>JARQST010000006.1:773291-1108135 GCA_030142225.1 Pachycephus smyrnensis | reverse complement strand
CGAAAAATGTTGCATTTTAAACGGGTCCCCCCCCCCCCCCCCCCCCCCGAGACAAGCAGCGATCACAACACGTCACAACAACGACAAAGATGCACGCGAAGTTACCATTGGTTCCGATACCACGATAAATAACATTAACGCGGGAAATTCAAATGAGAAAATTCACGAACGAACTTATAAAGAAGAATTCACAATTATTAAAAAAAAATGACTCAATCAACTCTACTCGAGTGTTTCTATTCCAAAGGAATGATTTCGCAAAAAACAATATGGCGACCGACAATTTCAAAATCCAACGCACCACTCTCATCCAAGTTATCGTGAGCACGGTAGGAAGGATTATGAATGAGTTCGCGTGCACGTAGGAGGACTGTTAGTCCGCCATGCGAAGATCCGCGTAACTTCCTCCGTAGAGGGCCAGGACTAGGACTTCCTGTCCGACGCTCACATGTCCGACTCTCCCAACCATTATAACGTCATCTCTTCTACCGTTCGTTGTGGGAGAGTAAGCATCGCACGTCGTATTACATGTGACCACTCGAACGAAGGAAGAGACTTCATTCAGTCCTGCTCCATTCACGTATGGTAGATACCTAGATATATACATATATACACATACATTAACTAGGTAGGAGGTACAAACCTACGAGAACGATACAAGAAATCCGTTCCAGTTCTCCTCCCCGTATACCTCGCCATACAGGATGCACATACATGCAGATATATGCATATGCTCTGTACAGCCGCAGCATCCCGGAGGATTCAAAAGAGATCCAAGGACACAAATTACTCCGTTAAACAACACGTACGATACCCACGAGCGAAGTCCTGGTAATCATATCGAGGTGAAAGTCTCTCACAAAAAGAAAATCAAAAAAAAATAACAGTGCAGGCAAAACGAGGACGTCCGTAAGGACCGAGGTAAAGAAAAACCCACGCGACCTTATGGTTACACGCACCGCGTCTCGATGGGAGGACATGACAGTAATGCGAGCGACATGTCCGACGTTTGTTCGTTGTCGTTACTTTCAATCAGTGGTCCCACTCTCTATCGAGACACCAAGCATGGTGGATCTGTCTTATGATATTCAGAACGAGTTTTGCTTATCTCTCAATGTTATCGGCAGGATTAATAAATAATTTGACAGTACTAATTATTACCTAACAGTCGCACATGCGTTTTATATATAAGCTCGCCACATGAGTGTTCCCTCTTACTATTCACACGCGTACCCGCGCTCTCTGTATACGGTGATGCGAAAAATATTTCATGCTAAAAGTGCACTATGCTGACAATAAGAAATAATGGTCTTTGACGAAAGCGAACCAGGATAACTGCACCAGGTGCATTATGCGCTCGATGCATCCGCGTAAGGCAGGATTTCTGTCGCGTTTCGCCAGGTTAACGAAGTGCGTTAACGCTGCATTGTGGGAGCGGCTGAGTTACGAGCGTCGCAACGTCTCTAGATTCTATATATATATATGTGTATATATATATAGACTTCCATTGAGCGTAGTTAACGTACGCGTCCCGTGGCTTGTTAACGATAGAAATCCGATCGGTACAATACTATTATTTAGTTCCCGTTTGCTTGGCCATTAGCTGCGACGAGATGTACACTGTGACACTAATGATTTCATTTCAGCGCGTTACGTAGCCGTTACGATTCCACGCCAGGCTATCGATCCTCTGCTGCTATTTCATGGGTTTCTTTTTCTTTATTTTTTCTTGTAAATTTTTTCTGTCTCTCTCTCTCTCTACGCCCCCCCCCTCTCTCTCGCCCATCGCCATCACCCTGTTTCCCTCATTCCATTTCATTCCAACGACCGCAGAACCCTTTCCATGGAGCGTTCGAGCGTTCACCGGTTTTCTTGAACACTGGAACGTTCACCTTTCTTGGGTGCGGGCCAGTAACTATAAAGGTGTTTTGCTGCCAAGGTAAGAGGCCAAGAAAAAAGATTCTAGTCCACCCGAGGAAACGTAACACTTGTATCTTAACGTGTGTTTATAGGTGTGTATGTGTGTGTGTGTATATATAAACATAATGGATGGTACTACGCGCGTCTAGGTTATACGTAAGAAGAAACCAAGTGAACCTTCGATCAGCCGTTTCGGCCACGAATCGTATCGGATCGAACTGACTCTTTCTAATTTAACTGATATTCACTGCGTCATCGGAGACTAATCACGGCTCTCGTTAGCGCGGTACAAGATGCTAGAGCGCAAGGTGTACGACGCCGACCGTCGTATTCGAAGATCGACAGCTGATTGCGTAGTTATGGTATACGCGTTGGTATATACTACGTATGGGATCATTGCGATCATTATAGGATGAGGATCGTACTTTTGTTATTATATACGGTCTTTATCGTGGGTCAATGATAACACCGGAAACTGGTATTCGTTCCTCGTTGCGGAATGAGCAACTTGTACGAGATCGTTTTCTGACCTTTAATTACTTGCCACGCTGCGAGGTGGGGAGAATTAACGGCTTCCTGGCTGTTAAATAAATAAAAGAAGAGACTGCCTTTGAGAGTCCGTGCTCGTCTGACTTGTTCAGGTAACCATCTACTTGCCTCTTAAGACACAAGACGTATAATCGGCTCTGGAGATTATACGCGAAGGCTACGGCCGTGCGGCGAACCATTGCGAATTTCTATCGTCTTGGTAGGAATGTCTTATTTCCGGAAATTTATCAACTTCCTGTTTTATGCTTCTTTTTTGTTAAGGTATTAATTATTTATCGGTTGATCGTATCAGTCGGTTGGTATAAAGATTTGAATGAGTTTATGAGCAATTAAAAAACTTTCGATTGTGGCGCCGCTATGCGGATTCTAACTGAAGATGCTGCACTACCCTAGTGCTAGACTAACTTCAACGGCCGACTGAAATTACACGGGCAGCTTCCGTGACGATCGCTCTCCGACAGACTGCCTGTCTTAATTATTACATACGTATGCCGACGTCTTACCTCCGACTCGGACCTGCCCCAACCCAACCGTCACGCTGCTGATCCTAATTAAATTACAGCTAATTAAGATCAACCTTAATATGCGCTCTCGTTATGGCTTCTCTGAATTTATTTTTCAAGGTACGATCAGGGTCAGTCATTTTGCTCTCATTGCCATGTGGGTGTTCACTGTCCGTGTAGCTTTTCGAAAAAAAAAAAATATTACGTGATACGTTCCTCGTTCAATTTCGACATTCGCTCGTTAAACTCCTGACGTTTCGTTTAAAGGATTCGCCAATTATTAGCACGATTTCCTTTGTTAATCAAATTCGACTTCAGGCAAATACAAGTAAATGATTTTATCGACTGATCCAAAAAATTTGAACAATTTTCGAAGATCACTGAGGTATCAGGAATTTTAATTAATTCAAGGTAAGTCTAATTTATCCTTTAATTATGCTTATTTCTTTGTCTCGTTACAAGACCATCCTATTTCATATGTCTTTTTCTTTCTATTTTCATCTTTCCTTACCCTTTCACGTTCTTCCGCAACCTTCGCCCACCTTCCACCCTCTTCCCACTGCTGTCTCGCTCACTCGCTGGCAATGCTCCCCCCGATGGATTGAATAGCGTGCGTTCACGGTAAGCGCTCAGCGTAATGGTGGCACACGCCGTTACCACTACGCGCAGCAGCAACACACTACTTACAATAATTAACATGATTGCTATTATATTAACGTACGACCACGTACCTAACTTCATAATGGAGCAGCGCGTTGTGAAACCTTCCTCAGGAGCGCGTTTCGCGTTGAACCCGCCACTTAATTCTGAGAAATAAACAGAGAGCGGTATGAGGGGCACGCACCTAAGTTCGAATCGAATAAAAAAAATTGATGAAAAAAAAATTATGTAAAAAGGGTTAAGAGGAGGGGTTAAAAAAATTAAGTATAAGATATTCGAAAAACGAAACAATTATATGCAGATTTCACGTGTAATATCGTATATCCCCAAGGTGTACTCGTGCCACGCGAACTCGTAGCTCGTCCATATATATATATATATATATATATTTCACTCCATTCTCATTCATACCAACCAAAAATCCCATACCTCTTACAACACATCCGTCCCTGTTTTCTGCGCTGGTCAGCAGCAGCCAACTTCACAGACACGAGCCATTACCGTAGGAGGCGAAGGTAGCGAAGTAGCGAGACGGATGGTCAGTAATGGTCATTATAAACACGCTCCGCTGATTGTGCGCCACGCCACGAGACCGGGAGGGCATCATCGCCGACCCGAAGACCCGCTCCTTGTATTCTTTTATTAAAACCAAACTGACCGTACCGTACGTTTGAAAGTCCATTTTTGGAGGTAGACGCCATAAAGAAAATTCAGATTTTCCTCTCTTTACTATAAGAATCTACGTTGTCGTGTATCGAAAATATCTCAAAATTCTGTCACCGCTTTTCCACGATGCCGATTGGTCGTCGCTGTTGTCATTCGATGCGTGTAAATTTGCCGCTTGGTGCGCACCTTCATGGCATGCAGTTAATTTGACGGATCGCGGTTACTTTAGAAATGTAAAGGTACGAAAAAATTTCTTAATCATTTATGGGAACCCGGATCGGCGCGCGCAATAGGCCTCTACTCCATATATATGTAATCTAACACGATTGATCAATCGTTATTTAGAAATTCACATAGATACGTCATTGTTATTCCAAATGGACGATTTTCAAGCGAGAGCAATTGCATTATAAACGAGATACGCCATTTTCTACGATTACATTGAAATCTAACGATTCTGAATCCTCACGTGCCAATGGATGAATAGCGCCTTATATCGGTAGCGCTTCCTTATACGAGGCAAATGTCGGCACAGGTGGTACGGCACGTTCTAAGTAGAGCCAACCCGGCCGAACAAGCCAGGTAATTACGGCCCAATATGCAACCAGGGTAACACCAGACAGCCGTACATGTAGCTAAGTATCCGCTGTGCAGCGCGAGCCGCACGCCGTCAGATTGCAAGATAGGGATGTATATATATATATTTAGTGCATATATATATATAACAAAAGTACCAAAAGCTATAATCGAATGGCATCCCTGATTTCTATTGGTTCATAACTTTTTCTTTTTCCTCTAATACTTAAATCTTAAGACTAATAAAAATCAGCAGAGTGCTAATAATATTCAATCTAAAGCTATAATACTATTTTGGAATAAATCATTAAATAATGACAGGATGATTAATGTATTCCAGAATTCTGATAACACCCAATAATTTTAACAGTAAAAATTATTCTACACGTGTCGTGGTAGGGTTTTTCAAATATTTTTTTTATTGGTCATAATTTCTTTTTTTATGTTTAACGGCAAGAGATAAAAGGTCGATTATATTAAGGGTACACGTCCATCTCGACTGGAATACACCTGATTATTATTTCTCGACCGATCAATCACTCCGATCGGTTGACCAAACCCGCGTTATAAGTCTGACGTAGACACAGATAAGTCACCCAGATAATAACCGCGTGTTTCCTGAGCTTTTCACCTGGAAATTATTACCGTCTTTTTGCTCGCTATTACGATCGAGACCGCCCAGATTAATTCAATCTCGTTGCGTTCACCAGGAACACGTTATCTCGATGTACAAATAATGAAGGGAACGACGTCTTAGAGTGTCCGGGCAAGCGTCGCGACGCGTCGTCTGTACAATATACGAAAAGGCCGTATATTACGATACCCAGAATTTTACGTAGAAAAAAAAAATTCATTCATTTCACGCTACCTCGAAGAAAAATCTTAATTCATCGATTCATTCGCAATCAATAACTTTGTATCGATTGAAAGTCAAAAAAAAAGAATTGAATTAACGATTCGGAATTGCCAATCGAGTCATTCGCAATACGCCCACGTATCGATGCTCGCTATGTTAAAACAGTCGAGATGTCAGGAGATACGCTCGTTGGTACCGTAATTAATTACCTGCTTGATATTATACTGTATATACGCTCATATAAAGATATACCCAGAACACCGTATGTGGATGCATACGAATATACGGGTAGTGCATAAACTGTATATGCATAGATAGGAAACATACGTAAGACTCTGGTGAACGGCACGGAAGGGTAGCCAGGCCAAGTTCTATATGATTTTTGTGCTCGATGGCCAAGGCATTGCAGCGTCGATGCATATGAGCATCGTATGTGAATGCTCGTATGTGATACGTGGATAAGAGAAGCCAGGGCGACACACGTGCAGAGTAAACGTTGCGCGAGGTCCGCGGAGTCGCGCAAGAAAATCGAAAGTAAGCCGACAGTAGGTAAGCAGCGTCGCGGCGCACCGGCTGTAAATGCAAGCGGACGTTTACTGTATGCAAAGTAGCCGTTTACGGGGATGCCTACCAGTGTAGGGAGATACCAACCCGGAGAGCCGTGTGTTCGCCATCCTGGATAGTTGCAACGGGTATAGTTTTATTGTCGAGATTGAGATAAGCGATTGGAGAGGAAAGATTTTTGCGAAATTTTTTTCGCAGCGCCGTTCTTGAACTACGGTGTCGCGAGAACGTACGCGAGAGTCTCTCGGGTGTGGCCGTAGAGAAACGATGCTTCTGAGAAAATTTTGAAAACTTTGACTACCAAGAATTTACGTGTGTCTCTGGTATCGAAGGAAGGTACGAGGAAAGACGGAGGTGATCGAACGTGCACGAAGTAAGCCATATACGGTTCGACCGCGGCGTGCTATAAGACTTGAGTGTAAGCTGCGTATTTACTCGTGTGTACGAATACGCGATTGGCATATGTGGTAGCACGCACACTGTCTGCCGAGAGCAGATTGTAAGATTTCAGTGTGCAAACCTGCAATTTGCGAAATTGACGGGCAATTTGTTTACTCGTAATTGCGATACAATCAAACGGGAACTCGTTATAAACGGCTGGAATCGGAGTTATTCTTAAAGAGCCATCTTGATTGGTTACTCTTCTCTTGTACATTTGACAATCTCGTGGGGGCGACAGACAGTACAGTCTAAAAAAAAAATCTCTCACCACCCTATACAATAATATTTAATATGAAAATTCTGTATCACTTAAAATGACTCCTCGACTAGATTCACGGATCAAATTTTTTATCGATCTCAACCAACGAGCACGAGCCAGCACAGGTAAACGATAAATAGGAGCGACGCTGTTAAGTAATAAATCCAACAAAAAAAAGAGTACACTAAAAGGAATTTTCAAAATGACAATTTCACGTCTATCCACCAACGACGTAGTAAGAAAAATCCAAATAGTTCATTTACGAAATTGATACTCGGTCGACCGTATAAATCCTAAATCGTCCTCGAGGACCAAATTCGGTGGGGTCGGCAATGGAGGAGGCCGAAAATTGCTATTAAATTTTATTGACGCTCGACAAAAGCAAGCCAGATCAAAGCGGTACTTTTTTGCGGATCAGAAACGTTCTAACCCATACCTCAGCCCATTAGACATATACCTAAACCAAGGACGTAGCTATATAGGAAGGAGCAATATGAGTGGCCAAGAAGATCGGCTACAAAACCAAAGCGACGATCCAGTACGGATGGCCGATCAAGACTGGCTTTTTCTCCTGCGCCTGTTCCACTTTGCTTGATCTTGGACGACTACCGAAATCATCGCTCGGAAGGTCGAGTTTTCTATAGAAGAGTCGACGACTGTCATTGATCCATTGACTATATGAATTCCTCGAAGATCGTTACCAAACGTTACCGATCGTTAAATCAGACCAATACGATCTGACCACAGACCTATATAGTAGCAATAGATACAAGTACAATACACATCTACCTAAATTGCTTTACCGTTCTTGTTGTTGCTGCCGATCGATGAACAAAAATCTTAACGGAACGTTAGGCTGCTTATACTCGCGAGGTCGGCCGATCCGCATGATCTAGGATATGTGGATCAACGATCGGTTCACGTAGGTCATCGGTGAAGTCATCGATCAACCACAAGCACGGGTCAACCCTTGTGGCCCAGCAGCTGTTTCGAGAAGTTGGTCAGTCATCGATCTATCTATATAGCTGCTGCCGTAGATCACTTGGCTACGATATATATATATATATACCTATACCTTCTCTCGTTCATAAATACGGCCACGTAGAAATCGCGCGGTCATAATTTATGCCCTCGTAATCTGTCATAAAGGCGGCCTCTTATGCAACCTGACGATATCGTTACGCTCTAACAAAAACGTCCGTGGTGGTATACTTTCTCCGAATAACAGGGGGAGGCTATATCGGGACCGTCGCGTTAAAGTCATGAAATTAAAGGCGGGGTATTTGAAATAAAGATCGATTCGCCTATTAGTGACTATCCGATAAAGAGTATGTGTATATATATATAATCGATTATAGATCAGACCGTTAGTGAGAAAAACGTCACGAGAGGGATTGAGCAATTGGAGAATTTAAAAAAGTCGAACAGCAGCGTCGTAAGCGACGTAATAAATTTTATGCTTGGTACCGTTCGTGTACGAGAGCGTTGAGAACGATCCTTAAGGATCGACACGGTCATCTTGAAATCACCCAATGGGTGGCCAAAAGGTGCAGCCGCTAACCGATTTATCGTACGACTCGTTAAATCGTTCTCATGTAACTATACGCTATATACCATTTCAATATGTACATATATACCGTGCCTGTTGTAGCGTTACAAGTTCTTAATGTAACGCGTATATATAAATGCGATATCGTATAAGTTCCCCATTAAAAATCCTATAAAGGATCGAACTTCGCGTCTGAGGATTCGCGACTCGCGATATAAAGCCCCGTTCACAGATTAACAATACATTTCACTTTCCCGGTGTCTTAGGCCGTATTCGCACGAAAGCGGTTGTAAAGTTTGTACGGGACTCTCTTACATGTACCGACGACTTCGTTTTCTCTTTATCCACTTCGCAGCAGCGTTGTAAAGCAGCCATTAAAGAGGAATAGGTCGCGAATGAACCTTATGGGCCTTAAGGTTCATACTGAAGAAACTACGGTGACGATAAAAGACCCTTCTTCGTGCGCATGCGCCTTTCGTATACGTATTAAGATGGAAGATCTTGTCGCGGCTGTGTAGTTAGTACCAGCTAGGTGGTAATTAGCCCGTTAGGGCGAGTACGCACGTAAACTTCGCAAAGTCATCGACCAGGATTGGAAAGGTAGTAATAGGTACTATATATAGTGATACTATGTGGAGGCATATAGGCATTTAATAACCATGGCATGTAAGCATGAATGCGAGTTTCCATTGGACTGCAGCCCGTTATAAATTGTATCCTCGATATATATATATATATATATTCACACGCAGAATATATTCGTCGACCGAATTTCTATAGCTACTTGCGAATCAGCCATATACACGCATTAAGGGCGCTTTTAAGAAGCGAATTAGTCGCGCTAAGCTATACTTATGTACGTCGCGGATCCATTATTTATATACGCCGATGACTTTATCCGACCAAACCGTTACTTAATCGCTCCCTACAAAGAGCACTTAACCGTAATTGAGACCGTAGCTGGCTACTGGACTATTTCCTATCTTGCAAACCACCTTTCATTTCAAATTCGAGATCGAAACGTCCAGCCAACCATAGAAACTCCATAAATAAGTTAAATCTGTGCAGGAATGTCGACAGCGACCAGGTAAGCAATGTAGATCGTGCCGATCCGGAACAGCTAATAGTTTCGTTGAAAAATTCAACCAATTTTAATAGTCACACCGTCGTTTAAGAGTTAATCGATATTTTATCGAACTGTAAGAATTTCATTGTAATCGATTGATTATCGATTAAAAATTTTGTATAACGACGATAACGACCGAGAAGACAAAGATCGGGGATCGATTCCAGGGAATAAGAGTTAGAGGCATCAATGACAATGGCGACGGTTCCCATCGGGTCGGATCGGTGTCGTCGCGACGTCGTCGTAGTCCCGACCGCAGAGCGAGGTCCAGCGACTTTTTATGTCGCTCGTCCATGTAGGGAAGACACGAACGCGATGGGATGCGATCCGATGCGATACGATGGAATGTGATGCGATGCGGCACAAGGCTATATACACGCACGAGAACCGATCCTTCTCTCCTGGACCAAAAGGGATGCTGCTTCGGGAATCTGGAAGGACATCTCCGCGGATCTTCTTCTCCGCCACTTCTCTCGTCCTACGGACACGATACCTAAACTGGACCCGACTCGATGATTATGCGACTGTGCCAGTGTCAGGGGGACACGCCGGTACCCACTGCTCGACGTAGACGTACGACCCGTATCGATATATAAGAGATTTAAAAGTCAAATTTGGAATTAATTATTTTCTCTTACTTCTTTTCGGTATTACGTCGGGAGGAGGCTGCGATTTTCAATCTAACACCGTGGATATGGGTATCTTATCGAGAAAATAGAAAATATTGACATAATTAGTATAGGGTGATAAGATATCTTTAAAATACCTTAAATTATTATTATTATTATCTGTATGGATTACTTCTGTATATATCATCGATATATTTATGATTACGATTCCGATATCGTCCAAGAGACTGACCATTGACCATCCATCAAAGAACTTTTGTATAATATAATCCATTGGCTTTGACAGGACATTAATAATATTGACTGCGTTCGATTGTCTATCTCCTGTCAAGCCACGGGCTATACCAGCAATGAAGAGCGACCGGCGAACTCACGATTAATTTATTTAGTTTATCATTAAAGCTACCCTGTCTTCATATTTCAGTTATGCCGGCGCGTTAGACACACGTCTCTAGTCACGGGTATTACTTGCCATACTACTATACACACTACTACCATTGGTTACTGTACACGAGAGAAGAAACATCATGATATTAATAGGACACGTTCGGTAGCCCTGACGTTGGACCGTGCGGAGCAATGCGCGATTACGAGATTATCGATAGATAATCAATAGGATCGATAAATTATTAATGAATTTGAAAATTACGAAAAAAAATATTTATATATTGTCGATGATACGGGAATCTCTCTGAAAATGTTTACGCCCGTTAACCGTTCTTGTTTCGGCATAGTTTTAAAATACAAAGTATGCGTGTCTATCGGCTACCAATCACCGTTCAAATAATCCCGCGGTTTCCGTCTTTATACACCACGTGATAAAAATTTGAATTGTTCGTGACCACGCGCCGTTCCGGTTGCCCGCAAGATATTCCGATATCGAACGCTCGTTTGTCCGTACTAATGGACAATTTCTTAAGATAAACTTCTACGAGGGTGTAATACTTACTTAAGTATCGCTATATCGACTTATCTGCTTATCTACTTAGTAGCTACAACCCATTCCTTTCCAATAAAGCGAGTAACACGCGTTTGTCTTTTTATCTCGAATCGAGTATAGGAATTGCAGCAAACAAGGGAGGAATGTACTTTATTCGAGTTAAAAAAAATTCCAATTTTTAATGGCGGCCATTTTTTTCTCAGTATCAGGACGACAAGCGACTGAGATCGAATTCTGGAGCATAAGATTTTTTTTATTATACTTTCAATTAATCTTATACACACCCGTGTACAAGCAATTCTACTGACTCTGACGTGTGAGATGAAAAATCAAAGATGTCATTTTCGGAGCACGTTGATATCACCTGCGCGTGTACTTTCCATTCTGGAAGTCAACCTTGGATTAGAAGGTGATCGGAACACGCTCTTTAGAATCTTAGCTGGTCCACGGTGAGACTCTCTAAATTAAAACAGCTTGTATCAGCTAACTGATTAAAACGCAAAAAATGACGTTGCAAGTGCACAAGGCACTACCAGTGAAACGAAAATATGTCAGATAAGAAAAAAGAAAAAATTATCTGATCTCCTTCACGCGTAATTCCACAGATTAATTTGCCTATCACTAAATCTGATATTTCACTCAGAATTCAATAATCTACACTTCAAATCGACTATTCCAAGACGGAGTAAGCATTTCGATCCGGCTTAGTTTCCACTCTGGCAGATCGTGTGATTCGTGGCGAAAAAAAAAAAGATATATAAAAACCCTTTATGACGTGTCATTCGAAAGTTAACGTCATAAAGTCTGATGCACCGCTGGCTCAAGGATGGTTTTATAATCGTAAATATTTGGACGATGCCCGACAGCGGGCATGCGACCTCACGGGATCGGCCATCTTTAATACCATAACTGCCTTATACCTTAACCCGACTGCCTGACTGCCTACCATAGCTGTTTCTCTCTTTTAAAAAATTTTTTTCTTCTTCTCTTTCATATCTCTCTCTCTCTCCCTCTTTTCTTCCCTCGGGATCCCGTTCCACCACGCTCCCTCTTCCTTCCACCGATCCTCCTCCTTTCACTCATTCTACGACCTTCTGTCTCTACGCTCCCCGCTGCCCGGGCGATCTCGAATTAATCCGAGGTTAGCTGCACCGTAACTTGACCGGAGATTGACCACACGAGCGGCCGAGCGAGCATTCTTACACGCATCCTGTCTGCGGTTGACGAAACTTATCAGTTCACGGAATTTCTCAGAATCTTCAAGTTTCCACGCATTATATATATACACAGACAAACAGTACGTGTAAACTATCCTTAAACCAATCGCGTAACAAGTTTTCCAGATTTTACAAAAATGACTCATTTTTACTGATTTTTGACAAAAATATTCTATCGCCATTTCTTTTATATTCTTCCCTTGCAAATTACTCGATGCCAATGACTTTTTAATGTTCAGCTTCACTCGGTACGTTTGGTAGGCACTGTACGTCCGTGTGTATAGCGAGAGTAGAAATGCTCGAAGAAACAGGAGAAGAAGAAGAAGAGGAAGAAGAAGAAGAATGGGAAGGTGGAGACTGGGGCCGACTCGCGTGTTGCCCGCAGCTACCTCAGCTGCCCCCAGGTGCCCTCCTACCTGTCACGGCCCTGTCCGGCCGCGTAACTATTGCCCACGCCACTGTTTGATTTGTGATCTCGGCCGATTGGCCGCGCACGGCTCACCCAACCTCCACGAGCGCGCGGGGGTTTCGTTACTTTTTTAAATTCCGCGCGCGACCTCGGGGCCTCCTGCGAGAATCCGCGCTATAAAGTCCCGCGCGGTAAATGAAGATTTATAGAGGGCTCCACTGGTAAGCCACTCAACCCCCATTGCGCCCCTGGGTAAAAAGTATCTAGAAGGGAAATAAAAAAAAAACCAATGACCATCTACTCGTACAGCATAATCACAAAGGCAATAATAACAATAACAACACACAACAATAACAACTCCACGCGCCTAACACGCAACGTCTTCACGACGTCTTAAAAGTCCTTAATCTCTCAAATCGAATGTCAACGCAAAATAATTTATTAGCGAAAGACGTCTCCTCCGTCTTTATTATTATTCATCCGATCCGATGTAAACGGCTTCCGGACGTTTCGATTAGAAGCTAACTAAAAATCGCCTTAGTGCCAGTAGGAACTCCCGTTCCTTGCGTTTCGAAAGTAGCCTCGTAATCGATGAGTGCAAGAGGCCGCCTATAAATTCCACATTACCAGCGGCGTGAGTGGTCAAAATAATTGCCGGCGGCACGGCGTAACGGGTTGCCGCGGCTCTGCACGACTTTTTTTTAATTAAATTCCCGAGGTCGTAGGTCACAGAGATACTCGCGCACCGTGTGTCTCGAGTACACATACTGTAAAAACAGTAGTAAAGCCCCATAGACATAGTATAGAAGCACCATAGACTCACCCCAAAGGTACCTATTATTATTGAAGATCATCCGACTGCAGTACCACAGTACTACCTATGCCTACTAAGGTACCTGTACGTACTTGTACAACCGATACTCAAGTCGATCCATACCCAACCGTATTTCGTAACTCGGCCAATAGTTATCCCCTCTTAACGAAAATCCATATTAAATTCAGTCTTCGCTTACCGACAACCCCACCCCCCACCCCCCAGTTTACAATTTTCTTTTTTATTAACAATATTAAAAATGATCACTCGACGCTTTACAATGTTATCGATCCACTCGACTATCCCGAAACTTATTTCCTTTCTATTTCCAACAGAGCACCCAGTACCGGAGCGAAGCAAGATCAGGAGGCACCATGCTCGAGTCCTACTCTTCTATTTGTCTACCTCTTCTTCGCGGTGAAGGGCCCCGCCCGGCCAAGAACTCGGCCCCGGCAGTCACTCTTCCAACTCCTCTTCCTTTCTTTCCTCTTTTTTCAAACCTCTTCTCTCTCTCGGCCGCATTTCTTGGGGGCTTCCTCTTTTTGCCCCGTCCTCCGTCTCACTCTCGCGCGCTCACTGCCACTCGACGTAAGTAAGGGTACTCTCTTTTATGCGCTCTCGGATCCTCTCCTCGTCCACAAGAAGAGCTATAGTATCCGCGGGCCATCCTCCTCTCTCGTATTCCTCTCTCCGGAGGACCTGACTTCATCACCAGGATGCTGAAGAGACGTGTAAGCTAGGTAGGTGCCCGTCGGGTACCTGATTGAAGTTTTACCTCTCGCTACAGTCCACCTCATTACCAATAGCTACTAGATAAAAACTATCATCTCTCACTCTCTCTCTCTCTCTCTCTCTCTCTCTCTCTTTCTTTCGTCACTCCATACTGTTATTAGGAATAAATTTAACGTTAAGAAGAAAACGAGCGATGGCAAGACAAAGAAAGAAAAAGAAGAGAGGGAGAAAAAAATAGAGTTCATCGCAGTCTATCCATGGAGTAAGAGACTCTTGTATTTTATCATCTCCGTGACTACAGTCCAATGAGAAGATCGGACGTGGATCGCGCGACGGCGACATTAATTATTCGTCGGAAATCATTATCCGTGACGGTGGGACTCTCGAGTCCCGTTGTCGCGTGTATACCAAACCTAACCTACAACCATGTGCGTGTAAACCACGCTCGAATGGTTAAACTTGGTCGGGCCGATGTCGCAGGACGAGTAATCTTTTTCGCTTGACAACACCTGCCCGTCCGTGTAACAGCAGGTAAGAGAGAAGGAGGACGGTACCTAGAAGCTGGTGGTTGTATGACGTACCAGAGTTATACGGCTTATACGAAGAGCGTACACGGCGAATGCGTAGTAAGGAAGAAAACAAGATAAAAAAAATAAACAAACTTCATGACATGTGTCCCTCGAAGTCATTTCTTTTTCTGTTTAACCCACGTACGGTATATACAGATACAATAACTTGCCTATAATATATCACGCAACGTTACAATCTCGCCATTACTCATATACCGTGTTGCGTATTAATTAAGGAAAAAAAATATAAAAAAATATTTTCAAGATGCAGTAATACCATAATGGGTAAAGAAAACGTTTTACGATTATCTCATCTTTCCCTTGAGTATAGGGTTTCTCATATATCCACCACCATATATATACATATACACTATGAAAATGAATGACGTTTGTCAGGGAGCGAAAAAGGAACAAAAAACAGCTATAACGACTTCCCGTAAGGAAAGACCAACAAGTTGCACAATCGAAAGGGAAGCTAGTACGTAGTAACCAAACTGGGAAACCGTCACGCAGTGAAAGTACGCGTATCCATTGATCGTACGAGAGAAAGAAAATCCAAAGGGATACAAGCGAAGCGAGCAAGGTAATATCGTATAGCATCGCGATAAGTCAAGAAACCTGGAAGGTTTGACGTAGCGAGCCTAATTGCAATCTCTCGATCAGCCATACCCAAACATGGAAGCCTGGGTACTATCTTATTGGCTCGCGGGGGCCTCACTTGTGACCCGCCAGATACGTTTACTCGGCAAGTCTGTTTAAAGTCCCGGCGATGCCAATGTGTGTCCTGCTTACTATATAATACAAAGAAGGTGTGTATAGATAAAACTTTTGTACGTGATTGTATACGCAGACGGTAAGCATCTTTGGCGTCTATATACACGGAGATAAATAAATTCACGACTGTAAGTATATAATATACACTCTCACACACGTGTATGTGTGTGTGTATATATATATACCGGTACGTTAAGATACACGCTTACTGATAGGCTCGCTACTTGAACGGGGCCTTACAGTGTGTCTGGTTGGGGGCCTCTTACGTTAGTGAGCGAACCAGCAAACCAGCCAGGCAGCCACGTAAGCCTACGACTGGTAATTGCCGATGTCGGATAACAAAAGCGTGTCAATAATTAATCGCAGCCTGAAACGCAGATTAATCAATTTGGTTAGCGCCGCGGCGAGAGAGCGTTTCGTCGGTGTATCGAGTTGGTAGCGCCTTCTGCCGCGCATGCGCTGTGGTCGCGCGCGCATGCGCAACAGTCGCTCCTTCTCCTCGCTCGTGTTAATTAACCCCATTGAGATCCCAGTTAAGATATCATTGTTCCTCCGGTAAAGACGGGGAGTTGGTGTATATATATACCCTCTATATATAGGTTTTTCTTCAAAATAAACGAGAGCCCACCCTACTACTACCTACTGCCAACTTCACTGCTATCTTTGGTCCTCCGTGGCCACTGTTGAACTTCCTCGCGGCGAACGGTTAATCTGTTATATTGCGATCTGGAGAAATGGCGTTGCCTGTGTATAACGGCTTGAATGCGAATTCGTTTGCTTTTGTGTGATAAACGGCTGGTACTGATCTTTTCGGATGATCTATCGTTTAAAGGATCATTCGTTTTAATGGGGCTCATTACAAGTCTTTTTTTTTCGGTTGGGTCCACGTTTCGAGTAGGTTGGTACTTCCTGTGACTTTTTTTTTCTTTCATCTAGCTTCGGGGTACGTTTCGACAGTCACTCTTTCTCTCTCTCTCTACGTGGTACACTCGTTATGGGCCTGGTCGTGAGATACAATAAGATAGCTAGAGCGAGAATGAAGCTAAAGAGACAGAAAATAAAAGAGACGGATTGGTTCGCGATAAACTGATAAATTGCTGTCAGGAGTGAAACGATCGTTTATGATTGATTAACGCCGTCATCGGGTATCACTGTTAAATGACTTCTTGGTCAGTGGGTATGTATATACGTAAGGTTGATAGATACGAGGAACTTGTTCATCGTGAAACTAGTTCACGGACAATGGATGGACGCGTGAGGAAGTTGAACGAATTCAAGAAAGTCACGAATATTAAAAAGAGAAGGTGACGAAGGTGTTGCGCGTAAAGGTGGCAATATTAAAAAAAAAGAAAACAAAAGATGAATCTTGTGGCTTTAGACGTGAAAAGAAGAAAAAAAATAGGAGGCCACGTAGGTATAATCGACGTGGGCTAAAAATTAGTCGAGAGACGTATAAGCCGCGTTGGTGAAGTTAAAAAAGAAGAAAAAAAAAGAAGGCGAAAGGTTAACGCCAGACTCAATTAAACTCGGATGCCGCATGAAATTCCACAGGTGGATACTTTATAGCGCCTAATTAGCAGTCTAATGTGACAACGCATATATTAACGCGCGCGGCCTTCGAGGACGTCGAGTGCAGCGACGCTCGGCGTCACGTTCCCCCGGAATCCTCGCGGTTTCGTCACGTATCCCAATCCGAGATACACGCAGCATCCAAATCATTAGTCCAGTATAGTAAATATTCGGGGAAAGGACAGATGAAAAAAAAAAAGAAGAAAAAATCCAGCAAAAGACTAATTAAATATATTTTAATTCAACCGAGAAAAATCCCTCAGCAATAATTGACCCGTGACCATAAAACTTTTTCAACATATACATAAGACGTCCAGTACGATAACACAAGACTTCCGTCATCCACGGGTTATCTACCCGCGTGACGAAAAATCCGGCAAAATTATGACCGCTGGCTAATGCGCACACGTTCATGAATATGTGTATACATATATACACGTACGACTACCCACAGAGATCAAACTAGGATGCTACGTTGTCGCTGCCCCGAGCAACTGACCTTCCCGTTGTTGCATGACCTTTCCCCTCTTCATCTTCTTCATCCTTTTTCCAAGAGACCACTTCCACTGCAGCAAAATCCATTCACCCATCGTCCGCATATTAACAGTGCTAAAAAGATCCCACAATGCACTTCTCTCTAATCCTCATAATGAACTGGCACAGGATCAACCACATGAACGCATCAGCTTTGTATACGCAAGTTGTGGCAAAATTTCGCTCGACTTCAGCAGCGATACGATTCGAGAAGAGCTCTGGCCCACTCGTGTAAGGCCCCGGGCGCATTGTTATTCAGGAATGTTTCATTCAGCTGTCCTCCCGCGAGCAGTAAAGTCGGCCTCGGCCGACGACGGGGCCTTCTCGTAGCGGGTGATTGGTTTCTCGATATCATGCTGCTCCAGGCAACTCACCTTCCTGTAGAGGTTGACCTCAGAGGACCTCCAAGAGGCCCAACCCAACCCACCGAGTAAACCCGCCCACCGACCTACCCGTCGTTACTACCTTACCCACTGGCTATATGCTATATACCGGAGTACTAAAGTAGCGAAGTACCCACTTGCCGTTGCAGACGGTCTTAACAGCCAGGACTCTCCTACCTCCAGGTGAAACCTCGTGAACGTCCTCAGCGACCGTACTCGACTTTGGTTATCGCGCGGTGTCTCCCGGGAGAACCGGCCTCGACGGGACTTCTTGTTTTCGTGCGGTACGACACGTGGGCGGACCCACACGACACATACGACACACGGGGTTGACACGTCTCAAGGGAAACTGGATCGAACCTTATACACAGGATTGGCTTTATCGAGACGACTTTTGGAAAAAAAGACGAATAAACAAAAAAAAGCAGATCAAAGTAAAAGTCAAAAAATCACGTTCGATGGGCGTGGTTACCTGAGACTGCCAGTCCCGATAAACCAACAGAACGACTATTTATCCTGGCGAAAAAATAATTCGCTTCGGTTACAATTCGATAACGTCAATAAAATCAAACAAATATATATATATAAAGTAGCAAGACGTTAAAGAGTGAAAGAGGGCCCGATATTAAGGCCTCCGAGGAGAGCCACAAGTGAGAACATAGGAGGAAGGTGGTGGAACGCTGCGGGGTTAGGAAGTATTAATAATCCCATTCACGTTGGCGTTACGATATCTTAATTTTCCATGAGAGCGGGTCACGTTACAACGTCTCTCTTTGTGAGCCCGTTCTCTGGCTGGGAGCGTGTGCGTTGTGCTCCAGAACGAGGGCCCCGGCGAGCGGACACACCTGACAACAACTAATGGTCGCGCCGCCACGGCAGGAATATGAGATAAACGCGGGACAAGACCTGGGCCCATTCCGTTTTCTCGTTTACAAGCTACGTTTTGTCTCACGAAATTCCGAATTGACCGGTACAAAGTTAAGGCCCGGTATGGAGTGGGCCCGAACGCGCGCACAACTTCCAGTCGTGTTCACCAGGCGAGGAAGTGTTCGGCGAAGAAACAACAACGCACCCCCTCCCCTAACCTCCTCCTTCTCCTCCTTCTCCACTCTACTACACGCCAAGATCCTCCTCGTTAGATCCTTATTCACGAGCGATCTACTCCGCCCTTTTCGAACCCCTCGTAATTTCGATCCAAGCGCGATCTATCGATCCAGGGTATTACGTGCTTATATCGATCTTCCGTCCAGTAGCGAGGATCGTCCTTACGTACGATTCGCACGATACGAAGATCGATGAAGATTTTACGAATCGTCGATCACAAAAAAAATCGTGCACTACCTTTAAAACGATCTCTTTTAAATTAATGAGATTATTTACACCGTAAATCAAATGATAAATGAGGTATGATCTCATAGGAGTAGGGTTCACGAGCGAGCGACAGTTTCGAGTGAGTTCCGTCACGTCTTTTAACACAAAAAAAATATGAAGAGCAGCCTTAAAGATCCTGTAGATCATTTCAAGTAGGTACGTATGAGAGACTGTGGAAAGAAATATATATATGACGTTGGACTCGTACGGAATGTCGAAGACACAAAAGTGGTGGGGTCCTTCTTGTCGCGACGTCGTGCAGGAATTAATCGCGGCACTTGAGAATTATCGTTCGCTTGTCGAAAAAAGCCTATGTTTCTATATATCTAGTAGGTATTAAGAAGATGTCACAAAATGGCGTCTTCTATATTATTTCGTTTATGGCTCTCTATCCGTCTCTCTCTTTTATATTATGTCTATATCTATATATATGGACTATCTTGTATGCATAATGCTAGAACAAAAAGCCGCGTTTACAACTGTTCCACGTTGGTACATACCAGCGACAACGATCCATCTATTACGCTATCTAGATCAGAGGCGCATCCATTACACGTTCTGGCATGCGTATTGTACTCAAAGTTTCTAGCCGCTTGTGTATCCGTACGGTTTACGTCGCGCCATCCGGGCACGAGGTGCTTTATTAATGTCTTTATTCAGCCTCTTCTCGAATATTATCTGCCAGCCACTAACATCCGTAGATAAGTCAGGAAACATGATCCCGATATATTTTATACGCTGAATATATGAATGGTTAAGTTTAATATACCCGCGAGAGAGTCTTCCCCTCCTCTCCCCCTTCCCCAGGAGTATCGTAACGTATATGGGCTTTCACTTTGCGATGACGATACGCGGATGATGATTTTCGATTGACGCCGTTTGATATTCCAGAGACGTTTTTCATCGATCGTATACAATGTTGCGGCACAGGCGTGTGGCGTATAACGATTCTTGGTGTATGACTTGAGATATTCGAATCGACGAGCTTGATGATCCGCTATGGTTAGAATTATGAGAAAGTTGATGCAGGACTTGCGGTATATTGGCACGTCTTCCTAGTAATCAATGAATGATTACTCCAATTATGGTTACGATTAAAGGTTCGAGGAGATTTTTCGTATTTCGCCGCGCCGACGTTGCTCATCTTCTCGCGATGGAGACTTTCTAATATCGCGGTTGGCTTTAAAAGTATTTGCACTGGCGCACAGTGGTTCTCGCGAATATGGATCGTTGATCCCAGAATCGCATATATTCGTGTGGAAATTTAGAAAAAATATATATATAATTTTTTAAATTTGAAATCTGAAAATACATGCAATCGATATACTTTATGGTACGATACTGATTCAAATTCATTTCTGCAAGCTACTGTGCGAATTCTTTTACCTAATACAGCTAAATTCCTTGTATTGGAACCGAAAGCAAATCAATTTAATTTACGGGTAAGAGACTTTTTTTCTTCAAATTTGAGATTCGCATTATTGAGAACCTTCAACGAAGACTCCAACTCGTACAGGTGGGGTCAAAGCTCATGCAGCCTCTCTCCGAGCCGCCCACTCGCTAACTGGAGCAGGCCATTGACGTCAAAAGTGTACCTTCACCGTCTGAAAGTAGCTACCAGCACTGTACCCAAAGGAGTCTTACGAAAGGAGGAAGTCCATTGACCAATTGGTAATTCAATAAAAAAAAAAAGAAGGGAAACTAAAAGAAACAAGAGCACGATAAAGCAAACAAAAAGAATAATAAAAACTAACAACAAGCATAGCGAGAAGACAAATAAGTTTCATAGACATTATCCAGCAAGAGAGACACGAGCTTTAATACCAAGCGCATAAGAATTGTCGGTCGTAAATGATTTAACTGCCCGGAATTCGCATTAGCATCGGTAGGTCTTGAGTTATGGCGGTTAATGATAGACGATACTCGTGGCGCCACGAAAAAAGGAAAAGAATCAGCGGACAAGATTGGTACTAAGATGCAGAAGCGTTCGCGCGTCTCTTACGACGTGTCTTTTAGGTTAGCTTCCACTGGATTTCCGTCTGACGTATCTAATCTCCGAAAACAAAAAAGATTTTAGCACACTACGATTCAAAATGGCAAACTGGTTCGTCTCCGAAGAAATAATGAAAACGCCTGGCAATAAATAATCTATCGGCAGCTACCGAGCCGGAATATAACTCATTGCTCGTGAGCTCTTGGCCTCCATGGCCCCCCGTCCAGAGTGCGCTGCCTGCCATAAATCCGAGAGCTACTATCCGAGGCTCTAATTGCATTATAAATTGTGCATGTGCCTTATTCCTTGCACTCTCCCGTAGATATACCACCCGCAGAAATCTCAAGGGTTAATACCTATGTATACAAGCTATTGTTCAGAGCGACGAATCGAGAAAAAGGAAAAAGAACTGATTGTAACTGACGTAATAATCGTCAACGGCCGCGATACATAACAGTTAAAAACATTGAATAAACATATGCATTTGACATTCAGATAAGAGATTACAGTCATGAGATGCATAAGGAGGTGCGCCCGTCACTGACGATTCACTGTCGAACGTGGAAATCGCTGCTAATGACACCCGAGTCAATCTCAGTGGATCATCGAGTGAGTACCCCGTTGCCTTGTTAGGTAAGAATAGAAATACGATTCGAGTACGTAGAACTGCATTGCAAGGATGCAACCTAAAGGAGTGCATTGTGTCAGCGTTACTGCGCAACGAGAGTCGAGTGTATCTTGCCCAATGATACAAAGTATACCCAGCGTCATTTACTTTTTTTTTCTTCAATATATAAATAGAGCACTGCCGAGTGTATAAATTGCGATGATTCGAATTTTCCCAAGCAACGAAGAAGACTGGTAGTAATGATTATTCCATAGACTATATGTTATAGTAGTTTTCTAACGTCAATCAGGATCGCGCCGCTTTTCATCGGACGCTTCATTACCCCACGCCCTCATTATTACGTTATCAACGTCCGGGGCTCGCATAATGGTCCAGAATATATTTATGAGGGTAATCCTGACTCCGGTCGGAGCCATAACAATAATCCTTATCCCCACATTATTGTGCCCGAGGAGGATTTATAGAGCGAGATCAGACCAAGTGCCCGATGCTATCTAACGATCTCCCATTGAGCAGGCACTGTAGGTAGGCTGTGTCGACCACTGTAGGCTCTGGACTACCTACGGGATATGAACTGGTTAGGTTAGGTAGTGCTTGGGGATTCATTCAGTTACCATAGTCCAGGTCCCTGATGACCTTACGACCCTTGCGTGTAGCCAGACCAAGCACACGCCTGGCAGTGCTAGGAATTTTCAAACTTTTCCAAATCATTCACTCACCATTGTGAAGTCTGCTCTTTGATGATCGTAGGTGCTCGATGATGGAGGTTAGGGGTCTGCGCCCGCTACTGCTGGCACCCCCACAGCTCCCTGGGGAGTCACGCTCTGAGCTGTCCGCCAGGTTGTCACGATTCTGAAAGAAGAATAAGCGTTCGGGTTAGAAGAAATGGCGAATGAGATACAGTGCTGGACGATGGAGTACAGGATGAAGTGGGAAGCTAGTGAAAAGAAGGCTGACGTTGCTTTACGCTTCGCGAAGCATCGCGTCCTTTCCAAGAAGCAATGCACTTCGCGCTAGGCCGCGTTTCTTCGCGATTTTGCGAATCTCAATGTGCCAGGTGTATATATATATATAACCGTGAGGTAAGTATAGATATACTCGACTCTGACTAGATGTAAATAGTTGTGCTTATGGATGAGCCTACAAAGAGGAAGTCGAAGTAAGATGGCGTAAGTACAAGTAACTGCCGGTATAAGTACTCTTACAACCGGATCGGATCGATTCACTGTGACATAGTGCCGTCGCCTTGGTGTTATCGGCAATGGCGTCCCCTACGAGATCCTGATGTCTCCTGCTTCCCGTATACGCCGCTTAGAATTCCCTCGGGACATTTCTACACCGTGACCAGAATACGTACGAGAAGCCATTAACGCAAGTAGTCATTAAAACGGTTATCGTTAACTCGATTATACTACGCCCATTGACAGATACTCGATTCCAATATGGCCGTCCTTTATCATTCCTTGAACTTTCTTGGATTGTAAAAATTTTTTTAATATATTTAAAAAAAATACGTCAATACAAATTTCATAGGAAGTAGTACGAAGGATGAGGAAGAGGAAGGCTAAAAGGCAGGAGGAATGGTTGGTTATGTTGGTTATGTTACTGCTTACCAACTGTCATCAGTGACAACACCTCTACCATTTCGAACAACCTAAGAAACTTTAGACTCGTAGACTAATGGCGGCTCGTTAATCGCTCCCGCCACGTTTAAAACAAATACAGGACGAGAAGTCGAGAGTCCTGAGGAGCTCAAGTGTCATCATAGGTAGACTTCAGACTCGACGTGACGATACTTTTCGCTATAGAACGAGAGGAACTCCGGCTTGCTGTTTGCCATACAACTTGCGACTCTCGAGTGTCCACAATGAAAGTTTGTCCAGGAGTTGGTACTCCAAGAGAGGAGTTACGGTCTGCCTGACTATGTGTCATCGACTCTGCCGTACTCTTTTATTTTCTTTAACCCTACAGTCAAACCCAACCTAACCTAACGCTCCCCTATTCTCCATCTAAAAAATTCCAAGCTATATTACCACAGTAAAAATTGTCTCCGCCATCTGTAAAAAAAAAACATTCAAATACACACAATAGTCTTGTCTGCCGTCTGGAATCTCCATAAAATTCCATATTACGGTAACATAAAAATAGCGAAAACCGACCTTGACACAGCTACACTATGTTCGACTACCCAAAGCATGACGTAAGTATATAAGCAATAATTAATTCCCAGCAAATCCCAATTAAACTGCACCCTAACCTCCTGACACAGAAAAGCTGCACCTCAGTAAAATACATACAGCCAACCCAAGACTCACCCGTGTCACAAGAAATGTCAAAATGACGAAATCAATCCGTAGAATATCAGTCATCAACAGTGTCAACGTCGATACGATACGATTCTCATTGAATTTGCAACAAATGCAAGAACCATAACAATCACGATGTACCATAAAAACACGCAAAAAGTCGATCATGATCATCAACAATGATTTCCTGGTATCCTTCGATCCCTCTAACACGCGCTCGTACCACCAGCCAAAAATTCGCTCGAGTACTTATTCTCCGAATAATCCAGCATCGCTCAGCTACCGTATCTCAAGGCAGGTATAACTGTTTCCACGTAGTGGCATCCTGAAAGTATTTTACCAGAACGAAGAGACGCCGGCCAAGTATAGGAATGAGCAAGAGTACGTAAGGCCCAGCACGGAAGGTATGTCGACACGGCATTGTGCGAGTGATCTCCTGGAATCGGCATGTAATTAGCTGACCCGGTAGGCGGCCAGCTGCTCGACGAGTGGTGCACGCTAATGTGGCTCTAATGTCGTCAGTCCCCTTTATGCACGTGGTGAGTGGCCGGAGAACCTTTTAGTGCCAAGCTTCACCATACAATCTACATACTACGGCTAGGTGGTTTATGGGTAGTAATACTACTAGAGTCAAGGGAAGTTGAATCCAGATATACAAAGTAATCCAACATAGAGAAATAAACGTTTGTCAATTTTCCGACAAATACAACGGAGATAGAGCGAGACGATACAGTGATTAAATTATTAAATAATAATTACAAAAAAAATACATTAAATTCGCACTAGAAAAATACAAAAGGACTCACGCGTGTTCGCACCCGACACCGTCGTACCACGAATAAGGATTTATTACAAGCGAGGATCGGGTTGCGCCGAAAATTTATTCCAAGAGATCAGCCGATGCTTTTCTTCGGGTATTACAAGAGTCAACCGCGAGGATATCGTCTTTCGCAAATGCTACAGGAATTCGCAATCCTTCCCAAGGATTATGAAGATATCGTATAAAGGTTGCGTTATGCTTGAACAAAGTATACAGGATTATCCTTGTTTCGCTGTACGTTCATTTCCGCTGGAATAGAATGTTCCTCGTAATATGGTACATACACAGGATATATTATCGTATCTACATATACGTATATATACACATAGATACAGGATCGTGACGTAGGTACTATTAAAGCTAATAAACTGAGACACTTTGTTCCAACAGGCAATCCTCGCTACGACAGAAATAAACGAGTCTCGAATCGTTAATGGCGGACACGACGATAAACTCGTGACAAGCATCGCTCGTATAAGCACGAGGACTGATAAGACTTGACCCAAGCAGCAAGGATCGACACCTTTTTCTCATTGGTTACAATGCTACAGTGCCACAATCACCTAATGTAAAAGCCCGCACACGATTCAGTGCATACGAGTCTGCAAATATGAATCCAGCATAAAATATATACATATATACTACGTACGCTTCATACAAAGCAAACGTAACCTTTAATGAGGAAGTTCAGTATGCGGTTATTTATTTCTCTCGGGTCTTCGTGCTGTCTTTTCATACGTAACAATATGCTCTATATATATATATTGTCTGAGAAAATTCACGTAGTACGACGAGACGTTCATTCATATTGTCAATCAGATGTTTACTGTACGCGACTATTAAATCCATGCCAATGATGATTATCGCTAATTAGATGATTGGTCACAGTAAAGGAGTCTTGGCCGTTCTCTTGTGCATACACCTATATGCTGTCATACGCAACGTGTCTCTGACAGGAATAAACAGTATTCCTACCTCTCACCAGATTTCATGCAAGGTAACAGAGAATTTATTACAGTGCTACGTTACATTCGTCTTAATGTCACATTAGCACGCAGCATCCGGATATCCGAGAATCCGGATACGAGTAAGGTAGATTGGCACTGTCTTTAGCCTGTAAAAAAAAGAGAGAATGTATATTCTCTTTTGATATTGAATGTATATATACAGTAATATTATTCATTATGTACTATCTGCAGGGTAGAGAAAACATGAGGAATGTGGTAGCACTGATAATAGAGTCACCGGGTGTCTGGCATTTAATTTGATTTTTCCAAAATCTTCCGGCGCGGATACGCTCGAATTAATTTGCGTAATCGATCGCACGGAACGCCGTGCGATTAAGAGAGACACGTATGTATGTACACGCGCGTTTGTTACATCGTGCACGGCTGTCGGGTGCCAACTAGAGATTATTGCATTAGGTTCGAGAAAATTGGTACACGTGTGCTGCTGTCAGTGATCGGCGACGGAAACAACTCCGTCACAACAAGAATGCGTCGGTAATCTGACGAGATATATATATATATATTAAGTGATATAATACTATGACCATAGACCGCGATGGCGTCTATAGTATTACACGACCCGTCGACGTCCTCTGCTAATGTCAAGGAGTCTTTAGAAAGATTCCAGAAAATTCTATATCTATAGGTACAGTCTGCTAAATGGCTAAGCTTGTAAACAAGAGCATTAAGATTCCGAGATCTCTATTACGCAAAAATATTGTGGATAAGCTTGAAACAAGAGGAGAGTTGATTATTCGAGAAATTTCGATATCGAGGGATATTTATAGGTGGCGTGGAACAGATAAGAATGTTATCGCTGTGACAGGTGACGGATATAAAAAATAAATTATAACTAACAACGAAAGTGTTGTAATTTCTTTGAAAATTCTTTTGACGCGTCATTTACATTTTTTTTTCTCTTCCTTCTAATGTTCCTGGACCCTGTACACCTCTACCGTAACACAATGGTTGCCAACCTGCTATGTTAAAGCAATTATGGATACGATCTATCATATAAAGAGGGAAAAGGAAAAAAAAATGTAGAAGAAATAATGCCGGCTCGATTACAGCTTCTGTTTCTAATAAGTCTCTATTGATGTGCAGAGGATTCCAATAAGAGTGTGGCGTGGAAGTTCAATACGATATAGAGAGTTCACGAGGGTGCCGACCATGGCGTTGAGAGAGTGTCAGCAATTAGATGCTATTCAAAGCCTAAGCCAAGGCTGCGTTACGTAATCGAAACAGTCAATATATCTCCATAACCGTATAGGTTTTTGTGGGTGCTGTATAAAGCCGGCAAGTCGATATTTATATAACGGCAAAGTTTTTGCAGTGTATTCTCGAAAACGCCGGAGATCGATGGATGGAATTAAAAAAAAACACTCCAAAATAAGATAAGAAGAGTAGCCAGATGAGAGAAGGGTTCGTAAAAAAAGGAAAGAAAAAAAAAAGAAATTCGAAAAAATAATAACTCACCCGTCATTCCCCGTGCTGCATTCAAAAGCTCTGGAATTTCTTATGTGGCTCATAGCTATGGCCATGCCTAATACGAATCGCACAGCTGGAGGGTAAAATCCTCCAGATAATTGCGGAGTGTGCGCGCGCAGGTTTGAACTGGGCGTGTACGGCTAATTGAAACTGGACCTGGCGAAGATAATGGCACGTAGTACGGGTTAGGTGTACCACTGGGTATATGTATATAGGTATACATTATAAAGGTACCTGCGCAAGCCACGCTGAATAGAAACAGCGGCATCCTCGTGCCGCGAGCGTTGATTATGAAATCATAAACTGGTAGGTGGTCCTGGACGATTAGTACTGCTGGCAATGGAAGAGAGAGAGAGGTAGAGAGAAGGAAAGAGAGAAAGGTAAAAACAGACGCTTACCAGGGCGTACGCGAATACGACTGATGGTTGGAAAAGGCTTTGGTACAGTTTAAAGACATTCCGTGCCGAGAATGATTCTCCAGGTAGTGGATTGAAGTAGAGTGAAGTTGTTCGCATGGTAAAAATGTCTCTACCGGTAAAACAGATCTGTCCGTATACTCTGAAGTTTGCTTGCTTTGATCAACGTACTTTTTTTGGAGGTTAGTTTTCGTTCATGTAGGATTCCCGAAGGTTGGAATCACTAAGTATGCCCACTGGGTTCACTGTACTGTTACAAGATATGCACTGAGTATTAAGGCGATATGAAAAGTCACGGACAGACTTAATATTAATAATTATGACATCGTGTACGCATTAGAGCGACAGAATTCTCGCCGTGACTGTCACGTTTCCATTGACTCCGTCGTTCTCACTACCAGCGACACGCCAGTGCACCGAGCGTGATCAGTTTTCTGTCGCGCGGTCGCGCTGTTAAACAAACGTCAAAATGTCAAAGTAGTCGCCAGGCTGGTTCATGGGAATGCATAATTATTGAGCCGGTCGATATAGATAGTCGAACTTTTTAATATGGTAAATCGCAGGACTCGCTTCTGTCGCGCGACAAGCCTCCGATTCGCACTTCGTTTTACATATATAATGCATTCGCGTATGGATAGCTGTCTTATATATTATACTATATACATGGTACTATGCATATACTCATACTATATATAGCTCGATGCGTATAACGTTGGTCGTATACGTATATTTACCCGAGAGACAGTGCAGGATCGTAACGACGATTTTATAGCGTAAGAACTAGTTCACGTGGGCGAAAATAATTAGGTGGACTGACCATGCGGTTGGAGTCTACAATTTTAGTATCGATAACGTAATTCGAAAAATAGCAACCAGTAATTCCAGTGATCGGTGTATATATATATATATATACACGTCCATTAAACGATATACATAATTCGTTATAAAGGAATACGTTAAATCCTCTCATTTCCATTGAACGATGAATTCTCGCCGATTTTCCAGGAATACCTTGGGTTATTTCTATATCCGTTTCTTTTGCCAACCAACCGGAAAGCGACGATAGGGGTCCATGGAATTATTCAGGCAGCGTCCGTTCCGGCAAAAAGAGAAGCGATTCGGCCGCGTTCGGCCTGCGAAGCGGTTAAACGAACCAAACCAAGTCGGAAGGCAGAAGGGCGGCAAGAAGGTGGGAGCAGAGTTCTCTTCTAGTTGGTCCACATTAATTAACCTGCTCTCTTAATTGCGCGGCTTGTTTATTGCATGCTGCGGCCATTTGTCGATGACTGGGTTGAAACCACGTTGAGCCTTACTGGGCCCTATGGTATATTAAGGTATAACGTAAAACGCACGTAATCGGTACTGTGTATGTTAAATATTATATTACGCGGATCATACAGGTATCTAGTGTACGGTCGATAAAACAGGAATCTAGAACACACATGCGATCACGACCTGAAACGATCAGCTAATTGTCTCGTTACAATCGATCCGCTCCCGATTGTCATTGATCTCGAATCTCTTTTTATCTCGCAAGAAATAAAGTCGCGAGATCGTCTTCTTCTTGCGAACTGTCCTCGATCCAATGATCTTGCCTTTATGGTTTATGGATATGGCGTAGCTCGTTCTGGTCGCTTTATACTGCTACGCGGGTAATACTTCGCATTTACGGGTATCCATTAGGTGCAAAGAATAGTCAGGTATATGCACCTAGTTTCAATAGAATAACTAGAGAAATATATAGACTGGCCCTATGGGGGGATTTGCGAACCCATCATCTTACTTTTATAAATTAATTTAAAAAAAAGAGACAAGTTCTCCACTTACGTCCGCAATACTCACTTTGGCATGAGATGCTGCCGGAAGTTAGCATTTCATTTTTTTCAGCTACTATTTTTTTACGTTACTGCCGTTGAAACTTATTACGAACTCTTGAACTATTGCGTACACAGGTACAACTTGAGCTTTTTTAATCAATTTAATAAAAATCATATGATAAGTTCACAGCGTGAACTTATCATCCTATGGAAAGTTTACAGGTAGATATCATAGAATGTGAATACCATCCAAGGTGTCTAGGTATAAGCACGTGTATAATATATATATATATATACACGCACATGTATACAGATAATAGAGCGGTGGGAATAATTTTTAGGATTTGTGTGGTTACAGGTATATAAATAAACAAAGCCCCCAGGACGATGGGGACTGATACTAATTTATGGGAGCCCATTGAGGTGCCGCGCGCACCTGTCTAATGAAGTAATCTTGCGTACAGGGCATAAAAGAGGGTCTTGGCCGTGTAACGCACGAAATATATTCATTCGTTGATCGCTCCAGGGGCGTAAGAAAAATCTGAAGAAAAAGCCCTCCCCCCCCGACATATATACATATACCATACAGAATCCTAGGATGGGTCAGTCCTGATGAACCGGGAACGTGAATTACTAATTAGACTCGGTGGCAATTAGTAATTACGGTAGCTCTTCACTCCCCCCCTCCTCCTCCTCCTTCGGCTGCCCCCTCGCAGTACCAATCATACGCGTTCCGAGCCCCCGGCACTGCCGGGGAGCGCACGTTATCATAAGTCGAGTTTTTCATTGATGGCGGTAGCCACGTCAAAACCGGTCCACAGTCCGGCCTAGGTGGAGGATACGGTGCTCACGATGATGCTGCTGCTCCTGCTTCTCCTCTTGGTGGTTATGGTGGTGGTCGAGGAGAAGATGGAGGACGAGGAAAAGGTGGAGGACTCCACCTCGTTGCCCGGTCGACCCGTAGCACCCCGGGTTCCTGACCGAGACCATTAAAATGCTAAACGTCCAACGCCGTGAGCCTTCGGTCCCGAGAAGAAGAAGAAGAAGAAGAAGAAGAAGAGGCAGAAGAAGAAGAAATAAAAATAAGAGGATGAAGAAAGAAGCAAGTACTACTGACATAGGTACCTATATATAATGGTAACGCTATCAGTCAAGTACCAAAAAATGACTATCCGACTGTGGAAAAAAAGTGTATGAAAAAAAATAAAATAATTTTCTAGGGTTGAATGTACGATTAAAAATTTTTCCATGGGACAACCACGCTCCTTCTTCAGCATCGGCTAAGCGAGTCGATGGCCGTGCCTATTTTCGGTCCGCAAATGCAACCAGAAAGATAGCCCCGTGATGCATCGCGGCATATGGCGTAAATCAAGCAGCTGCGACGACTGATTCCAGTGGTACCAACCCACGCCCGCATTATATCAGCCACGGAGGCATATTTATTACCCGCGCCGCCTAGATTGGAAGAAATGCCGGTCCTGTACGTAGGGTACCGGTACTGCGATTCACTATACAGTCCCATCCGATCCCTTCAGCACAGCGATGGCGAAGTGCAGCGCAGAATAACACAGGACTGCATGACACGCAGCAGCACATAGGCATGCATGCCTTGATTCTATGCTACACATTTCATACTTCTATACATATATATCTTGAGCAACCTTTCTCATTGATAATAACGTTTCTATAGGCACTGACGCGTCTATGGCTTCTCATATAGAATATCAGCCAGTGGATAGATCAGTGTAGTAGGATTTGTGGGTCTGCGGGGTGATTGCTTCCTTCGGTTCGTTCATTACCGATCGGTCCATTAATCTGAAGCAGGGCGATGCCTCGGTAGTAAATATCCAGGAGATAGGATCTCTAGTAAGGGCGTCGTTCCTACATGGGGGCCCAGGAAGTGGGACTTACCCACTACGGATATGGAAGTTTAACAGGGTGGAGAAATTAAACGATCGAGATCTAGGATAGGTACTGTGTGTATATATATACCTGAAGCTATCTAACTTAATCTTTTTATCTATCTGTATATACTCTACTCCATTTTGCTAACATAGCCTGATAGACACTTCTTATATTTCTCTTTACTGCGAACGACAGATTTGCCGATTTTACTCGTAAAATAGGAAACGGCCTCAAGTACGTCCACGCCGTGCGTGAAGGCATCCAGTCTCTACTACGACCGAGTAATTAGATACCCCTGGAAATACGTCAGGTGCTGACTCTCTCGCTAGCCATCCAGCCAGCCAGCCAGCCAGCCATCCCAACCAGCCAGCCAACCAGTTAGCTAACTCACTAAAGTCTAAGGATAGTCCACGAGGTAGGAGACTATCTTGCATCCTCGGGCGAGCGGAATAAGTGATATTAGCTTGGTAGATTAGGTAAGCGATAGCTTCGCGGCGTGACTTCGATCCTGGTGCTTAGAACACCTCTGGAATATCCCGTGTGATCGAGGAGGTGCGAAACAATTAAATCGTCCAACTGATACCCGCGTTAGAACAGACATTTTTCATTCTCAAGACATACGGAAGATTACGGAGGTGAATGAAAGATGGCTGGAAAATTCTTCGAATTAATCGAATTTTAATTATTAATACAATTTTTTTTATTTCCATCCCGATGAATTTAATACGCAGTGCCGTCGTATGAGATATTCTTTATTTTTAATGAAAAAATCAAATTTTCATCCGAATCAGGATCATTTTCTTTTTTAATGACGATTATCCACGTAATTGACGAATAATGAAAATCTACCGATTCCGGGATTATCGCGCGTGCGTCAGCCCAGGATTGGAGGAGCGTGTGTATAGCGAGACGTGGAAGGTTGGAAATAGAAATGTACGAGAAATGAGCCGGGGAACGCACTAAGAGATTATTTCGGGAGAGGTCAGAGGCTGAGGTCAGTCTATCGGCCTGGTCAGCCTCCCACGAGTCCTGGAAACTTGCCAGACACCCACGCGGCATCAGTGATCCGCACAGCTTTCCGCAAGCGACGAACCATCATTTCAGTCCCGAGAGAATCCAACTGGATAGATCATATATTTTACACATATGTTATCATGCACTTATAAATAACATAACCCTCGCGTTGATCTTATCACGGTACAATTGCTGTATCCGTACCATAAGATTTATATTTTATCAATATGTCTCAAAGGATTAATCTCGCAATCGATGAAAGATCCAATCAATCTTATCTGTCAACTCGTTTATATTTTAACCACTTTTCATGGATCGCAGCACACCATTGGCAATGATCCATTAGAAAAATGGCGTAGGTGATTCTAAACATGTATGAAAGACAGATAGACCTAGCGAATATATATATACATACATGTGTATATAGGGGTCAGAATTCAAAGCAGTTACATATATACCTAATTCTCACCCTTTGTCTGTAACATCTTTACAATAGATACGATATTATTATTATTATACTATATATATATATACACGCAAGCCGACCTGAACTTTCCTAAGAAGGAACTCGACCTCTTCAGAATTTTCGTTTCCTCTCATCTCTCTAAAACTTCTCATTTTCTCCTGTCGGTATTCTCCTCTTCCCTTAACGTCTCGAAATAACCCGAGCGTCCCGTTTGACGTCACGACGCCCAAGACACCCTGGAAATTTTCGAAAATTTCGCCAAACAGACCGTCAACCACAGCCCGGAGCAGGATCGTCATCGAATTCCATATATGTCCTTAAAACAAAACGTAATAATTTCCCATTAGGTTTTTACCTGATATGACAAGATCTAGGGAAATCGTAGTGATAAAAAAAAACTAAAATAAAAAATACACAGAGTGAAGGTACGTCGCGAGCAACCTATATAGAAAAGGTCGGTACACGCCAATAAATAATTGCTCGACTAGCTCGAAGTGATGGCGCTCGAGTTCCGGGCGGTTAATTAACGAGGCGGTTTGCGACGTATATCGCGAACGTCACTAAAACGCACCTTCATTATTGCACAGTGGCGTACCTATGGTAAGTATCCGTCGATAACTTTCACGGAAATTTACACTGTCCTTAAAGGATACCGTAAAGTGATCATCCGCGATATAAAGTACGCTACAAGTTCTCTCGTCGTAATGAAAAGACGTATTTAATTACAAGTAACAAATAAAAATCATTCGGGTTCGCGGACAGGGAATTTTTCAGGAAAATAACATTTGCATAGAAACACCATAACAAAAAATCCATTAAAAAAAAATAGTAAACATACATAGTCGGGCCGCGACGTCAATTCCACTTTCAGAGGACTTATTTACGTATCAGTCCGTAACGAGATGGCCCCTCAAAGTGGAACTGATGTCGCGGTTCGACTGTATATATGTATGCAAGCATACGAGCATAAGAACGAGTGAACGTAACGAGGAAGGAGAATAAGAAGAAAAAAAAATTGGGAGCATAAGAAAAAAACATAAAAATGAAAAGAACGACGTGCGAAAGAAATGGCAATGGAATATAGAAGTCCCGCCAGCTGCCAGACGGTTCGCTACTTATAAAGGCGGGTACGCAAAGTACGCCAAGTATAAGCGTATACCGTAGGTATACGTCCTATCTCGCGTAACGCGGCTCTGGCTATAATACTTTCGGTGCCACGAGGTACTTTCAGACGTTTCTACGGCGTGGACATTCACGACAGCCCGCTGACCATTAAAGGGAAATCTATTGCTCCAGTTTGCGAGTACGCCAATGCGAAGGCACGGTGTCCGGCCGTGTCCCTCCTGCGCCGTGGGCGTGGAGCCAGTCTCCGGATCCACACGATCCTGGTGCCCAGGGCCGACACGAATACGGCTCCCTTTGGGAGCATACGCCATGCATAAAGGAGAAGTGGAAAAGAGCCCTTACGTCATTTTGGTTCCAGCACCCTGTGCCAACCCCAAAAACATTGCAGCCCAACCCTTTCCTTACGGAAACGTAAAAACTATTTAATTCAAAAAAAAAGAAACCCTAAAAGGAATTCGTCATCGACTTATAAAATTTTTATGCAATTTTTTGCAAGAAAAAAATTTCTATCCCATTACCAAGGGCACCCGATATCGTACCCACGCTCCTGACCACGGACAAGAGCACGCTTACACGGATGGCAATGCGACTAAGAACCGAACGTACATGCGACACCGGCCACAAACATAGTCTGTGTAGCCTGTCGGCCGACGCATTAAGTCCGAGCATAACCGTATGATATTACGGCCATTCCGAAGGGGAACGTCTGACTCTTTGGTTCAGATACACCTGCAGCGCCAACGAGTTTTCTGTCCCCTCTATTCGACTCTTTCCTCTAATTTTTTTTTGTTATTATTTTATTTATCCACTTCTTTGCTCTCCGTTCCTCTATCTCTCTCTCTCTCTGTCTCTCTCTCTTTCTCTCTCTCTCACTCGCACCTGATCTCCCGCACCTCTCTCTCGGGCACTTCGATTCTTTTTCCTGGGCCGTCGTAGGGCACGCGTGGGCAGGCGTGAAATACTGCCGGGCGGCGAACATTTTACGGGATTAAAAGTGTGAACGGTATACCTGGTATCTATCTGGTACCTATATGATAATTAATTTGAGTACGGAAGCGCGGCGTATTAATCGTTTCGTGGCAGTGGCTTTTATCTCGAGCATTTCTAATGGCTTTTATCTTCTTTCATCTATCTCGATTATTTTAATTTTTTCATTTTCTTTTCTCACCGCTCGACTATCTTCGGTTATCACTCGCCAACTTTTTTAAAAGCTGTCACGTGTTTACCCCATGGAATGCGTATGGTATCCGCCTCTTTGCCTACTCCTAGAACTTGCCATAGAGAATTTTAAAAAATAATTCCTATTTCTGCATATATTTCAATATTATCTTTATTACTGTTAATTATCATATATATAAATATTTTTGAAAGACACTCCCGCCATTAACTGTCTTATTGATTAAACGAACGTACCTCGTTATTACATAAATTGCAAGGCGTAACATTGAATTCGATAATTATATAAGATTCGAGATCAGATTCATTTAATGAATCCCTGAAGTACATCTTGCTGTTTGACTTCGTCCCTATCAAATTAACTGATAGCGTTATCACGCGAAGGGTGAGGGCGATCGACCGGCACAAGTATATCGAAGGGTCTCTAATTGATTTTCTGATTCGATGCAAACGAGCATTCGTACCAGCAATGGAGGGATCCCTCTCTAACGAAGGCATCGGACTTCGTAATTAACTCACTAGGCAGATCAGGTAAATGAAACGTATAGCCGCGTATTCACCGTTCGACAATCTTCGATCGCACTTTGCGGGAAAGTAATTGAAATAATGAATGTTTATTCTCGCAGCTGCAACTGCGGTAGGTACCAGCCTCTTGCCAGCCTAAGAAGACAGTCAGGTACCATCGAGCAATGTTAATTACAAACTACTCAGTATCAATTTGAAAAATCTTAATTATCTACGACTCAACTGTTCTCTGTCGTTTCAGATGTAAACCAGCCATCGCGAGCCACCGCATCAATAAATAATAACAAAATCAAAAATGTTCATCATACCACCATATAGCATTAAAAAAAAATACTCGCAGTCAAATCCAAACAAAAACCCACCCTTGCACTAAGGGTAACCCAGAGCTGCAGTCAAGATGCAGTTGCAAGGCCTATACCGAGGTTGGGGTGAACGGCCAACAGTTTAAAGAGAGCACAGAGATGCAATACGATGCGCCTCGCCCAGTTCGGTTAGCAGCCTGAAGCATAAGGGTGCGTTCCCAACGAAATAAAATTTCTTAAGGACATTTTCACGCATGGAGGCACGGGCTATTTTTAAATCATTTTAAAAAATGCGTCTGTCAAAGAATGTACTACGTGATACATGATAACACCTCTTTGATATATATATATATATATATGGTTGCGTATACAGGAAAGAATGCTCTGCGAGTACCTCTGTAATAATGCAAAATTACCGCGGTAGGTTGGCACGACGATCGATCATCCAATTACGCGTTACGTCGACACGCTTCGTGGACGAGTGCCCGTTGGGAATGCGCCCTAACGCGGCGCGTCCGATTCTCGCGACTAGAGACGCGTATCGCCTCGCGGGAATGCCATTCGCAAACATCCAGCCCGAGAGGAGATTAATGGTATTGAGAGAGTGGCAAATCGGCGCGCGACTTCATTCTCATTCAGCAAAATTGAGTGTGATTCTCGTTATCGTCAGATTCTTTCGACGCGAGACGTGTTACTGTGAATAGTAAAAAGAAGAGAAAAACAAACGAAGAGGATAATCATCGAGTAGCGCCATGAAGTTAGGCGCGTAGCTTGTACTACGTATACATGTATTAAGAATGTTCCGATAAAGACCAAATTGATACAGGAAATGACTGGCTGGTATTGTACTGATTTTTCACGATAAAAATCGTACTGCTATCGATAGTACAACGAAGCAAAAAGATATTGGGTGGTACTGGTATTACACTTCACGTAAGTCAGAATCCTCGAGATCAGCAGTCCTCGCGCGCGCCGATCCGTTACCGAGTGGCAAGAAGAGATTCGCAAGATCGTCAGAAGCAAAAAGCGGCCGCGCGCTCAGCCATTTTCTTAAACACGCTTTAAATTCCAGCTAATAATTGAGCAGCTGAACGCTGGGCGGAGATACTGGAATTATGCAAATTCGCGTCAGATCGGGATCGTGTCCCGAGGGCGTCTGACGTCGTTCAAGGGAATACGTGGCTGGCAAGAAGAGACGCCGTGAGGATGCAGCGAGGACCAAAGAAAACACAGAGATACGGTAATAAAGTAAAAATAAAAAAAAGAAACGAAGGAAGAGCCAAGGAACGGGTCTAGAAAGTATATAGAAATTATTACAAAACGCGTTAAAGGACGTAGGGAACCTGAGTTATACGTTTATTAGAAATTTCAAAAAAAAAATCTGTGTATTCAATGTCTGACTGACATCCTTCCAGCCACTGACTGTACCATTTGACATCAACTCTCGACAGTGCCATCTGTTGACATTAACTATCCAAACTGAACGCATTGCCGTCCACGAGATCTCGACGCAACAAGTTGCTCAATCTTCACCTGCACTTCTTGTTTACCAGCCACCTTCTTACACGCGCCATATAGTACCTCTTACGCGGCCCAGAAATATGTAGTGAAGTGTCTACAGATTGTACATACTGTATCCGAAACTAGCCACTCCTACGATAAGTGCTATCTACGGGCCGCGCTTTGCTCAAGTACCACTGTATATATATATATATATATATATACACACGTATATATACCGCTATACCGAGCAATATGGTACATTTTTCTGAGGCACCCTAGCGTGACCTGTAACCACCACAAAGCTAGTCGGAAGTGTGACTCACACGTGTGTCTACGTGACGGATTGACTTACTTTGTCAGGTAATCAGGTCCAAAGGTCACGCACGATAACTCTTGCAGATGATACAGCAAATGAGGATAGATTTTTCAAAGTACGGTAAATCAGAAATAGAACGTGACCCAGACGATATTAATACAATTTACTAGAAAATTGAAACGAATCGAACGTTATCAGTGAACGAGATTAAATAGTCTTGTTTTATTTATTTCAATAGTACGTTATGTCGTTTTAAGAAAAATATAATGAATACGTGTTGAGTTTAGTCGATAGATACGGTCTATAGATATTGGACTAGAGGAAAAGGTATCCAGTACCGGTACACGTGAAGGTAGGGCCGACTTGGCAGTTGCCTCAGCGTGATATCACTCCGGCGCTGGTGCAGAGGTCAAAGATAAAAGCTCACGATAAGAATATATACCTTAGACGCAGGTGAACCGAAGTGTAAGCGAGTCGATAACTGTCCGCGCTATCTTATCTCCTCGCTTTTGCTTCGATACGTCTCGCGGCCAGCCGATGGAACGTCGAGCTGATTCCGTGAACGTTATAAGGAAGAACAAAAAAAATGGACACACCAATACAGTCACGCGTGAGCATAAAAGGTGAGGAAACACGTAGAACTTTCTCAATACTGTGAGAATGAACTGTAAGTTTCCATGGATACGTTCGAGGTGAAAATGCCGGTAGGGGGACAGTGCGGGACACTTTCGCATTTTGAATCTCAATACGAGAAACTTTTAAAGCGAACTAGGATATAGGAAAACATATATAAACAGTTTAAGTAATACATGCAATAGCGATTCAAATTTTGTTCTGTATGTGAGAAAATCATCACTGCATAAAATTGATGCACGGTAAAGATTGTAACTTCGTGCGAGAAGAACCTTTTATATGTATTTATAGAAGATTAAATTCTAATTAAATACTATATATACTAACCTCGGAGTTCCGCTATCAGCAGCCGGTACTTCCGTTCTGCTATGTCAGTATCGTTTGTGACCTCGCATATCACACTACACAAAATACACTATTGTATGAGCGATATTATTGTGACTACGTTGTAAATAATACTTTAATTAATGAATAACGTATCCCGCTCGAAATGTTCCTTAATGACACTAGTAGATACGCACTTCATTCACTTCTACCGCGGATATGTTGACATGGGTTTTTTACCTCACGAGATAACTTCACGTTGCAAAGACACTTTTATCCACCGTACGTCATCGATCCCTCGATTTCTCACTGAAGGAATGGTTCGCGAGAGATCCGCGATGTCCAGGAGTCGCCTATACGCGTCGGGACGACGGGCAACGTTTCGTCGCGTTTTATATGCTCGAGGTGCGTCGTCGCAACGACGACGAGACATCGATGAAAACGGTTCTGAGCGATTTCAGTCAGTCCGTGGGTGGGTTCACGTCGGTGTTTACCCGCGATAGTGTCACCAAACACCGTTCTATATTTATCTAAGTGGATCCACGTGCGCGGCTAATGCCTGCAACCCAACACTCCTCTTGCCACACTGCACTCGTCGAATTCCGTAGGAAAGTGTATCTATCTCATCGTGGGACATTTGATTCTTCCACCACGTAGCTTCCTGTGGGTGGTGATGGACAAGATAAATTTTCAAATTCCTCTATCGAAAAGACCCCCAGCAGTGCGTAGGTATAGCGCGTAAAATAAAGAATTTCAGGCATACCAAATAAATCGTTTCAATAACTATTGCATACGGCATCGTAAGTTGATGTCCATGAATATATTTCAAGTTTCAAAATTTCCTCATTACAGCCACACAAAAGATTTCCTCCTGTTGAACAGTTTTCCTCTTGCGGTAACGACAGCCAGTAACCACGTGACTCTTCGACCAATCACAGCCCAGACATGACGCACGTGACCGCACTTCCTCGCTCGTTCGCTCACATCGTTTCTTCTTCCAACATTTCTACTCGCAGCCGGATTTCCTGAGCTACTATACGAATAACCTCGCGCTCCTTTTTATCCTCCTGTCCTTTATCGTCTCTAAACTCGCGCACGAGTGCTATCTCGAATTATAAAAGCGTGTCGCCCCCCCATCGTAAATACCCCGTTGACACTGCGCGAACGCGAAACACCATTTTATCGATCTTTTAAACGTCTATCGCGAACGCGGCTACGCGAACGATCGTCGCCCCTTCCGCACTTCCAAGAGCGATACTCATAAATAGCGGCTAACTTCACTCGCCACTTCTATACACTTGCTGCTGCCTCTCATTCGCGCTTGCTGTGGAACGCTAGCATAGGCTAGGTCACTATGTACAAACGAAGCAGACGAACGCGCGCTCGCTAAACGAACCTTTACGAACACTTCCGAGCTGCGGCGACGGCTCGACGTAATCTGACTGATGTATATACGCCTTGTGTCGCTTGCGCGACATGTCTCTGTGTATAAGATAGTTTTGCGTCATATAATAATCATTGTGGATAGTATTATCAGATTTCTTGAAAAGATATGCAATGAAACTGGTGGAATTATTGAAGCCGATGATATTAGATTAGGTTAGTATTAGATAGAGAAATGAATTATTCTTTTTTGCAAGCAAGAAATTTTTTTATTTTTTTTTAGTTTGACATTGACTTCTCAAATGTTGCATATGATTGGTTAATCCTCTCTAAATCCTGCACGATGGAAACGTAGCCATTTTATGAGAATCTGATGCGAATAAATCTCACGAGTATAGCGTGGTTGATCTTGAGCGAGTGCGCGCGCGCTCTCATTTTGTGGCGGCGAGTCTAAATTACCGGCTGTTAACTGCGATCTGAATTACCGGTTAACACCGATTGTCCTCCTTGGAACGCGGTATTCTCTGTGGGTAAAAAAGGGTTCTGAGGTATACAGTGATGTAGAAGGCTATGGAGTTAGTGGTCATGGCATAGCTATGGTCAGCCATGCGGAATAGCGGAAGAAACGACTTCCAGGTTTTCGCGCACGGTATTATATAACGCTGCAAAATCAATCAGATATTTTTTAAAGCCTGAATTCTTTATGGTGGCACTAAGTATATTAAATGTGGAAGTCCTAATAATTTTCCAGCTTATCCAATCATTGAAGTTGGACAATCAAAAAGTATTTTAGGTAGTGGAAGAAAGATTTAAAAATAATATTTCTTATTGCATTATAATAAATTGTCATAAAGATACAATAGGATTTAAATAAACGAAATATATAAATGCAATGCATTAAATTTCACTTTCTAAATAAATAACCACCCAGACATAACAAACGTAAATTCTATAGTGACATGGTGAGATAAAAAAAAATATTAAAATAACGATGATCTCCGATTTCTCAGAGTAATCCCTGAATACCATCTCTCAGATTGACAGCCTCTTCCACTTCGCTCCCACGGTGATCCCACGTCGATCCCACGGCGATTTGTAGTACCGTCGGAAGTCTCAATGCGAAAAACCAAAGGAGGATACGAAGAGGAAAAAGCGAAGCATGAAACAACGTGAGAAGAGATAAAATGTAGTAAAATCGAGAAAAAAAATTTAAAAAAAGAACAAAATGGATATACACTTCCAAAAAATTATACACTCCTACATTCCCATATCTTTTAACAAAAATTTCTACTCTGCTTATAATATGACTTATGAATATTCTACCTCCATTATAATTCATTACCCAACCATCGATTCGCGCTTCTCTGAGTCTCGTAACACCAGAAACGGTACGAAACGAGCCCAGCTACCGAACCGTTTGAATATTATTATCATTCTAACGGTTCGCCAGGTGCTTTTGAGATCGAGCAAGCCGCGGAATCGCTCGCACGTGCGAGCACGAGAAATCGAGTCGGCCGACCTGACTAATGTAATCTAGGAAGCCGAACCACCCAGGTATATATATACATGAATTTTATCCAGAATCCACATCGCAGTCCTGAAGGATCCAAATGGGCACTGCGAGAATCTCCAACGCTAAACAGAACTAAATGGAAGGCACTTTGTATACGTAGGCGTGGAATATGGACGCGCGGCCTCGGACAAGACGTAAGAAAAGGACATACTATATGGTTGGTTACACTGCACCCTGGACATACGAGGAGCAGCTTTTAGAGCAGATCGTCGTATTTTTTTGGGTACCCATCGAGGGTATAAAAGACGGAGAATGAAAAGATGTAGAAAGAGAGAAGGACGTGTAGAGCAGGGATGTGTGCGTCCTGTGTTGTCAAACAGGTTTCGAGGTACTTGGCTGCATGCATAAATAAATAATAACCAGCGCGCCCGATGGAGATGTGAAGATATCAGCTTATCTTAATGTCAATGCTCCTAAGCCTGCTCTGGTTACATTCATTAAGGTCATTAACATTCGATAGGCGTGGGAGCGAATACACAGCCCTTAGTGATTCGTCCTGACGAAGGTACCCCAAGCCCTGAGCTGTCATTACTGTATTGATTACTAATTATAAAATATCCGTTATCATTGAATGGAATAACACGAAAATCTTCAATAGTCATTAACAATAATCCTTGAACTGAATTGAACCTCGGTGGGCCCCGTATCAGTCCCAGTAACATAAACGGTGTCCTTCCAATTACGTACTCGTCCTTAATTACGAAAAAAAAAAAAGAATTCTCGGCCACGTCCTAATGGCTACATTAAAGCCGCCAGTAACTCCAGGACGAAATTATACAACGGCGCATAAATATCATAGCCATAAAAGCAATAATAAAATCGTAAAACGGTTCCTGATCCAAAGTTCAAGAGGAGACACCGCCGTGATGCCAGAAAACGTACCTCACGTATATATCGGCAAGTATGCACTCAATCCCATTTAGGCCTGGTTCACTTGCCGCATTTAAATGCGCGTCCACAAGCCAGAAATCCACGAGCGGCGTAAACCAGTCGTTAATGTCAGTCGATCGACCACGGTCCGACCTCTACGCTCCAATTCGCCTTTAATTGGGCGACATTTTCCTGCGTTTTTACGTGGCGTATCTCGACGAGTACCTTGCGCGACGGCGACGTCGCCGACGGCATAAATAACAACGATTATCGAGTAGCCTGATGCCGATTCCTATATCGCTAATTATGGGCATCTGTAAATTTACCATATTTTTCCGCGCTTACGCGCTAACTGGTTTAGATGTACCTGAAGGCGTTCACTGCCACTGATAAAGAAATTCCACATGTGTTACAGCCTCTCTCACCGCGTAAACAGGGTTCTTAAAATGAATCTGCGCAAATTGGTATAATCGCGCGTCTATCACTCTTCAACGATAATCACTAGATACTCCTCCTACATACCTAGTTCACGTTTTAACATAATATTTTTATTATTCCACTTTCTCTAGTCATTACCCTCTATTTCTTTTTTATCGCCTTTATTTTCTTGTATCATTATTACCTACATATTTTTTGTTGTATTTTTCACAAACTACGTCAATCCTCTTAAAATATATTAAACTGCATCAGTAAGTACTCCATTATCAAATTGTCATCTAATACTCTAGTCTTTTAGTCGTCATCCATCAGCTAATGAATCTCTCATAGATTCAAACCGACTTTATTTTTTCCCTTTAAATGTCCTACTTCCGGTGATGTGGATCCGTCTTAAGGATTCTCCACGAACAACAGCTTGCCACCTTGGCGAGCACGTAATCCGGCTGAACGGTAGCAGCGCGTCTCGGACACAACAAACTCGGCAGCGCTATTCATTCAAATTGCCTGCACCCGCGAGTGAAGTAAGAGAGCGAGAGTAAAAAATAAAATAAAAATGGAGGTCCTGGGTGCAGACGGAAAGAGAAGATAGTATCCACGTTGCCGTTCCGTTCTGTTCCGTTCCGTCGGGTGTTCTCCAGGTTGTAAGCCCGGAGGAGGCGAGAACAGAGCCGCAATTTGCGTAATTGTGATGGCGGTGCTTGAGGAGCCACAGCCCAGCTCTTATATACGATATATTACATACATATATATATAATATACATACATTGTATATGACTTCGCGAATCCCATCGTCCCCCGGCACTTGCGCAACGCTGGATGGAAACTTAACAGCAAAATGCAGAACGGAGCCCTTACTAGAAGACAATTAGAATCCTGACTACCTGACGCCCGGATATATTCCATTCGCCAGCTGTTTACGCGCTTATAATCGTTTCACAATTTTTCTTTAACTTTTTTATCCATCTTTACGTACTTCTAATACCTTGAGCGTAGATCTAACTTTGCATAACAATTTTATACGCTGCGCTCGGCGTACGCGTATCTGCTTATGCACATTAATAAAATAGTCAAAGGGTACAGGGAATGATCATCCTCGCGCACCATTGACTTTCTACGTGCAAGTACGCAACCGGGAATAACGTCGTCTCTCCTTGAAGAAGACATCCCATAATATCGTACCGCGATATAATCAAAGACTGTTTATATATATATATAGTTATTATAATAATCTTATCTGGTATTGATTATATTATTTATTTATAAGATACTAGGAATTTTTCTTGATTCCTCCTTATTCTTATTGGGCTGTATATTTATTTATTACGTGGTTCCGTGTAACTTGAACAGTTAGCGTGACGCGTGCACCTATGTCCAGGGTGTCTTGGCCAGTGCTAAAGGCACCTATGCAACTAGTACTGCACCAGTGTACTGCATCGGTGTAACTTATATACGCTTCGCGTATTTACGTAAGGGTACGTAGCCATGTGTAGCTATGTATGTAAGTATGTACGTAAGTGCGCACGAATGCGAGATCAGCAAATCTAAGATCGTGCAACTGGTGTCCAGTGGCGTGTCCGCGGCGTACGATGCGGCCGACTCTTGCCACCAGGAGGGTTACCAAGTGGATGCGAGCTAAGAGTGAACGATGAGGGGCTCCAGGAGGAGGAGGATGGTGGAATGCGCGGCTCTCGAAGGAGGAGCTGTCGGCGGTGAAAAATCACGCACCCTGCCACCACTGCCATGGCCAGCATCTGCTCTACATACCCGGGTTCTCAACCCGGGGTAACAGATCAACAAGTTCAATATGTACGGACTGTCCTTTTTTTTTCAAATTTCTGTCATTTACGAGATACAAATTTAAACGAATAATAGATAATGTTCATCTTTTTTATTACAGATTACATTTTCTCATTCCTCGTGAAAGTCTTTTGAAACGTTGTGAGAATTTGGAGTTTCATGTCGTCGGAAGGTATGAAGTGATTTTTTTTGTATTTTAGGTAAACTGTCGTTAGTTGGTTAATTTTCAGGTTTAAATAGGACTGTTTGGGTTATTATTATCATTCTTAAGGTGCAGGTGGATCCTCATTGAGAACCACTCAGAATCGGAGTGTGGTGAAGCAGAGCAAGATATACGTATGCTGGCTGAGCTACCGGTCGGTCGGGTCGGGTCGCTGTTCCCCTGTGTTTCATCTCTCCCTTTTGGTTCGTTTTGCTGTTCCTCTGCCTTCCTCTTTTCACCTTCCCATCCTTCATCCCTTCTCTCTCCCTCTACCAACCTCCCTCCGGTTCACTCCCAAGAGTTGTTGTTCGATTGTTTTATTACTTTTATAAACGCCGCCGCCACCATGGGCGCTTCCTTTGTTGGATCCCATCGGGGCCATTGTTGCCCGATGGAAAGATGCGAATTTTAATTTGATATTGTCTAATATTATTTATGCATGCGCACCAAGTGGAGCCACTTCAAAAGGGACGTACCCAATCCCTCTTCTATTCCTTCCTATCCCGTTCCTACCACTTATCTTCATCCTCCTCTGCTTCACCTTCGTCCTCATCATCCTCTTCTTTCCCCATGCAACCTCAACAAATAAAAATATCAGAATATCCCTGGCTCGTATGCTAAACCGCACCATTGATAACCATTCCGGATAACCGATATTCATGGTAATTTCATTCACCATGGTACCCCTATACAATCCGATTTAATTATTGATAGTTAAGTCCTCTCACAACGGCTTACAGAACGACTTTACCGTGATCCAATAACAATTTTCATACACCGCCGCCTAACGCGCCTGACTAAATATCAGGAACGTCGACGCATGCGCCACGATGATGTCCTCCAGGAATCAATATCATCCGACGACGTCCCAGGCTCACCAGCTGCCTGATCAGCTACGCTATAACAACAGACGCAACAGTTACCCCAGTTTCAGTTTGTACGCAGGAGATAGTTAAGGGAACAAAGAAAAATGTAGAATTAATTCATAATAGAGACCCATACGTTTCTGGAGTCTGATCGTAATTAACCAAACACGACCACGTCGTATAAGAGTGTTGACCTGCGAGAACAACAGGTGTTTTCGTCGTCAACAGTGATAACGCGCTGGCCGACTGAACGTAATGGATACACATACGTAATAATGTTGGCCGGTTACGCGCGCCTGTAAATCACCAGGAGGAGACAGAGAGGATTAATCTACGGGGAGGATGTAAAGCGCTATGGCGAATCCAAAGTGGTGCGTCATCCAGGATACCGAGAACGTCGTCGCTCATGCTCATCCTTTGATCAAGATGACTGATCGACTATCACTTGGTATCAATCTGAGTATCCTTCTGATACTAACGATATTCGCCACTCTGCTATTCCTGCCGTTACGCTTGCTACTCGATACGAATTACGAGATGCGCCAGGATGACGTGGGTAAGACAGAGTCCGTCGTCGAGCCTCATCGTCGGGAACCTGAGGAGATCATGATTGATTCACGAGCACTTCGAATTTGTCCGGGTTACCGGTATTCGCTTCTGATTAAATCTATCTACCTCAGTGATTACGATGGGAACTGTACCTTTTTCATAGAGAAAGACGTGGCCGTCGAAGAGATGATTGTACCAGAGGATGAGCTAGATACGGCTGTCGTACCTCTACAGAAAATGGAACAGGAGAGTGAAGGTGTCGTCGTTGAAAAATTTGAAGAAGAACGTGATCAAGGTAAAAGCAGTCGTACCAAACCCATCTCCGTGGCAGGACATATCCTAGCAGCCATGCTCACCGTGTCGGCTATCGCCGCCCTCGTGGAGGTCCTCCGGATTCGTTTCGGCAAACACGAGGTAGTCAGCCAACCTGATCAGAACCTTGACCAGTTCAGTAAGATCATAAAATCCTAATGAATCCTCTATGAATAATCAAGGGATCGTCCACTTGCGGTAGCGTCGCTTCCAGAAAAGGATCCCTTGTTGATTATCCTCAGAGGCGATATACTCACATGAAGATACAGCCTCAAAGATCCTTCGAGAAACAAGGGATGTATACCGAAGCTAGGGTGCAGGGTCTACGTCTTCTTGGTAGGCGAACAAGATGTTAACCCGAACTGCAAATCCTTTGTATATATTTTATTGATCCTCACAGGAGCGAAACCGCCGCCATTGATACGACGCTCTTCTTTTCCCACTCAGCTCGCTAGGAAGTCCATCATCCCAGGCGGCGGGACGCCCGTAAGTCGCACGACGTCGCGACGACCATCCGTCGATTCCGAGGATGAGATTGGTGTTCTCAACACTCCTCTTCATCATCGCACTCGTCTTATTCGACGCCATTAAGCACGCCCTGCTTCTCTCAGCCGGATTCTCTAAACGTGAATTACGATCGATGTCGACTTCCGGCTTATTAAATACTATGCACTCTCAGATATATTTCTACTCTTCGTATAGACTGATCGAGCTGATGGCGCATTACATGCTACACGAATTTATTACTATTTATTATATTGCAAACCTTCTTTTCTGATTCGTCTGTTTAATGCCCGACATTTTATCAAACAGTTCTTCAACGACTGTTATTATTCATTGTAAATCTGTTTATCTTAACGTATCGTACAACGATGAAGAGTTTCATGCTGTTTTGAGACTTTTTGAGCTTTAGAAAAATTGAACAAATTTTTTGAGATTATATCAATCCATTCTTGTAGCTAAACCATACACTTAACACATGTCCATGATTCAAGAGGCTTTTGAAGAACATGAACTCGACTGAATTTGGAGATTACATTCTTGCTAAGGGAAAATTCATTTCGTCTTGCTGAGAGACTAGGTAATTTAGTTATCTGATAAATTTATCGTTTACTAATTTGAATTAATGGATATATGGTTTTCAATGATTGAATGGAAATACAAATTGTACTGTCATTTTTTTTCCAGAACTGGCGAAGCTTTCGAATTGTACAAGAGCCGATAACCATTTTTGAATATTTGGCTCTTCTAGGTGTTTCAACTTTGGAGTACGTTCCCTCCTTCTGGATGACTATCGACGCGAATGAAAAAGGAGATTTTACGAATTGTCGCAAAACTACGAGCTAGAAAATTTCGGTAATATTTTCATAACGCTTAATAATTGATATTCAACAATTGTACACCAACGTATTCACGGTGAAATTTGTCAAGATCGTATCGCCTTGTGATTTTTATCAATCTACATGTGATATCCGTATTGTGAAACGAAATCGAAATATACGAACAGATGTCAATGTTAATCGTATCCGTTTGTCTTTCATCTCAATAATCTGATAACGAATTAGAAAAAAAGAAATGAAGCAATAGATATTATCATTGTTGTAATTATTTCTTTTCTTTTAATTTTCAACAAATGCAATGAACGATGACTTAACACTAAAAGTCATCAACTAAGGCAGTTGCAAGAAGATATATATAGTGTAACATATTTACAAAGATGCTTTATAAGATCATAAACAACAGCAAAAAAAGGTCGTTTAAAGTTGGCGCAATTCCGTTTTACCGTTACGCAGCCAACTTCAGCATGTGGCCAGCCTGCCGTGTGAGAAAGTTTGTACATAAAGTTAGACGCAGAAGCGGCTGTTCTAGGTGGCAGCAGGTGCAAGGCCAGCACACGTCCTCGTCGAAGCTAAACGCGCAAAAAAGTGGAATCATGAATTAAATGTGTCGCGGCATAAGGCTGTTGTAACGAATTGGGATCCGCGAGTGTAAGATGTGCGATGTCGTGGATTAACTGTGAGCATTGCGCTTTCTCATCATGCAGTGAACTGGTTACGGCCGGAAGTAGCTCGCTTGTTCCACAGTTGCCAAGGCGACTGGTGTGTGTGTGTGCTATGAGAAGAGGGACCGCGGATTGCCGCATTTACTATTTTCCAGCTTTCTTTAATAATCCACCGGCTTATTGATGCCTCGGAGACGATTTTAGTCAACATTACAATGGACTATTCTGTATTAGGCCACTACGATCCGTCCGTAGAGGCCGCGGCTGCTGGTGAGCAGGAGTTGCTCTGTGAGTCCAATTCGCGGCAACAACTATACGTGTTTTGACAGAACACGAATTTTCTTAACGGCTCTCTAAGCGTTTCTTAACGCATTTTAGTTCTTGTTTCTTTCTTCTTTAACAAAGTATGCAAGGACTTTGTCTACTTATTCGCGGCGTATCCGTATTCTTCTGAGGCTATCAGTTTGTTATGCTGTTTCTTTTTCCTTGGCTATTGTTTTTGTACATCATGACTTTTTTGCTTTGTTGCTTGTGTTAATTTTTTTTATTCTATTTCCATTTGACTTCTGTATGGAATATTATGATATAGTTGTAACCTATTCCTTTTTTGGAATACCTTTAAACTATATTTTCTGTTATTTGTATATTCGCTTTGTAGAAGCTATTGGCTCTGTAGTAGCATATCTTGTTTTACACTTTTATTCTTGGCATTACTCATAATTGTCTTGCTTGGGTGTTGTATAAGCTTCTTTCGGCCGTAAATCAGTATTTCATATTTAGGATAAAATAAACTTTTATTAAACGAATAACTTCTTTTAAAGGGGAAGAATCAAATTATGATTTATCCGGAGAAGGTTTTGTGCCTGCGGCAGAACAGTTTGGGGAAGAATTTGCTGGGGCTGAATTTCAGGAAACAAGAGCATTACTTGCTGATGGAGGGGATCAGTTTGGCGTGTCTACTATTACGTTCGACACAGTGGAGGAGCTCATGTGGATGGGGAATCAAGGGGTACAACAATGCAATTGCTAAAGTCATCAGCATCATTTATTGTATTTTAATAACTGCTGGTGCAAACTCTTTACCTCTTTGTAGGGTCACGTAACATCATACTATGGATCTGGCTTGCAAAAGTACACCTCCTTTCAAGTCCATGCCTCGCAGGAAGTGCGACATATTCATCCTGTGGATGAGGGAATCTTAGTGCTGACTCAGAGCATATTGCGATGTCAGCTTCGTCGAGGCATACCCATATTTACACACACGTAAGTTTCCCTCGCGTCAGCATATACTAGCTCAAATAATGATAACCGTATGAAACTCTAGGTCATCCAATATGATTGACATGCAGTGCATGCTTCAAATTTCACCAACAAGACTGCTTATGGGAGGTCATCAGGAAAAAATAATTGACTTTAATCTAACTAGAGGAAAAGAGACTGGATTAGTGAGTAATCAAAACCCCTACGATACCACTAATTTAATAAAACTTTTTATTCCTACGATGCCCTTACTCTCATAAATAGGTTCACGTAGGCGAACATGGTTGTGCAATATTGAGACAACACAGTCGACTTGTGTGCGCGGGTAATCCCGCAGGAAGGATCGACCTCAGGGATCCAAACACATTATCGATAGAGCACACACTTGATACGCATAGCGGTTCGCTAAGTGACTTCGACGTACAAGGAAATTATTTGGTCACATGTGGCTTTAGTAACAGGTGAGACTAAGACGTTCATTTGTTCGTCTAAACTTACAACGTGTATCCATTTCTTATTGTAGATAAATCTACAGCTTGTACAAAAAGAAATGTCCTGTGGACGATGTCATCTTTCCTATACTATAGGGTCCCATTCTAATAACATGTTTCTGTATAAATTCAGTCGTCAGGGTCTCTCGGTTGATCGATTCCTGATGGTTTACGATCTGAGACAAATGCGAGCACTGAGTCCCGTCACCACCCTGGTCTATCCGCTCCTACTGAAGTTCCTACCTAGTTACTCCAGCCGTCTTGCTGTTGTATCACCCTTGGGTCAAATGCAACTTTTTGACACTATTTACGCGAACGTACAGCCATCAATGACGTGTCTCTATCAGGTAGGATTTATTCCCTATTAACCCAACAAAAAAATTCCAAGCAAATCTTATTTCTGTTATTAATTTTGGCATTCAGGTCGCTACCGGTGGTGCCTTGGTGCTGTCATTCGACGTCTCACCAACTTCTCAATGTCTTTGCTTTGGAGATGCAGCAGGATCTATACATCTCATGTCAACAAATACTCCAGAGCCACAGTTCAATACATTCTCGCGGTTAGTTTTGATACAAAAATTTATTCCTAGAGGAATTTGTAAATTACCATCATTAATGATTAATCAAATAACATTTTTCCAGACCTACAGAATTTGCTGATCCTGTAGAGACACTCCAACCCATTGCTTTCGATGATCACATGACTCCACTGAGTACAATACCCATGATGTACACCGGACATACATTGCTCAGTGACTGGCCCGAAGAGTACTTAAAGAAAGTTTATAGGTGAGCTATTGTATTTCTTGTTTCTTGTACAGTAGGAAAATAGGATGTTCTTAGAGTTCAAGGAAATAACTTGCTCTCCCTGCCTTTTCTTTCAGAAAAACGCCGTCGATCGATCCCGAAATCCTGCGCACAATGAAGATGCAGGGAACAATAGGTTACGCTCCAAATCCTCAGGCCTTTCGCAGAAATCAAGTGAGGAAACAATATTCTCCCACTCTTCTACAGTATTCACCACCGTCCCTCCTTAAGTTCCCGTAACTTCCGCATCCTTCGCGTCTCCTGAGACATCCACTTCCGATTTGAGCCGAATCGATATCGAGAGTGTGAGGTTAATTAATAGGGAAAGAAAAAAAAAATGAAAGCAATAACTGTACCTAAAAATCTAATACAGATAAATTCTTCACTCTTCGACCTCTGAGAGTCTGTAGAATGAAATGATACATGCCTTATGCGAAATTTCAATAATTCTAAACTGTTTGTTCGAATCGCATAAAAATCTATTAGATCCCTCCAGTGATTGTTTTTCAATAGAACTAGAAATATAGATAATTCCCGGTAAATTATATATGAAACTAAGGGCAAAGTTGAAAAGCAGTATTAGATAATGCTACAAATAACGTGCATAACAGACTATCATGATTTCTAGTACCGGTAAAGCATAGTTTGATGATGTTTGATAAATGTCTAAGCAATATCATTCTAATACCAAGCTAAAGCTCAATGTGATCATAGCGATAATAGCGTCGTAGAAACGATGGAGGAAAGAAAAAATGAGAATTCGATTTTGAGCAAGACTGATGAGACTTCGTGATAATTATTATATAGTTGTTGAAAAAGCATATTATGAAAACGTGATATTATATTTTCGTAAGCTAGTCTATTGTGTTACACTGATTTACAGTGCTGCCGTGAAGAAGAGGGTCGTTACTCGTGGGACAAATTAAATCCGTCTATACCCGTTTTTATATTTACGGTATCATTAAAATTCCTGTGTTTATACTTTTTAAATTTATTTCTTTTTTCCAAGTAATATACCATGTTCATTCTTAGACTCTTCCAGTGTCAAAATTAACTAATTTTTTTTTTCTAATTTGTCAATCTAATGGATTACTATCTTTTGTTTATTTTCTTACGTGTTTCTCAGTGATTTTTTTTTAATCGAGCAAAAGAAACAACATTACATATGTATGGCATAGAAATGAATAGGACTGTTTGTTCTTCTCAGTCAATTTTTTGTTCATGTGCCAAGTCTTAAGTAGGCAATAGAAAGACGAACTGTTGATAGAGTATTTCCCGTGTACATATTACAATAGTGCCGAATATCGTATGATTCGCCTGTCGCATCGCCAATCATAATGTCGACGAAATTCGTTACTCGTTATTAATGTCCAGTTGTATTAGAAATGGACGCGTTATTTTTCTACGCAATAGGTTTTGGTTTGAAAATGTTCCTATCGCTTACTATATGGTGCAAAAGCGCAATGGCGCGTACTGCGAGGCTCGTTCCTGTTCTATCTCTTCCTTTTACATATATATAATTTTTTTTGTTTCTCTATCTTTATCCCTTCTACTTAATTACACTGTCACTTTATGATAGGGCCAGGTAAACATTTTTTAATTTCAGTAAGCATGAACTTTTTCACGTGATAATGTCTAACATTAATTCCCTTCTCGTTTGAAGATCTGAAATCTGATATATTAGTAGATCTGATATATAAATATACATATAGAATATATTGCTCACAAAAATGTATACTCCAAGTTGTATTTGAATGAAATAAAGGTTGTATGAGACACTCATAAGCCTGACTTTAATATAATTAAACCTAGCAAAGAAAAGAACGTCTCGTTTTCTTGGCTGCTTATGGGATATAAATATTGCGCTTCTTTACAGATTCCATACAATTTGGAAAAGCGTCGTGGCGTCGTCACGAAGCTCTTTGCCGGAGACTCACGATCCAAAACCGAAGACGGCACTTTCGTCGCAATACCAAAGCGTTATCGTAAAATCGAGGTGAAATATTCACGTCTCGGTTATGACGAATTTGACTTTGATCAGTACAATCGCACCAGTTTTTGCGGATTGGAGGCTACTCTTCCCAATAGTTATTGCAATGCAATGTTACAGGTAAGCTCAATTTATGATTAAAAAAAGAAGCGACGGAAATAAACATTTCTTATGAATAATCTTTCTTCAGTTGCTGTACTATTGTGAACCGGTGAGAATAGCCCTGCTGTCGCATTCGTGTCAGCGAGAATTTTGTCTCTCCTGTGAATTGGGATTTCTCTTTCATATGCTGGACACATCACGCGGGTTTCCATGTCAAGCTGCCAACTTTCTAAGAGCTTTCAGAACAGTGCCAGAAGCTGCTGCTCTCGGTCTTATACTAAGCGACCTTCACCCTGAGGCCAAAAGGAAGACAAGTTTGATTAGATTGATACAGGTAGGAGAAAAATTTGTTTCTATGGGTAATATGAATCGTTAGAAATGCGTTGTATGATATTTTGATTTCTTATTATGTTTTTTATTCAGAGTTGGAACAGGTTTATATTACATCAGATGCACTACGAGGTTCTGGAGACTAGAAAGCGACAGCAGGAAGAGGAAGCAATGCGGTTAAAAACTGACCCGAAGAATCCGCCATTTGTGTACAACGAACAGGATTTTCCCAGCATCCTGCAGGATATTGGTTCACGTTACAGGAACCACGACGAGGAACGTAAAAAACGTAGGAAACAAGAAGATGATGGTAAATATATGTGGATCACGTCGAAAGGTAAACACAATTCATGTGTATCCTATGAGAGTCGGGCACTTTTTTGTGTTTATTTTTCATCCTGTTTGTTTATGAATTATCTAGATATTATTTACTTCGATGCTGCGGCGATATTCAAAGGATAACAGGAAGATGGCTTTAGGCATGATCTTTACTTTTTTTTTTATCTACAACTTTCTCTTCACTATCAACGAATGACGGCGGAGACTCGGAATCTTCTTGCATTCTATGGATATTGCCAATGATTGTTTATTTATGAATTTTTTTTTTACTTACACGAACTTTAAATTCCTCAATCCACAGTTTTATATGATTTCAATTAATTTGCATGGATTACGACAAACCTTTTTCTTTATTCCTTCCAATTTGGCACTTTATCCGAAAACATTCATTTCACAATACCTAAGTCCATATAATTTATTAAACATAACAGTGTTAAGTTTGCAAGTAACAATTCAATTAATTTATTTTACAATTTCTTAACGTGTTATTTTCAAATCCTGTATACAATATTAGTCAAATTCTTTTCTGATTGTCAATGTTATAACACGAGTTGAACCAAGTGATAAGAATGTTACCTCTTCGTATCTGCCGATAACATAGTAATAAATAAATTAATTTACTCCATATATATAGATAATAACGGTAAAAAATCCGTTGAAGAAAATGACGTCCGCGACGAGGATACAGAGATCAGTCGGTTATTTGGCTCCGAGCAGATTCACATTCATCGCTGTTTAAAGTGTGGACAGGAAGCATCAAAACATTCAATAATGCTGCTCTGTAATTTAGTTTACCCGGAAGTCTCCAGTCCAAGTAAGACTCCTTCTACATAATGAAATAAAATAATGAAAGTATAAATTTCATATTTTTATATTAAAACATTTCTTCTTCAGCGGAGGAGGTTCCATTCACTAAAGTGTTGGCACGTAGTTTGCGTCCAGAGAAAATAACACCAGCTTGGTGTGACAGTTGTCAAAAATTCACGCCAACTTTACAGTCTCGTCAATTAACAAAATTACCTCAAATTTTAGCTTTGAATTGCGGCCTCGACAGTCAACAGGTAAACCGTCTATTACGATTCTTATAGATTCATTAAACTAATCCATAAATTTAACATACCCTAGGACAAAGACTTTTGGCAAAATCAAATGGATATCGTAGTACAGAAAGTCGTTAGTGGAAAAGATTTTAGTCCAGCATCCAGTCCTGTACCAATAACAATTAAACCTTGTCGTTACGGCGTTAACTGTACGAGGGTTGGTTGCAGATTCCGTCACATTGGTAGAGATCCAGGTAAAAATTGGTTAAAAAATAAATAAAACCTTTTTGAGTAGTATCAATCTTTATAATTGCTAAGTACTGACTGTTAACTTCTCATGCAATGCCAGAAGCAAATCCAGCATCGCCAGCTACACCACCGTCATCAGCAATTCCAATATCAGCTCCACCAAGTCATCTGTATTATTCGCATTCTTGGATTCCACACAATATCGAAGTCATACTTTATGATAACGGCGAGCTGTCCATTGAAAAGTTGGATAAGGTCAATCAAGGTGATACCAATGCTAGCAATTCCAGCGCGCCCAAAGTGGTAGTAGAAAATGGACAAGGAGACAACAAGATTGAGAAAGATACGGAAACAGCGAAGGATCAGGACGAGAAAGACACGAGTAATCCTGAGGGCACCAGTTCACGTACAGACAGTAATAAAAAGATTGTCAAGAAAGTACAGTACATTCTGAGCGCTGTGGTTTGTTACATCGATGACAAAAATGATGAAGACAGAAGGAACATCGTTGCTTTGATCCGCGTTGGTCCTTATTATCATGAGAGATTGGCTGGCAGCGCCGTCTCGCAGTGGTACATCTTCAATGATTTTTGGTAATCAATATTTCTCGATACTCGATTACTTAGATCATTTTTTTTTTCAAAATACTAATATATCTTATTTAATGATAGTATATCAGCAGTGACGCCACAGGAAGCCGTTTGGTTCAATTTAGACTGGAAAGTACCCTGTGTTCTTCACTATACAGCGACACCAGCGCCGGAAACGGCACCGGTTGTTAGTCCATTGACTTATGACGTTTTTGGAGAGGATAAATGCATTGCACGTAGTGGAGGAACTCGAGGGATAACATTTACACCCTTGACTTCAGACGAAATGCCGAAGAAAGGTAGAAGCTTGGTTTAAATAAAGGTCTATGGTACAATGTGATAATTTTTTTTTCTTTTTAGGGGAACTAGTAGCCATTGATGCGGAGTTCGTTACCTTGAATCAGGAAGAGTCAGAACTTCGTAGTGATGGTAAAATGTCGACTATCAAACCAAGTCATATGTCGGTTGCACGTATCACTTGCATACGCGGGTACGTATGAGAAATATGAAATATAATTTTATATTTTATTCCTGTCTTGTAATAATTTTTTTAATACACAGCCAAGGGCCACTCGAAGGTACTCCCTTCATAGATGACTACATAAGCACTCAGGAACAGGTTGTCGATTACCTGACAAAATTCAGTGGAATACAACCAGGAGACCTGGATGCAAATTTCAGTAGTAAACATTTAACAACGTTGAAGTCGACTTATCAGAAATTACGCTTTCTAGTTGACAATGGCATAATATTTGTTGGTCATGGACTTAAGAATGATTTTAGGTAAATAAAAGTGCTCTAAGAATCTGGCATCCCTACTGAAACACTTTTAATGATCTGGCATACCTAGTGAAACACTTATGAATTGTTTACAGAGTAATAAATTTGGTGGTACCACCCGAGCAAATAATCGATACCGTTTTGCTCTTCCATCTGCCGCATCGTCGAATGGTGTCGCTGCGTTTTTTGACTTGGCACTTTTTACACAAGAAAATACAGTCGGAAACGCACGACTCAGCCGAAGATGCTCGAGCGGCCCTCGAGCTTTATCACAAGTACAAGGAACTGGAAAAATCCGGTAAACTGACGGATGCTCTTAAAGAATTGTATAGTGTTGGCACCCAACTGCAGTGGAAGGTGAGTATCCTTCATGCAATTTTGAAAATAGGAAAACAATTCTATGGGGCATGTATATGTATTTATTTAGGTACCAGACAGCTGATGCTCGAACGAACCAGCAACCGATGGAAGTTGCAAAAGTGTGCCGAGCGGTGCTCATAACGTTTAGCTGTGAAATATTTCAGGCGTTCTAACGATTAACGGGAATTATTAATGAAATTGTGGGAAAGAAAGAAAAGAAGAAACTGGGAAAATATAGTGCACGAGCCATACCGTTACTACTGACACGGTAAACAATATATTTTTAGGTAAAAATTATCGCGATTGACCAATTATTGCGATTTTCTCCGATAGACGATCCACTCTATAATTTCGTTTTCTTCTTTTTCGCGTTATTATTTGTTTTACGGTAATTTTTGAAAAAACGTAGATAAAAAAATTGTTTTACCGATAATTGGGCGACAAGGATATCAATACTTGACAACGATTCAACTTTTACGGGTATGGTCATTCTAAATGGTGAATTTTATTTTAGAATCGGTTTAATCGCAATCTCCTCGCATTAATCATAGAACCCATTCAAGTATCCAGAATTTTTAACGATTATATGACCCCGACCTACAGAACGTATCTATTTCAATGAGATTAACGGACAATTACGTAATGCCATTCATACGGAAATTATAGTCAGCAAAGGAAGTGAAACAAAGAAACAGAAAATTCTCGTAGATCGTAATCGCGATCGGCTGTTTCATACGATCTATACGATCATCGACCTGTAATATATATATATACACACAAACACATAAAAATATATTGTCCAATAGCGCACAGCGTTTTCTGTGAAAAGTCGACACTTCGAACTCCGCCCTGATGGCGTAGTACATAATATATTTTTTATTTTCACGACGAACCACGCCATTGCATCGTATATACGTATTGAATGAGTATCTCGAGAAACGAATCACTTTTACCGTCTCCAACAATATAGACCTTTAAAGAGGTTTGCAATCATTTGTAAATATTAATCAGTTCGTTAGCAACAATGAACTAGATGACGATTTTTTCAAGCGACGGTGACAACGGCATCGTCCACTATTTTCTTTTAATAACGGTTTTTTATAAGATTTTTTTCTCGTTTTTCAACCATCAAGAATTTCAGGTCGCGCGTACGATTTTGTTTAAGCGTTTCGTAATTTGTGCTATATTTTTTGTGTCTGTGAATATCTTTGTTTTCTTTTTCTCGTCATAAAACTCTGTTTTTCGTCATTATTTACTCGCAACTCAATTCCTTGCAAATACGAGACTGTTGGCGCTGTGCTACTCTTGTCTTATTTCTCTCCATCTGCCGCCACACCCTCTTTACACACCAGTGAAAGAAATTAAGAGTTTAAAGTCACGACGAAGCGAAATAAAAAAAAAATTATGAATTTCAAAAGTAGCTGACAACAATGTTCTTTTGCCAAGGAGCTCCTTCGTGAAAGCGGTGAAAGCGTATTTTATCGAGATACATAATAGGTATATTTTACAAAGTAATCTTAACTCATTGTAAATTATTTTTATATGCATTTTGAGATAAAAGAAAGAAAAAAAAATAATAATGAAAAAGATAAGCGATGACGGTCAAAATCTAATACCAAAAGGAGAAAACAAGGAGTATCGTAATGTATATTTTTGGATATTTGGATGAATTTTCTTATAGTTTTGAACAACGTCCACGGCCAATTTCCAAACGAGTTCATCAACTGACAATTGTAAACAGACCGATAAGACATAATGTCAATAGTAACCATGCATTTCTTTTACATCTGTTACTGTTATGCCATTGTGATTTTCAATAAATGATTATACCGAACGACGAGCTTGTAATATGATATACCCAGCCTTGAATAAGAAATAACATAAATTCACGTAAATTCTTCAGAACCAAGCTTACGCCTTCAACTGATATTTAATAAGTATATAAAGTTTCATTTACGCATGCGCAATATTTAGACCATGGGTATGGTGTTTATGAAAAGAAGTATAATCTCGAAATATATAGTATTAATATCATTTTATTTTTAATATTAAATCTTAACACTGTATGTACAGGTCGGTTTATTTGAACCCGATACCGAGTCAGAAAAACCGAATATACTCTCTACTCAAATTATTATTGCATTAGGCTAGTCTAGAAAAATTTAGTAGAGAATTAATAATTTACAGATTGTACACACATACATAGGGCGTGAGACCCTTTCACGGTATATCATTTCAGCATACACAATATACGTAGTTTCGTTTCCATTTCTTTTTTCGTTTCATTTAATAAATAATATAAACCCCATATCATTTTAAATGACTCCCGCCCGCTACCGAGCCGTAATAAGATACCGCAGCAATAATGAGATCTGTCGCAGCAGATAAAAATGAGAACGTAACTCAAGCAGAAAATTGTTTCGCGCCATTTACGAACGAGCTTGTTTTATTTTCGTCAACGTATCTTTTTCTCATTTTCGTTTTCGGTACCTGGAGTGAAAGGAAGGGGGAAAAAGAATGAAAAAAAAAACCACTGTCATTCGAAAAACTTCAAAGCTCGTCCCCACCGTCTTGAGAATTAAAACAGAAAAAAGAGCGTCTCTATTTACACGGGCGACGCGAATTTGAATTTCGTTCTTCGAAAGCTTGCGCCGCGCATGCGCGGCTTACATAAGTAGAAAATTGTTTCTGACTAGAAACTTCCATGGGGATGGCGAACTGCAGGGAGCTGGAAAGGAGTATCGTTGGCAGTATGTTATTAGATTGCTAGATACGAAGAAAAGTAAAATCGCTAATATAAGACTCTTCCTTTTTTAGTACGATTGAGAACGTCGTGAAGGCACTCTCGCGTGTGTTAAGAATATCAAAATGTCGTATAAAACTCGCTCGGATCGTCTTCGCGTCGCTTATTGCGAATAGACACGACGCGGCTTTATAATATTGCGGATAAAAACCGCCAGTCGATTATTCATCATCTTCCAGTAGGCTTCGCTTATCGCGATTTCATCGAATGTTTATGGCACGTGTTTTAGAAGAGATATACGTGCACACTTAACACTCTCGTATACGCCATTTCTGAAAGTCGTTCGTCAACAGTAAAATGATCCACCCGTTACTCGAGAGTCAGATGAGCATTTAAAAAGGTCATAAGACTTGCTTAGGATTTGTCTTCCTTTAGAAATGACCGTTTCTATTTAACGGCTGCCGTTCTGGAGCGTCGGTTGGTCTGTTTCGCTTGAAGAACCCACACTGCAATCAGAGAAAACAAGAAAATAATTATAAAAACCATACCCACGATATTTCACATTATTACATCGTTAACACCCAGAATTGTAAACTTGCCTTATGAAGAAGATATATAAGTAGAAGCAGTATTATCGTTCCAGCACAAGCGGAGAGTACAACGACCCAGAGAGGAACAACTTCAGGCGCCGAGGGTGATGCACTAGGTTGCACGTTGGTAAAGATTTCGCGATTATAGACAATCTGTTCCATGGGGGTGCCAATGAAGGGTTGTTTAGTGACCTGGGCGATGAGTTGAGTCGAGACTTTGACTTGCTCATTGAAGGCGACTTTCTTCAGAGTCCTGGCGTTGACCCTATACCTGGCACCAATCCAGACTTCCTGACCCTTTTCTAGGGGTCCCAAGGTGCAACGTAACGTAACGCACTTGGCAGCTGAACACGGTGGCAACTGGATACCCGCATTAACATCTTCCGCGTAGTCAGGATGGTCATGGACATTATCCTCTCTACGATGTCTGTGGTGATGATGATGATGTTGACGCTTTTCGTATCTTCTGAACTCCTCGACGCTCATCGCGTCACTCTCTCTCCTATATCTAGAATTACGACGCTGATCAGGTCGATTGGTTGGCACATTATCACCCACAGGAACATGTACGCCACTGTCCCTTCCGTGGAGTCTGGTGTTGTACTTCTTCTCGGTGGAGTGCTTCTCTTCGTGGCTTCGTGAGCTGTACATTTCGAAGTCACGACCTTCCTCGTTGCCACGACTTGAGGATTCCTCGCGCCAAGAACTTCCGTATGTTCTAGCAGCTTCACCTGCATCCTGTGATACCCCTTGACCAGCCGATGAGTACGTCCTAGAAGATTCTCCAGGTCCGCCACCTAAGGAATATGTTCTTTCTTCTGTGTAAGTATATGAAGTCTGCATTGGGAACATTCTGCCATCTTTTAATTGGATGTATTGTTTGCCATCCTGACCAGTTATCAATTGACCTTCCAATTTCAAGAAAGTACTCTGCTGTGACACGCTTGGATCACTGGAGGTATAACTCTGTTCTCCGTATCTATTCTTAAGTTCGAATCTGCTGCCATCTTTGAATTCTATGTACTCCTTCCCGTCGGCAGCCACACGGAATCTACCGTCGAACATAGCGAACTGTCTGCCTTGTCGATTATAAATATTATAAGCAGCAGCGTCCTTCTCCAGCTTACTGAAGAATTGCTCTAGGTCTCTAGTAGCATTGATTCCATGGAGGGTCAAACCCAGATCAGATCCGCCAATAGTTTCCTCACGGTCCCCGATAACGCCATCGTGAATTTTAGTTCTGGAGCCGTATACTGTACGACCTCTTTGAACCTCGGAACCGTCAGTGTAATGCTTCTCAGTTCCATAAACGTGTTCACGATTACCATAGGTTCCTGCGTTCACGACAGTTCCTATTCTATCCTGACTCTGTCTGATGCGTTGAGCTTCCTGACGACGACGTTCTTCTTCTTGGCGGCGTATAGATTCGTAATATCTTTGATCACTTTCAACTTGATCGACATGCTCTAAGGATATTTCAGAGTCAGGTCTGGCATTAGCATTGTCCCAACCATGTTGGAAATGACCGGTTCCATTTGAACGAACTCTGGTCTCCTGTCCGGATGCACTTTCAGTTAATAAAGAGGTGTCCTGCATACCAGTGTGAACTTGACCTCTAATAGCGGAAGAACCGGTGCCATAAGTGGCACCATGGGATTCTTGATGGATTACCGCTTGTCTATGGTGGCCACTGTCTTCGATGGACGTCCCACCTGTACCGGAAGTATTTTGCGTATATGTCGTAGTCAGTATTCCGGGTTTATTTCCAGTAGATGTCAGTTGCACTCGTCTTGTTTCAGAAGTGACAGTACCACTCTTCTGGCGCGTTCTTTGAATTCCTGAAATATCACCGCTGTTCACTTCGCTCTCTTCCATTTGAAGTTTCCTACGTTCAGCTTCGGAGAGTTCGTATTCACGTTGCACATTTATCGTTTTCCCGGACGGTGACTCCTCGAGGATGACGCCTGCAGAGTCTGCATAGTTCAAGTAGTTCCTACGTCTTTCATCCAACTGCAAAGGATACATTAATGATTAACAGTTATCAAAATTCACTGTACAGTATCATATCTATGACGTGAATTCAGTAGTTATTTTATTAGGTGTAACGTACCTTAAGACTCAAGTAATTAGCATTGGCAGGTTCGCAAGCAATTGGTCCGGAGGTCTCTGGTTGTTCCAGTAAGTAAAGAAGTTCCTCGCCAGCTAAAGTCTGTGCTGGCCATACGAGATAAGCTTCTGCTTCAAGAATTTCAGATGGACCCTCATTACGTATTGTATAATTGTGAGTGACGGCTGGACCAAATTCCAATTCCGTAGTGACAGTTTCAGCAGTGAAGTTGTCAGGATTATAATAGAGATCCTTGGGCTTGCTCTCACCTACAACAAGCAGTACAGTCTCTATCCAGATTGGCAGTGAGAGATACTGCCAGTTGTCACCCATAGTGTTATTTTCGGGATTGGTCGTGTTAACCTCCATCTCAAATTCATAAGTGGGTCTCATTCCGTGAGACGTTACTGGCTGCAGCAGTACTACAAACTCGACAGATTTTTTTCCAGGAAGTGGATTCCCTATATCACAGCGCAATGTATTATTGTTTGATTGTTTTGGCGCCGAGCACTGTACCGGAATTTCACTCATATTGACCCTTTCTATCTTGATGTAATCAATTCCAGAGGGCAACTTCAGATTAAACATAGCTTCAAACGCGTCCTGGCCATCGTTCTGAACCAGAACAGTCAATTCCAATCTTTTTCCAGATCCCAAGAGATATCTGTGTACATTGGGCGTGACAATTAGCTGAAGATCAGGTACACAAATATTGTCAGAACCACAATTCTTCCTGATAGAAAGCGTGTCCTTCCGGGACGTGGTTGCACCCAGGACAGGTCTCAATAATGATCTAGGATCCCTTGGAGTGTTGTCAGGATACTTTTCCTCTGCCAAACTCATTCTCATCTCGGCGTCAAGGGAGGTGAGCTTGTCGCGAATATTCGGCGACACGTAGACCTTGACAGTGCGGCAGAATTGTATATCGCGATCCACAGGGATGGTGTAATTCATGGTGTTGCGACCTTCATGATCCAGGAAGAACAGTCGCGGACTCTTTGTTTTCTTCACATCCAGAACGTATTGTACAACGAAATCGTGACGAGGCAATGCGCCGTCACCAGAATAAGTGAAACAGGCTTTCAATGGAAGACACGTAACAGCACTGCCATCCGAGAGCATGCAGTTACGGGTGTCCAGGGCGATCAATTTCGAATCCGATTCGAACTCCACGTAGGAATCCATCTTGATGACAGGTCTAGATCTGAAGAACATGGCAGTGTTAGACTCGTACGATCCCACCACCAAGTCAGGGTATCCATTTCCATCCAGGTCAAGTCCACCAGCTATGGAGAAGCCAAACGTCTGCACCGGTGTTTCGAGATTCTCAGCGTAGATCACTTGAGAGTATTTCTCAAGGACACCTTCACGAGAACCATGATAAATATAAACGGCACCTCGACCCTCCAAACCACCATAGGGCGCACCAACGGCAAAATCACCATAACCATCATGATCGATATCACCTAAGGATGTCAATGATAGACCAAAGCGTCCTCTATTTACTAGCCCATTTCTGAAACAAAGAACTTGCGTTACAATGCTGACCTCAGTGACCTCGTTAAGAGTAATCTCCCAAAAAAAAAGTACTGACCTGCTATCCACTTTTCTAAACTTATCAAAACCGCTGCCTTGATAAACAACGTAAACCCGACCAGTCTCGAACGTCATTTCAGGATTCTCAGGTATCGTATACATTGGTGCACCTATGATGAGATCATCGAGACCATCTCCGTCGATGTCACCAGATGCCACAGCGTATCCGAAATAAGCGCCCATTTGTTCTCCGGTAATGTTTTGATTATTGATCATGTTGGAAGTAAAGAGTAGGACCTGTCAAGGAAGCACAAGGATGTCACGCTCGACGAACAACAACGATTTAAGAACTTCCTGGTTAAGTATCGTCGGTTTTCAAGTACCTTTCCACGTAGATCGGCACCACGTGGCATGCCTACGGCGATGCCGCTTACTCCGTTTCCAACAAAGTCTCCAGAGGTTACGGAATAGCCCATGTAACTGTCATCCTCTTCGGCAGGACCCTCCTTGGTGAACATGACCCTGGATCTATCGTTGACGGACTGCGAGAATGCCTGACCTGTAAAATTATTTTTTTTTACATTATAACATCAAAAAAGAATACTGTCAGGGAAAAAAGTGCCATAGCGTTTTCTAGCGTTGGACTTGTATGCAAGTGTGATTTTGACTTTTGTGTGGTTTTTGTAATTTATCAAGCGCAACGTGTAATTACACGGTTTATAGTCACTCAATCAACATCGCAATCACACGACGCCGTGTATACGTAAAAGCTGTCTTTTTAATCTGGCACCTAAGCGCGCTAAACAATTTGAATATTAATAAGATATTATTTATTATTATTATTATTATTATTATAGCTAGGCGTAACTAGTCACGATTTATTATGGGTATAATAAACCTGTGAGATTAATCACACTTTCGACAATCCTATAAGTCATAGGATTTTCGAAAGAGCAACGCGTCCCACAGGTGACTTCCGGCATTACTATATAGCGAGACAACTGGCTTCCGGTTACTGCAGCAGTTGGCGATGTTCAAGCTGTAAATAAAAGCGAGCCCACACCTGTTAAACCGTCGACACCGTCGACTCACCTGGCAGTTAAAAAAAAATTCGTCCGCACAAATTGGCAAACCCTCAAAATATATCCATACAATACAAATGCGGTATGTGTATGTATAAATTTTGTAAAATTTCAATGATCACGTCAACCAAAACATGAATAAATAAAACCAAAAAGGTAAACTCGAGATCGTTAAAGTTAGCAAGCATCGTGTTAATCAAAGTCCAATGATTAATTTGTCCAACCTCATAAGCCAAAAACCAGGTAGGTATTCTATTTTTCTATGTATAATATATATATACACAAATATATATATATGTATATTCTATCACGTTAATGGTCAAACCAGTGATCAGCCACTGCCAAGCAAGTGTCAAGGGTCATTGTCTATTAATAAGAAAAAAAAAAAATCGGCAGTGGATCAATTTTCGTTTGTTTCAGTCACTGTCGTTTTATTCACTGTCCTCTCGCTGGAAGGAAAAATCTCGTTGGCTGTGCGTGTTAATTTGACACCGAAGATTTCGGTACGTTCGCAGGAAGAAAAAAGAAAGGTAGAAGATTAAGGAAATTAAGAGCGAGAACAACAATAAAGAAAAAAAAAATAAAGAAATTGTCAATGTGGGCGGTGACACGTAGGGACGCCTGCTGCAAATTCGTGGTACCTTGGACGGCCCCGAAGAACGACCACCTGGGTGGCACGTATGGAAACGACGCTCGGCTGTCAATGGAGTAGAGCTGACCTGAAATTGGTATATTAAAAAAATTCACCGGGGAATTAAATTGCGCAATACGGCAGTCCGCGTTTAAATCCACCCTTCGCATCCTTGACAGAATTTTAATCGATAATTCATGCGAGAAGCCCTTCGCGTGTACGCAAAAAATTTCGCCAATTATCTCGTACCCGCCTTTGTTAATAACATCCACCAATGCTGTTTAACCAATTCTCAACCAATTTAATTATTGTTATCGATTATTGCGAAAAAAAAATTTGTTATAAAATAAACGAAGGGACCTCGCATCATTTTTCTTGTCATGGAATGAAAGAACAAAATTTTCTCGATCGTCAAAAATATATGCTGAAAATCAAAGGTGTTTAAACGAAAAAAAAGGTATCGCGATAAAAATCGATGTATTTCTGTGTGCAGACGATTCAAAGAAAAAAATAATAATAAATTCGCGCTACTTTTCTTTTTCTCTCTCGATGATTACGTAGAATGGAATCTCACCTTGCCAGTACCAGCTACCCGGTGCACCGATGATGAGCCTATCCCCATCCTGTAACATACCAAAAGGATCTTTTCACTATTCCACAAGAAGGATTAATAGTCGTTTAAAGGGTTTTCCAGATAAAAAGCGAAAGAGCACTTTAGTCGATTTCATCTAGTCGTACCCTAGCCACGAAATCCACTTCACTTATACGAGTCTTATCAGTAACTTATACGAGACGTCCCGGACGATGAATTGAATCAGGATTACGTCGGACTGGAGATTAAAGAGAACGACTTTCCTTTGTCTTGACGACGCCGTGCAAGCATCGTCGAAGTAACAATGGAGATCCCTCATGATTTTCCAAAGACAGAATCGTAAAGGAAGGATAAAGCAAAACGAAACAAAAAGAAATACAAATTAATCGCATCAAGACCAATTTTTCTACCGACCAATCGATAAAACCGTCCCTCGACGATTTCTCGATAAAATCATCGGTATACGCAGTAGCATTGCGTTACCGGACAGCGACGATAAATTAGTCGATCGCTTAGAGACGCACGCGCAATTTACGCTAATGAAAGCAATCGGGTTCCGTTTGCTCTTTTTTCTTCAAGATGGAGTCGCCTCGATAGCCACAGTATGCGGTTTACTTCTCACGAGACGAAGAAATACAGATGGATCCCTGCATCGCGTACGATATCACCGTAAGAAAACACAAACCGCGCGGCAAGACGTCAAGAAGCGTCCCGTCGCGTCGTGAAAACGCTGCTGAATCGCATCGAGGAGTCTTCGTGAATTACTCGTGCGGCCGTATACTCCGTGAGACGGTTTTTTTGCCGCGTGCGTTCACGCAGCGTCGCTAGCACGATTTTATCTCAACGAGAGAACCTCGAGTGCCACTTGAAATTGTCGACATACCTATAGAAAACCAGCCCAACAACCCTTCCTACATTAATTCCCATGAATCGATTCGACGCGGTTCGATATGCAGATCACGATATTTTTTTTAAACTCTGCATTTTGCAGTCACCCTAAACTTCTGTTATAGTTTGGTTTTTAGTCAAACTATGCATAGTGTGAAACCCAGGCTCGGGATTCGGATTTCGAATTATATTCGAAAAGGAAAGAAACAGTTGTAAGATTGACCTCGACGGGTTTATTTCGAAGAGTATGGTAGTTCAGCAAGATTTTCAGAGTAACAAACTTGTATACGAGTAACGTTGAGTTTAGGGTAAGACTGAGCATTCTGAGCGTTCTGATATGTGATATACATATAGTGGAAATCCGCAGGCTGGAGAGGTAAGGAACTGTCGGTTTGGGGTAGATGTGTCAAAGGTTATGAATATGCACTTTGGCATGGATTAGGATAAAGATGTGTAATGTGGTCTAGGATAGGTTGAGAAATCGTAAGGAAGGAATCGTTGTACTTTGCTATTTAGTAGGGCGATGAGGTATAGGGTGAGTCAAAGTATGTTGGGAGATAGGATGTTGTCTTTAGCCTGGGTATGAGTAATACTTGCGAAATACTTGCTGAGTGATTGGGGAGATGCGTTGTACAATGTGTCGTATGCCATAACACTGCCTAAAAAAATTCGGAATTGCTTTTTAGAAAACGTCTACGTTCCTTTTAATACGATAAAAAATTTTTTTTAGAAATTCCTAACATCGCCATCATTCCGTTTCACCATAAGCAGCAAACGCCGCGACGCGGTTATTTTTCATGGCGATTATGACGACTTTCTCAAGCTCACCTACGCGTACAACCCACGTTCGTATCTGAAGGCATATCTATTATATGGTGGTACAAGTAGGAATATATGCAGATGACAAGAGGAGGACCCTCCTTATCGCCAAAAGGAGTTTTGCAAGGGTCGACCTGGAAGATGCACGAACAGTTTATCTCTACGTGGTTTCATTTTACTCCTACTTAACCGTGAGAAATGCTGAGCGCTCATATAAACCAGTGTACAGTGAAGAGCCGGTAACGTAGTAGAAGCTGGACGGAGTCTGGCGCGTAGGTGGTCCATACGGCAGAGAAACACGGAACGGTGACAGAACGAAATGTCCGCGCCTTAAATGGTCGTATGAGACACCGCGTTCTGGCTGGTAGAGCGCGGATATTTCTACTTGAACGCTACATGCGAATACGTTAAGTGCTATTTTTTAGCAAAAAAAATTCACTGCAAATTTTTAGGTTGGATTTGACTAGTACGAGTACTACAGTAGTCAGATTGAACTTTGATTGGATACAAGGAGAAAACGTCAAATATTCGTACGATCGTATGTCAAAAGTGATACATATTTTTTTATTAAAAAAAAATTATATTTGCCATTTCCGAGAAGTCGTCGAATGTCGGTAAATGCTAGACGGTTGCAAAGGGGATCGTTTGAATTCGAGTAGTGAAAGCGCGTAAGTACGCCGACGTCCTACAGGGAGTTACCGTCCTTCGGGATGGTCCAGGAGGCTGTGAGGAAGGGTAGAGGATGCCGCTACGATACCCCCTACAGAGAGACTCGCTCGTGCTTACAAGGGAAAAATTTGCAAGTGAAACAATGGCGGTCACGGGGTAGCTGCCTAACCTGTCTACACGAAACACGACCGGCATGAGTTATGTTCTGGCGCCGATCGCGGTTGGTAGAAAAGAAGCAGAAAGAAGTAAGAAGGTATAGGAAGTAAGAAAAAAAAGAAAATAAAAAAAGAAGAACGCGGAGACTCGCGATTCGCAGATTGAAATATAACGTAGCCAAATACGTATGTACAGCAAGTCTCTGAGCGTAGGACGGAATTTATACCGGGAGTCATTGTTCGCCATCATGGATTCCAAGGAGGACGAAGAAGTTATCCAGTCATTTTGTACCTAACCTAACCCTAACCCACGTAACATAGACAGAGGCACGGTATACGCTTGACTAATCGAGTTTTTCTAGACTAACGTAAATAGTCCATACTGTCAATTGATGCCCAGCAGAATCTTAGATCTTCGAGGATCTTGATTGAGCGATCATGATCGGCCACTTTTCATTCCAGCAAGAAAACAATGGCGACGCGGATACAACAAGACGTCGGTCCGCTTCTGAGTTCAACTTAAGTAGAATCGAATTTGCCTAAAATCATCGAGTCCGGGCTGTGTCGCGCGCATGCGCAAAGTGGATAAGTCTCGCGAGTGTATTACCATTGAATGCCGTGACTCAGGTTACCCTGGCGTACATGCATTAAACATCCTACTAGCGGACAATTCTGAATTATACATCGGCGAGATAGCTCCTTGAGTGGACGCGGATTGTCCCACTATTTCTTTGGCGGCGTGGCGCATGCGCAGAGGGCCACGCGATGCGCGATGCGCACTGAGCAATGCGCAGGTTGCGCGGGAAAAACTCGAGAAAAACCCTTACAGGCATTAACAAATATATCTCACGCGCGGCCAGGACTGGCGGGAATCCTGTCGGATTTGAAATTGACGATTTATCTAACACGGTACGTTAAACCACGTGCAAACGTGAACGAATGTGCGGATAGTAAGAATGCACATTCCTGTCCATATTTAGAAGACTCCAACCCCTCCGCTTCGCTCATTCGACTACTAAACTCTCTCGCGACACACCAGCCCTGTCAGCCTTTCGACTAGTGTACCTATATAGATATAGATGCTAAGTATTTTGTAAATTACTACAGGGTGAAAGAAATGTTACGATGTAACACTCTACGGTTATATTACCTTTTATAACTACGATAACTATCACTAGATATTTATTTTTGCAATATACGTAAATTATAAAATATTATATTCTTACCTTGGACACGGTGGCGCCCAATCCGGCCTGACACGAACCCTGCCTATGGTAACCCCAGTGACCTGAAACGGAAGCGTACAATTATTATATGTGTCCTCCTTATACGTAGTGGACGAATGAGAACGTCATCCGTCATACCTGGCGATTATTAAGGGAGACCAGTACGTAACGGGTGGTCATAAAGTGTCTTCCGTACACAGAACTGAATAGAGACAATATAAAACGCAAGCTACGCTCTATACGTAATAATTCTTATTACAGAGTAAACTCTAGTCTAATTACGACAAGAAGAAAGGGCGCGAAATGATACGTAATTCAAAATCCTCGGTCCAATAACGAAACGATGACCGTGCGAGTATCGTGAAGTTATCCGCAAGGAAGTCAATACCGAAGCACATCGTCAAAGACACGTAGCGACGTCTTGCGTTCCCATCCACGCGTCATTAATCCCGAATCGATCCTCTCCATGACGCCATCATCAATTCTCTACGCTCGATTGCAGATTCCGCATGTATATATACGTGCACTCAATACGAGAGGAAACATTCGCATTTCTCGTTGCGTGGTAAATACGAATTTTTTTTCATCAAAATTCCAAGAAATCAGCAACGAGAAATTGATCATCGCCATTAGGCGTAATGACTTCATCTAAACGTTTGATTAACTAATTCTCCATATACCATATATACACTTTCAGTCTCACGAACGTCACGAGCTTTACGAGTCGCTTGATATTTCACCAGACCAAATTATCTAAAGGGGTCCCCGGAGCCTTGATAAAATAAATACGAAAAGATCAAAGAAAATACCACGGCAGACTTAAAGGCAGACGGAATCATAATTTTCTTAGGGAAACCAATACACGTTATCATTATCACCCTCGCTCTGTCCCAATTGGTTAATCGTCCATATTACCTGATAATTAGTACCTGCTCGAAAGACATATAAGGTAACGCACTGAGGAACGCGACGAATGTACATTGGCGCATTAATAACGCGTGGTTAGGGTCAGTGCCATTTCTACCGTCCGCACTCTCTGCATATTTTCAACACGTACGCTGAATGCCATAAGAAAAATATCGCTGTGTTAGTAAGTGGTATCCGGTGCGTTCCCCCCTACGCGTCTGTACGCACGTCGGGACTAAGTCTTCTTCAGGGTGTACGAGTACCAAGAGCACCGAGAGAAACGTCGGCTGGAATGGTTGACGGACTATCAAGCACTTAGTCGAGCTGCCACTCACCCAATTATATCAATCAGTCCGTAGACGTTATTGAGGCGGTCGAGAAGGAGATAAAGAAATAAAAAGAAATTATTAAAATTAATCTCCCTGTAGTAGCGTCGCGTCCACGTTCTTTTTCAATCGATTAACCTCGTTACGGTTGCCCGATGAAAATGCGTTCGCCGAATTTACTCGAGCGACAATCACGAATAGATTGAACGAACCGAAGAGCCCGACGGAGGTCTCCCCTTAAGGGCGGATTCTCATGTATCGTTCATAACGCGATCGGGCTGACGTTCCGTCGTCTGGACTATTTATATAGCCCTTCGTAGCTCGTTACTTTAACGTCATGCTATTCCCGTCGCCGTATTAGAAGGGATCCTTGCTCGTGCGTTCTAATGTTACGCATAAAATCCCTGACCTATCCCATTCGTATTGTCTTATACGGAATCGATAAGTTTAATCGATAGTTTACTCGCTATCAATGATTTGACGCGTACCACGAATATCCAATGAATTTAAATCAATGGACTATTATGATAATGACGTTGATCAATATTACAAGCCTGATAACAGAATCGTTCGCTGTAATAATGGTATATCGTTTATAACCCGTTAGCGATAACGTTATCGACGATACGTATAATACAAACGAGAATGACGTTCGATCTAATTGAAAATCAATATACGCTTCCTTGGACTGAATCGCGTGACATCTTATACGTGTGGTAAGACGCTCTCGGATAATGTTCACGTATGATTATTGTTCGTTACTTATATCACACCCGTTGTATACGAGCAAACGTATTAACCGTGTTACGCGATTATGAATGAATCCACTGTAACTCTTGTTAATCGTATCGCATAGTGACTACAACCGAATAACGGGTATAGTAATCGAATTAAGTGTCTAGCGTTATTTCGATACATCGAATATTTATCGTAATCGATATGGCGCGCTTAAGGAGGACGTATGATAGCTGAGCTTCACGTTAATGATGTATTCAATTCACACGTAATGATGTGTTCGATGAAATCATGTTAATTCGCAAAGATCATCGACGATCCAGGAAGAAGCGTTAACACGAAACAGTTGAAATCGGCAACTTAATCGTAATTCAAGTAGGATCAAGTGCTAATTGGCCTCGTTAGTACGGCACTGAGTTAGTGCCGCACGACTCTGGCGCCTTCTCATTATTATTTTTATGCACTCGCTATATTTAAACTTCACTGGCCCGTGGGGTGGGTGACCCCTAGGAAACCACATATGCATATACGCGCACGCTTTCCTGGACGATAATAAATAAATCACGAGCAGGGACGCGCGTCCGAATATTTGTCGTATGAAAATGTCATCGGTTTAAGATTCCAAGGATGACGCCGATAACGAATGGAGATTAATCGTTGGATTTAATTTTCATAAACGTTGGATGAGACATTTTTACCGCATTTTTTCCTGTCGTTTTAATTAAATCGTTTGATCGAATTATTTCGTAATACGCGACTTTCGATGGAGAGGGAAAAAGACGTGGGGCACGTTTGACGTTTTTAGAAATGGCGAATGGCGATGTACACGCGTTGGATAATTAAATGGCGAATGGCGATGTACACGCGTTGGATAATTAAATACCGAATAACGCGAATTGTACGTACGCACGTGCGTAACGTGTCTGCATTTGTGTAACGAGTAACACGTTTATGTACTTGTAATATATGTATATGTATAAGTACTTTGCCGTTAACCGGGACAATCTGCCATCACCGACGAGTCTATGATTCCAGAGAAATGCTTTATCCGCGGCTCGCATTTTTATTTGTACAAATTGTTTAATTGCCTGTGGAATTTTCTAAGCGATGAGCTCAGACCGACGCATGACTATTACTGGTGTAAATTCCAAGCTAAATATTCTGTATACGTGGAAGGATTGAATGGTACTAATGAATACCAGTAACTTCCTGAAAGGATTTTTGTTAAAGGTATAAGATAAAAAACATCATTGGTATAGACGGTGTCGTGCATGGAGATTCGTAAATCTTGTGATGCTCGTTAAAGAGCAGTCTGGTAGGTTGTTAATTGCACCTAGGGTCCCGACGGAATTCTCGCCTTGGGGTAAGATTTCGTTTTCGCATTTGTATACGATATTCGCTCTAACGGTTTTAACGGTACCGGAAGTAGAAATGCCGGCGCAGTTGCCATTAACGTGAATGACGGAAGCGTCCATTTTTAAATAGCAAAAAAGGTACTTCTAAGTAAAAGGGACGAATTTCGACCGTCCGACAGTCAAGGTACAAACTAACCTAACATCACAAGAAAGTCGAAGGACCGTCTTCAGAAGTTTGAATGGCGATCGAATTGCAAGGTCTCCGCTGGGTTCGTTAGCGTCGAATTTCCGTCGGGAAATTTTTGACCGGATGCTGAGTGTAATTTTCCGTCAAGATGAAAAAAGCCACCGACAAAGAAAACATCCTTCTTCCGCGAGACTTCGACGTCGGCAGCTGTTCCCGGCATTGGCTTACGTATAGGGGAGGACGGAGTAAGTGAGCACGAGAAAAAAAAAGGAAGAGAAATAACAAAGTAGCGAGAAAAAATGTGGAAGTAACAAAAAAAAAGAACGTCTACTCGAAATTCAAAAGCCAACCATACGCCCAGTAGCGCATCTTGGTTCTGTCGTACAGACAGAAAAAGCCAGATATGACGTCGCGGACAATGTGGGAGGGCCCAGAGGAGATTCTCGAGCGTGAATGGGCCCGATAAAAACGTCCTGACAGTAGAACCAGACATTCGGCCTGATAACGTCTGCTGCGATAACAGTGAAAAATAGTCTTGTCGCAGGTGGCCACGCACTGTCACTGCCAAAACAATAGAAACCTCATACGATATTGGAATCCCATTAAGATACCAAAAAGACTAAAAAATAAGGCCCAATACCAATATGAACAACAGACCAAGAAACAGACAGATGCCAGTTCGAAAGGAAGTAGTCCCTTAAATGGTATTAAGGGTTTCTTAAAGAACTACCACATATTACCATTCCTTTACCTATACTTACAGTGCACAACTGCAAGGATAACCATATGTCCAAAATCCTATTTTCAAGTGGACCACAAGAGGATCCGTGTTAAACCTTCGACGGAAGCGTCCCAAGGCCCCTACCGACGGGCCCCGGAACGAATTGTTTACTCCAAGCAGTATCTACGAATGCCGACATATTTATGCGCCCGGTCAGAGCTTTGACGTGAGTCTAGCCAGACGAAAATGTTTCGAATCTCTCCTCACTGTCGAGACCTGCAGGATAAACCATCGTCTGGGACCACCGGAGGTTCCTTGTGTATACTCGGTTAAAATAGGTGCAAGTCCTGGCGTCTCGTGTTGCACGCGATAAATCCACTCGCCATATATAAACTCTATTTAAGCTAGACCAAGTCACACCGTAATGTAACTGACTACCGTAGCACCAGATAACAGTAATTTTTATCGGTTTAATAATTTTCAAGAATTATTATTGTCAATTTTAATACACCGTAGATCGAAGTATCTGCTTCGAGTTCCGACGGGGAAAACGTATAATGCTGATTCTCATAAAAATATCTTTTTTTTTCAACTCACTCGTTCGACAGGGGGAATATTCCTGGGTGTTCGTGAAGTTCGTGACCCAGCAGGTGCCCACCGGTTCCCTCCTGGTTAAGGTCCTGGAGAACCACATATACCTCGGTGCGCAGGCCTGAGAAAATAAAACAGGGGTTATTAATAACTGGTCTCGTGTAATTAATTCGCGTCGTTAAAAATGCGCAACGTAAAACAGAGACGGGCCGGTGAGAAGGACCATCTTGTTTTGGGCCTTGACTTTGCATCCGCTAAATGAATACGTTGTTTCTTTGCTTTTTCTTAACGTCAGCTAGTTCAGTATGATCGTTATAAATGGACGTTTATTGTTATATACGATTGCGTAATGCAGTCGAGTCATTTGATCAAGAACAGTCTCGTTTAAAGTTCAGGCAATGATTGATAAATATATGCGACGTCAACGGTGCGTTGTAAAAATAACAGATTGATTAAAACAGCATGTAGCATAACGATAGTTGATGAAATTTTTACTAACAATATGGGAACAGTCGTCATCGAATTATCCTAGTCATTGGAGCTCGACTAATGGTATCGTACGACCTATGACCTTAATTACAGACTCTAGATGTATGTACACACGATGACCCGGTTACGTTCAATCGACTTCCGATTGACGAATTTTCTTAATCGGAGCGTGACGTCATGGACGAGTTCCATTAAAAGATTGTAACTTTGTTTCTCACAGACCCACATTTTTTTTATCGCCCACTGACATACCGCGGGTCAAATATGAAAAGAATTTTATAATTCTCAAGTAAAGGGCAAGCCTTAACAAAGAAAATTCTTCTGCAATTAACTCGCCAGGGTAATTGCCATAAAAAGTACTGTTATAATTGTCAGCCACTATTACAGCACTTTATACGTACGCATGCGCAGTTGCTTCAAACCGCTATCGCACTGTTTTATTATTGCAGTCATTCTGATTACTGCAAAGCTGCATCCGGATCAGTGGTGGAAAATTGGAGCAAATAAATTCCGTCAATTATATCCCCATTAAAAATACTGACAATCTTCATAGAATTAATTAAAGCAAAGTGACACAAGTCATAGTAAACCCATTAGAAAAACCATCGACCAAGGTATACACCGAAACGACGTTAGGTATAGACGAAAAATTTTCTCAACGCCATCCGCTACCCAAAAGAGCGTTACTGATAAGAGTGATAAGTGATAAGTGTCAGCGCGAGTGTCAAAAACTAAGAGTAGCGAGAAACGAGCATGAACGTAGTTCACAGACGTGCCAAGACCGAAGCTCCAGTGCTGCCAACCCCATAGCCATCGACACTCACTCGAGACACGCATCAACAAGGAAGCCGTGATAACCCTAAGGGATGCGAAGGGGAAAGAAAGAGAGTGTCTTAAAGTGGTACAGAGTTGAGCTTGAGGCTAAGATCTCACGAAGTGGATGGTGCAGTCATTCGCCCCAGCCTCTGGCTTGAGTAGAGTCCAGGGACGAGGGAAGGGAAGGAGAGGGGACGAGAAAGAGAGAAAAAGAAATATGGGAGCAGAGCAATTTATCCATTGTGCCAGTTTAAGTCAATCGTCCAAGGATAACTTAAGAAGCTGCGGTCTTCAGGGTTATCGTCACAATGAAACAAATGGAATAAAAGAATGCACAAGCATCACCGCAAAGCTGTCATCGACGCGATCACATAATATGATACTATTATAGTACGAGGGATCATGGTGTATTAAAAGATCAAAATGGATTTGGTACAAGCCGTAAAGTAGTAATGCCTGCATGCTATATGTATATAGTGATGTATTAGCATTACGTATATAGTAGCGTGTAACAGCTGGCGTGAACGAGCCAAATGGGAATTAAATGTCTAGTAGTTAATCGATTGGCCCGTCAAATTTGACACGAGGGCAGCTGACTAGCTGAAGCCAGCGCGTGTGTCACGTAGAGGCGTGACACGCACTGACGAGTGCGTAATGTATATATACATGGAGATTAAGAATGGAAAAAGATCGAAGGGATGCGAAGCGGTTGCGGGTAGAATTTCGAAAGCAAGTGTCGACGCTCGAGACGCCACGTCCCAAGGCGTCGGTACGCTGGAGTGTTTCCTTCTTTTTGCAAACCCTGCTTATTCGGTGTCTTGAAACATTTTATTATCAGACTCGATATTACAGTCGTATAAGAAATAGGGAATTTTTTTTATTCTCGCTCTGACCAACGGTTTTTTTTAAATTTAAATATGCTGGTTGAATGCATTTAAATAGTTTTTTTATTGACTAGTTTTTTTGTATTGTCTTTGATTCGTGGCTTAATTGTCATTCATGATGATTTCTTTTGTTCGCGTACACTCGTATCCTTTGGTAGTGCAGGGACATTAAGCACGGGAGACAGCTGCTAAATAACCAGGCGGTGTTTTTTAACAGCGCAAAACGTCAGAACCTACTCGCGACATTAACGCGTATTGCTTTACGGTTAAAAATAAATTGACGCCTTTTAACGTTGCACCATGGAAGACCGTTAAACGACTTACGGGGCGTTACGATTGCTGCCGAATTTTATGGCGAGGATTGGCCCGCGGCCAGTCTCCCCTCTATGGTAGCGCGATCGTAAAATCCTTCTGTATTGAACTTTATTGTTTCGTGTATAACGTGAATGGACGCGCGTGATTGGCTGTTACAGGCGTCACGTGACCGCTTCTCGAGAATACATTTCGTATTATCTACGTATAGATATGAATTCCAGAAATACTTTACATTATCTACAGGTTACAAAAAGGATCGAAAAATCCTGACGGAACTGTCAGCCATGTTCATCGATTAGCAAAATCAACTCGAGAAAAACTTACTTCTCGATATCTCAGCGTGCCGCCATTACGAAGGAAACCAAAGTTATTTTGGGGTGAGCGAATGAGGTCATCTCGGGTCGGTTGCACCCAACTCGACTAACAGCTTATCGTTTAGATTCACTATTTAACTGGTTTAACAATTCTCTTTAAAGAAACCTAATTTCAAGGAGGCTATACTCTTCAATGGATTTAAATATAGGTTATTAATGGCGCCGCAGGATGATACAAAATGGCGGAACCCCTAACGCTCGGGTTAATTATCGGCCGCTGGACAAAGGCGTGCCAAAAATTTCGCATTCGAAAACTCAGTGGACGAGTGGTGCGTGAAAAAGAAGTAACAGCGAGCGAAATGTAACGTTGGCGGAACGAAACGGCCTGGTAATGACCAGTCATAAAGGACTGAAGGCGCATCCACACGTGAGGTACTACGCGAGACATTTTATTTATTCTCGAATGAATTTAATGGCCCTCCTAAAACCAAGGGAGTTCTGTCGCGGTGCGAGAAGACGTTAAAACCATCGATGGATGGACGAAGAGATGGATGGATGGATGGACGGACGGATACAAGGACAGATGGACGGATGGTAGAAATAATCCTCAGCCTACGATAACAGGCGCTAACTCTTTACAGAATGTTTTTATAAAGAACAGATACACCATGCTGAATATAATGCGACGGACTGTAGCATAAACTGTCGGCAACTCAATTTACTCTCCCGTATTCTGTATTGCTGACTTTAAGTCTCATCCACTGGCACGATCTTCCGTGAAATTTCTCATGACTCGCATCGACGTCGACATTTGTTTAGTGGCGCGTACGGCTGCGACGATTTTGTCATACGATTTCTCGATATCCTTCTGCGCATGCGCAACGCGTCTGCACCTATAGAAAATGGCGGATTTGCGGTAATAGAAGAATCAATTGTATATATTTCTTTTATGGATGCGCATACCTGTCCCGTACACGTGTATTACATTTCTTCGTTTTATCCCGTACCCTGTAGATACAGTGGTAAATAAGAAACAGCTTTTTGATGAAAGCAAAAGAAAAACTAAATCAATCAACCTCGGCTTCCTTACTGTCTTTTTTTCTTCTTCTTTTCAATGTATCAATTTAACTCGTTTAATTTCGTCTCTTAGTTTCGCCTGGCAATTACGAGCGAAGGCAAAGTCTTGTAAGTGATCCTCGCGACAAAAGAAAAATCAAGAAACAGAGTTGCCGGGTGCTGTCAAGTATTTTGATCGTGGACCGTGCTAAGATTACTCGTGAAAAAGGAGAAGCAAGATGGCGTTACGTCAGCAAGGAGGTCGAACGGTGTGGAGACGTTGTTTTAGTTTGGAGGTTGACTCACCTACCGTGTAGGTACTGACTCACAAAGATATTTATAAACCAACGTTTTTCCAAGGGTGCTACTATGGGGTGTATATAATATCATAGACAATAGTATATACGTATATGCACGACTATCTATTGGTTTTTAATTAATGTATTTCCGCTTGGATATTACTAGGCGGATATATCCATGTTTACTTGACACGTACCAGCTGTTCGTGTCCACAGAATATACATAAGACAAATAGATAGTTATCGCACTGCAGGTACTATAATAAGATAATATTAAAAGTCTATATAATCAGTTTGTTCATATGTGCTATAGTATATCTAGACTAGATAACTCCCTTATTTACAGAGATAACAAGTACAGTACAGATGGGAAGGGTGGGAGTTAATTAGAGGGTAAAATTTTTGTTTCTCTTACAACAAGAAAAACAGACCGTGGTGTGACTTCTGTAGAAAGGGTGGTTAATTCAATGTCTCGTGCTTTAAACCTTCTTTTCTTTCTGCTCTTTGTTATACTGACAATGAGGTACTAAGTGAGAAGGTCTTGGCGTTTAGCGAGGGCAAAGTAATCCTACGTTTTGCGACAATAAAGCATCAGTACTCTTGCGCAGTGTTTATTATCGCGGTGTATGAAAAGACTATAGCGAGATCCCGCAAAGTGGCTCGGCTATAGCCAGCATTGAAAAGAGAGTCCCGCAGCAGCAAGTAGGGGGACGCTAAGGCGTCGTCGCAAAAAGGCGCCGTTTAGCGAGCGTCGCAATTTGTCCCGTCGGCAAAACACCCGCACGGAATGTGCATTGTCTTCGAGGTCGGATAATCCTCGCGCTCCGAAACAGACACACAAAGAGAGAGAGAGAGAGAGAATCGACAAGAAATTCAGGAATCCAACATTCAAAAAATAATCTAGCAACGACTCAACCTTTAAATCTTTAATATTAATTCGATCAAACAGATCCAACAAAATGGTTGATCATCCCAAGAAATGAGAGTATACCAAATAATGTCCTACAAGAAGATGAAGAGGTGCGTCGAAAAGAAGCAATGGCTTCGAAAAGCAGTAAAAAAAACGAAGATTATCAGCTTCATACAAGGATCCGCTCTCAGGCCAGGTCGTCGAGGTCGTGGCGATTGTTCCTGGAGTTCGACTTCGGCGCGGGCCGTCGTCGTAGGGCCGTTTTAATCGATGCGTTACCGGCGAACGACAATGCCTCTTTCGAGGACGTCCGACGGCGAAGAGAGTGCCGCCGGCAGAGGGTTTTATCGTGAGGACGCGTATATTTTACTGGCGATTGTTCCACGAGGAGGCCAGAACTCTTTGGAGTGGCTGTTCCTCGTAGAGTAGGCATGGCCTCTTACCCAGTTTGTCCTTTTCTTCTCTTTGCGGGCTCGTATAGGTAGCTCGCACTTTTTTCCCCTCTATTCTTCTATTTGTCTTTACTCTCCGTCGACATCGCTCCTTTCCACGCCACGATTGTTCGACGATCTATACGAATGGCGGGAATATTTAAAAGCACATTAGCGCGCTTCCTACATACTCGAGTACCGATATCGCGCAGCTACGGACTCTTGCCCTGAGGCACTCTTTGGATTTATCGACTCTTCCGTGACTCTAGCAAACCCCCTTTCCTCCTACTTCTCCACCGTTCCCTACATCTTCTCTTCTCTTTACTATTCCCTCGCGCTTCTTTTATTCTCCAGCCGACCAGGACAAATTGCTCGTGTCGCCGATTCCGCGACCGATAAATCCGCGCGACGCGCTCGCGCGGTCTTGTGTATTCTTCTTTGGGACTTGCTGAGAATGCCAGGACCATTTCGGGGGAATTCCCATGGGATCTGCGGCTTTCGCAAGGACTCGTCTTTTCGGTATCCTTGTTTCATCGATCGACGGGAGACATCTACGTTTCGTGGGATCTATACAAGTCGAGTCGACCGAGGGACAAGGTGGATTCTCATAGATATCGTGGATATACACACGCGCTGAAGGTGAACGACTTGAACGTGGGTGACAATAAATAAAAATACTGTAAGAGAGAACGTAGGACATAAAAATGAATATTACGTGATACGTGTTGCGATTTTCAAGGACCACGTTAGTTCTACGGCACTGGCATTGTAAAACGTGATGCGAATAATCGCATACAAGACAGTTCTGTGTTTGGCATTGTTAGAGATTCGCCAGCATATATATATAAGTACAAGCGATATCGCGCACTGTGTGAGTGGAAGCTTCAGTCGATTAAGGGAAAGACAAAAAAGCAACTATCTATCCTTCGTATCTCTCATCATATTCGTATTCAAACAAGTACCACGCACGCATAGTGTAACTGATGAACACGAAAGATACCAAATAGCCAAGAAAAGCATCTCAAAAAAAAATTAATAAAATTTCGAAATTTCCCCCACTCAATAATATATAAAGTTTTCATAAAACACGTAAGAAAGCAATAGCGTAAACTCTTCCCGAAGTTTCATCGCATTGACTTCTGGCATTAAAAGAGAGAAGAACCGACGAACGAGGCAAGAGCTGAAGAAAACGATCAAGTCGCATACATGAGAACGCGCATTCGCATTCTGGAGTAAGTAGATAATTCCAACATTACTGCGTAGAGAATGTCGTCCCTGATCATTCAGCTGATGATTCGCAATGCGAAATAACACAAGTAGCTATATCTATGAAAAATCCATAACAGCGCTAAACGTTCGGCTTAAGGTTACATACGCAATCACAGCGTCTAAATGATTCGACCTATTTAATATTTCGCGCTATAGATACTGTAATGGCAAAATTTTGTTAAAAATAAAAAAAATTAACAAATCTTCCTTAATCCCTGTTACGTTATCTTTCTTAGAGGTCCAGACACACTGGCCAATTCAATCGAATTTTGTATAGCATACTGCATATATATATACACTCCTATATATTCGAGATACAGGCGGGGTATAGCCGCCAAAAGAATTCAGCAAAACCAGAGGCGGATTCGTTCAATCTTTTCTTTCCTCCAGCGTAAAACGCACCGCGTGCGACTACCGCAGTGGCGCGTGATGTGCATACACGCCGGATTTCATTCGCAGACACGCAGCTGGACATCCTCGTACGTATACAACACACTCAGCTCACGGTGCATGTAGCTGCGTGTAAACGCACGAGCGCGCATAAAGATAGATAAGGGCGGCAATACATCATAGGCACCGCGCCGGTTGGCCGCATTCGAGCAGAAGCCAAGACTCCAGGAAGGGCAAAGATCCTCGCGTTAGATTGGTATCCAGACAGGACGTTAATGAGAAGTTAGAAAGCCTGAGTGCTTAGACAGAAACTAGTCAAAATATTCGTATGAGTTATTCGAGACGCTGGTGCGTTGACCTATGACTTTCGTATAACAGTGTATTTTACGGGGAACGAGAAAATTTTATCGCATTTCTTGTTTTTTTTCTTTTACGATTGAGTTTACTTTGACTGGTGATAAGGACAGCTGGTTGAATCGTCGTAGATTTTGCCGGTGCAGAAGTGCCACGAGAGCTTCTGGAAGTTCGGCAAAGTCTTTGGGATACTGCTTGTTTTCAAATCCCGAAATAGAATGGCCGGGGCGGGACACGTGTCTTGTGTGTTCGTTACAAAGCTACCCTAACGATACTGGGAATTCAATGGGACGTAGAATTGTGAGTCGCCATTTCTCGGGGAGTTCTTGTTTTTCTTTTCCCCCCCTTTCTTTTGGGTGAATATGCAAAATTTGTAAATAATTTATTTTGGATGAGCTTAATAAAAAAGTTTCCTTTCAACCGTCATTCAGTCTGGATTCAACGGCTCTGAATTGCGTCAGAGTACGCGCGCGCCATTTTCCTCGTGCGTCCATACATACTGTGTCTTGAAAACTGTTTGCTTTTGTGGAAAGAAAGTATATTTTTTTTAACAGCCCATCACACGCGACTTTCGTAACTTCCGAGTGTTCATAGGTCCGTGCAAGTTCACGAAAAAAGGGAATAAAGTTTGACGACGACGGAATTATTTTATCTAATAAATACAAAAAAAAGGATTTTATAAAAACAAAATCTTACCAAAAGGGGTCCTCCATCCTCGTACGAAGACGAAACTGTCGCGCCGAACCACTGCAAGGTTTTATTATCCATTTGACTCAAACCATTGACCCGAGCCTGGGGGTTGCTGTTGTAGTTGTTTCCTGCAACCGGAATAGGATTCGTGTTTGTCATCACAGCGATTACAACATCCTGTCCTAAACGCACTGTCAAGCCCTAATCAGTTTTCCGTACCTAATCACGCCCCTCGATTCTACGTTTCAACGACCACGAATACGGGCTGTCCTACGATTATTCTATAATTCACGTAAATCGACAGTAACGATTATGCGAAAATTTTTACACGCAAACACAAAACACTCTGTAAACTCACTCCTGAGTATCCCATATAACAAGTATAGACATCTTACAGCTTTACTACTTTACCCCGAGAGTAACCTAATATGTCTCTGGATGAGGTGGCAGCCTGCGGAATGGAATAGGACTTGATGGAAGGACGAGTTCCCGCAATTGCTGCACCTGGTGATCCACCACAGTTTCTAATACCACTGGGAAAACAAGCCATAGTAATACCAGCCAACGAATAGGGCTCCATTCAAGCGATGCAATTCACTACACTTGCTCCGCGCAGATAGAAACGCATCTAGTCAGTCCGGAATACGTAAACATAACAAAAAAATCAGTGCAGCTTATCACATTGAAAATTAAACATGAATTTCATACGTTCTATAATCCATACGCGATAAAATTGCTAAGATATTACAAATAGAGTGTATCGTATAATTTAAATATATCATTTACAGTTATCGAGTTAAGAAAACACCGGAAGCATCCAGCGCAACGCGAATTCATCCCGATGCAACGTTCGCCATTTCTTATTCGGATTTTCATTCCATTGTGGGTAACAGAATGAACCCGTTACCCGTATCGGTCAAGGGTTTCCCGTAAAGGGAGGCCATATAGCCGGACTACAGGAGCGGTACCACTGGTACCAATGCTGCTGCAGCCACTGGTAGCAGTGGTACCAACCGTTCTGGAGGGCAGATGAGTTAGCGGATGCTGTCCGGCAGAGTGTACGGCCAAGCAGGCAGGGCATGTCATACGGACATACGGTTTTCTGTATTAGGCAGTGCCGGTTCTTGTGAACGATTCCAAGGAGTTCTCTCTCTCCCTCTCTCTCTCTCCCTCTCTTGCTCTTTCTCCGGACAGGACTCCATCTTTCAGCACGGTCAGCAGGAGGACCTGGTCCCCTCGTCTACTTCACATAAGTTGAGAAGTGAGTGACCTCTAAGGCCACGAGGTTGCGTTTCCTCGTACGAGAATTGAATCGCAATTGTGAACTATCTCTTGAGGAAGAAAAAAAATTCACGCATCATCGATTAATCGATATCGAATCAATACGACTGACAGGAATGCCGTTCTGAATCTTGAGTGAAGTTAAATCACGCGGTTCGAGGCTCTTGGGATACTTATAGAAATGTCGAAGATTTCTCAATTCATTTCTTTTTTATTCACAGACTGACTTTTTTTATTTAACGCGATGGTCACGCGATGGCACGATGCAGTCGCGACTTTTGAATTAGACACGACGTGTAGTGGTTATTTTTGAGGATGACTGTTTATACGAGATCCGCACTGTATAATTCTGGGGAGGTGGCTAACTCACCACTATTTTAAACCCGCTGCAGGTTGAGTAACGAGCCTAACCACGGATGGGAATGCAGAGTGTTTTACCCAGGCATTTTTTTTACGGACTTATAACCAGGTACATTACGTATCTACTTTCCCTACTTTGTGAGTACAGTAGTAACGGTGCTAATAGTAACAGTATATACAGTACTCTAAGTTAGAAGTTTTTTTAATTTTTCAAAACCCTAATCCATTGTGGCTTTCATAAAGGTAATTGTCCGATCTTGCAACCGCTTCCCATTCTAGAGAAAATTACCTAGGCGATAATAATTTTTTGTCATTCATTTACTTTACTGGCTTCTACCCCCCCCCCCCCCTTCTCTCTCTCTCTCTCTCGTCTTATTTTAATCTGCATAAATAAATTCTCTTGTATCCGCCAGTCAAGTCTCTCCTAGAACCCAACTGCCGGATACCGAATACCACACTACAGCGCAATAATTGGCGTCACGCGTTTATTTACTTCTGCAACGCGATCGTCCTCGTGTCTTGCACGCAAGTTTGCCAACCTGCAGTCGTCCTAATTGGACAAGAATCAGCCCGTGATTCGCATCTGCTAATTACTGATCAAAGAGGATCGTCCCAACGCGACGAAACACCTGCGCGCCAATTAGCAGAGAGAGGTACCAGCAGGTCTGTATAAAACTGATGTTTAATTAAATAAAATGCAAATTAAAACAAACAAAAAACTGTCATGAACCCACTACACAAAACGAAGCGTGAAAATTCCCATGAAATCGGACGGTCATTTTTCTTTAAAGAACACTTCACCGGAAGTCCGTCTACGTATACGCGTATAGGATATTATACCACGTGAAGGGAGCCGTGACAATATAAAACGAAATATGAAAGGGTCAACGACAGAGCTATAAAGTTATTAAAAATAGCTTCGTGCCAGTCGTAGAAAGGGAATGGGAGCCGTGCCTCCTAAAGATTATCCGGCTCTTCTAGGGCCTCCAGTGTGAATATGGGTCAGCCCGCCATAAGCAGACACGTTTCAGAATACACGGACGAGCCCTTGTTAGCGCTGCTAAAACTGTCAGGATAAGGATGAGCCTTATGGCAGTAAGGAGGAGGAAGAATATCAGCCTGGAGGATGGCTCCGTGTGGGTATCTATAGGGCTTAGCTGAGCCAACAGTCCAACCGTGCTCTTGTCTAGTCTACTTTGATATAAAAAGGAAGACAAAGTGGCAGCAGCCATTGTGAGGATTAGCGGGAGTCACCGTTAACAAGGTTATGTTATTAAAAGGTGATGAACGCACGTTGTGTTCCTTGAAAAATTATTCATTAACAATGTAAGAGAGAATTGGTTTATAATTCTGAGAAATACGTATGATTCGTGATCGCGTTACCCAAATGGTCAGAGATATTTTCTTAAAGTGATGACGAACGTGATGACGAGCATGATGACGTCATTCGAGGAATTGTCCAAGCGAATGTTCATATGCTCGGACCGGTCGCGTAAGGATTTTTCTTCAAGGTGGTTCACTGTGCTACTTTTCATAGTATTTCTAGTATATATGTTCATTATAATCGATTTACCATTGCTATCGAATTCGATCACAGCGCAACGATCGTCGGTCGTGATATCGCATCTGTAGACAGCGCCACCACGATATACGCCTGGCTGTGACGTTTGTGCTTCCGGTGCTCCGACAATTACCCTAAAAAAGAAAAAAGAGACACACTGTTCATTAGGTTTCCCACGGAGTGATAGACTGATAAAGCATCGCTGCATTTAGGACGAGTTTATAGTTACGGATCAAAGAGGTTATCAGGCCAGATTGCCAGTTTATCGACAGAGTAACAAAAAAAATAAGGATAGTCCAAGATCTTTTTCGGATCAGGGTCACTGGTTATGAGTTATTTTCGAACGTGTCGTCATATAACAATAAACGATTTCAGTAAATACCGTATAATACTTTTCCAAAATATTTATTGGAGGAAAATATAAGGGTAGAATAACGGATATCTTGCAGTTTTAAGGGATTATCAATATGGCGATAGATAATAGCGGTCTCGACGCCTCCAATTTATTTAATGATCCCTGGGAGCGCGCGTTAAATTGCCCATTACCTTTATTGACTTAAGGGTACGAATTTTCGTTTTTTTTTTTCTACAGGACCCTCCCATGGTTTCGATGCTTAGGCTATTACAAGGATTGGATCCGTGGCAGGGATTAATGTAGTCACTAATCGTACGTTCACATGTGTATAGTGAGTATATACATAAGGTACTGTGGATACAAGAATTTTGCCAGGTCATCATCATGCGTAAAGGGTGTGTCTGAAAAGTGAGTTTGATATATTTCCAATTTGTTTTTTTCTTATCACGGTAATCTAGAACCCATCACCTACGTATATCGGTTCCCTCTCGTATGAACTCGCGTCAAAGGTCAATAGAACTAAAAGCCAGGTGAGCTTCCTGTCTACTTCAGGAAATGATAAAAGTTCCATCGAATATTCACAGTACGATGCTCCTATCGGAGAAAAAATGATTTTCGGATATTGCGACACTCAGCCTGTCTTTCCTTTACAAGACATTGACTAACGACGTCTGCCGTCTAAATAATGATACTTCGATAACACTATAAAAACAAAGTATCCTCCGGCACCCGTGAATCAGTCCAAATATTATTCAACGTGTAAAACAACCGAATTGGCCTTTTCGTCTTCGAAAATAAAATCTGTTGAATTTTCCGAAATGACGTGCGATTCGAGGTAATTTCACGTTTCGCCGTCATTTTTTCTCGCGATATTTTCATCCTGAACGCTACAGAAAAAATCTTCCTAAGATTATCAACCTTGACACACTCCAGCCACTCTGGGACAGCTGACTGCCTAGAATGTTGTCTAGACATATATTCTAGTTCCACACTCCTCCAGCAAGCTATGGCATACTCGTATATGCATATACCCATATGAGATATTATGCAAGTTACGTAACTGATCCACGAGAGTAAACGGTTCGCACGAACGAGAAGTACACTGCCTGACAGAACCTTGAATTCATAGAAAATCATAACGATCATTATGACAGGATAATCTTTAAATGATTGGCAAGTATCACTATACAGATTGATTTAATGACGCTAAGTATCAATGGTCTCTGATCAATCGATCCGTCGTACACACGGTACTGTGTATATGCAATCACGTTAGTACTACACATATCAATTCTACGTGGGACGATACCAAACAACACTGCTGTCGTTTTCGCCCACCAAGCATTTTCCATTCTGCGTATTCGTGTAAAATTATCGCCATTGCGCGATACACTCGAATGACGATGCATGGGCGAAACCGGTCCCTGTAGAAGTCATACGTCGCCCATAGATATTCCGTTAAACGCGATTGGTATACCTGCATTCGGAAGGTGCATTATAATATGCATTCTTTTAACGCCATATTCGAATTAAACATGGCGGCTTAAGCCACGTGACGCTTTGACGTTACTCACCTTTTTCGTACAAGCACAGAATGCACGTATAAACGGCGAGCATAATCGGTGACTTCGCGAAACGATGGAACTGTCTATAATAGTATGTATACGTATAGATACGGTAAGATACATGATACAACATTGTGACAGCAGCGACGATAAATACACGTCGTGGTCCTTTCTTCGTACGTAAAAGTCCGTTAGGTTAGACGTTGAAATCGTCGCGTATCTTAACGTCGCGCCATTTTCCGTGACTCGAATAAAAGAGGGCGCGCGTCGTATTGACTTATTACAACGCAATTCACGACAGTGCCGCACTTATAATTCCTTATTCGGCGGAATCGCGCGGCTACCATCTCTCCGGGGCGACACCGTACTTGGCGAATTGCTCAATGCCAACGTCTCGTTTCGCCGCGCCAATCGCTAGTCCCAATCGGCTGCCGCTTTTACGATTCGAATATCCCGCGCGCGCAATACGAATAATCCCGGCATCCCTCGCTGACAAATTTATATCCGAGAATTCCATCGTGACTGACGATCCGCACGACAGACCGTTACTCGTATGAATACGTACATACGTATTCCTAGAATCCAACAAATTGATTAGAATTTCAAAATGGCGCGGTTACCGCAAGTACTCTGTACATTTTTTCAGTTCTCAATGGATCACGATAATAGATATCGGTAATTCATCTCAATCTATTATCATTCACGTTACCCGTGGGTGGTATCCATGTCGCCGTGCTTATACCCAACCGCAGAACGTGTCTTAATCTACATCTGAACCGACTTGTAATTCGATGTGTAGACGCGGCAGCGTGTCTGCACAACGTGGTAGTCGATGACGTAACGTCAACGGAGGCGTGCGTGTATCGTCAAGTCTCCGTTACTTTATAAGGAGCACTGGGTTCACGCAAACTATCATTGCTTTCACTGTAGCGAACCTGTGAACGTGGTTCACGATTCCATACGAACCTTTCGAAAAGATACGAACTAATGCAGCGAGCCCATTTTTACAAACGTACACGAATGGTAAGCGCTGAGAAAATATTTCCGGTTGTATTCAATGTCGAAGATTTTATGTTTATCCTTTAAGGTGAACACTTTCAAAAGCGACATGTGTGTCGAACGGTCAGGCGTCGCCCATGTGGGCGCCAGGTGTTGCGAAAGTCACGGCAGCCACGACGCGTTGGTCGAAGTCGTATCAAACTCAAAGTCGTAGTACAACGTGGTGGCGGCCATCTATACAGAAGCAAACAGCTGTATAGAAAGAATGCCGAATACAGAAATGCTCAAATGATTTCCTTAAAGCTGTGCAAGGAAACGAGCAGCTTTCAATCTGCATGCACAGCAGTACATTTTTCAGGTAAACTACAGTAGAGCTATCTATTCTTGGAACAAGCTGAGAGATACATTACCAATGTTTATCTAAGTGGTCCATAAGTGGGTCGTCGTGAGTATATTAATTATCCGTATTTAATCCCAATAAATCTCGATTGTTCTATCTAGGATAGTGATACAATGACCCAGTTTAAACCTTGCGCTATTACACGAGGAGGATACATTGCGTAACGCGATACACAAGTAACGATCGTCCATTTATTTATCGTACTAGTCTCATTCGCGATTTCTGCTTTCTAGTATAAGGATACAACGCACGCTGCGAGTCCAGTTAAGGTTTATTACCAGACATGTAAACTGTCCTTGAGGCTGCCTTCCGAAAACGCTTCCTCGTTGTCAGGTACACGTGTGCATATATGTAATATGTACGGACGTGAAGCACGCGCCTAACGTAATATGGCGGGCAATTTAAAAGTGAATGAAATAAAGACACGAAAACATCTGTGAACGTTGCAACAGGACGGAATGCAATTTACGAATATACATGAAAGACGACGAAAAATAAAGGTACAATAAAAAAGAAGCGGCAGATAATAGAGGGTGAAATGACATCAGCTCTCTGACATATGGCAGGCTTAAATTCACGTGAACTTCCGTTAGATTAAGTCAGGTTAGGTTGGAACGGATCGATTTCGATTTCCTTCCACGAAACAAGTCCGCCTTAAAGAATATCCACCAAGAAATCTATACAGCTCGGTTCATTCGTGCATTCCTCGAATAGCCAGTAACTTCCTTTTAAACAATTGTACTACCGCGAACTCTAATGCCGAATAAGGATAAAGAGATAATGTCATAGGAGATTTTTCCGCCATGACGCGTCATCAACCACTGTAATGCGAAAAGATAATACAATCACCAGTAAGAACGTTCCAAAGGCACGTACGCGGTTAACGTTATGAAACGATGAAATACGATTCGTTCCATAGAAATAGAAAAAAAATTGTAAAGATTAAAGGAACAAAATCATTTTAAAAAATTATAATTACTATACTGTTACAGATATCGCGCAACCTCCTAGAAACTGTGATTTCAAATCAATCAATGAACAGTATAATATATACGTAGACTCGTTTACGTTATGTATGGCGCCTAGTGGAATTTTGTACGCGTACGATTACGTCATCTTTCTCAAGATCACCGCTAGATTGTATATTATTTATGCAGAGACCAATAATGGCTAGAGTAAGTACAGTCTAAATTTAGACATTATGCTGTACGTACACACTGGTCATCTTATCAACGTTATTATCGTCGACCTAAGACATTTGTAGAAACATGCATTACTTTGAAACACAAATCGTTTATCATCGTTATCTTCGTGGACCCCCCGCATACTTGCAGAAACTATTTTTTTTCTTTTTAATACAAATTTTCGTTTGTACAACTGCAAAGACCACGCTCTACAAACTCTTTGGAGTTGCAGAAAAAAAGGCCCGAGGCTGTTGCCTCTTCCGGATAACGACGGCTGCGGGCACGTGCCTCACGCGATCCTCATTATCCGCCACTCGTGGAAGTGCTCTTTATCTTTTTACCTCGTTTTTACTTTTATTTTTCAAAACCCTAATTCGTATCGTGCTACTTGCATTGTCGAGAGATGAAAAAAATGAGAGGGGAACAGGGGCAAAAAAATCATAGCGCCATGAATAAAACGGTTACTCCCGGATAACAAAGCGCAATTTTTTCGGTTAATATATATATATATTTAAACTAGTGGAATATCGAGAAACCGGTCTGAAGACTCGTTTCTACCAATATCCATATTCATTGCCAACCGAAACTTAATTCATAATCAATTCCAAGGTGTGTCTCGTCGAATGCAACGAGGCTGTAGGTAGCCATGCGGTATGCGGTGGGCGACAGGAAACGTGTAACGCAAGCGAATGGCAAAATAACGAATGGCTATGAACGCGGCATAATTCAACAAGAGTTCATAATCACTGTTGATGAGTAGCTTTATGGGATTACTGGTACGATCGTTTAAACTCGATTTATAAACGTCGCGTGACGTCACTCGATACCACGTATTATCTCAGCTAATTGTAGACTGGTAATAACAGAACAAGCTACTGAACGTACCTGTGATGTAGGCTTTAAGTTAACTTTTTTTTCTCGTACTCCTTTACCAAGAAATATCGTTAAAAGTCGTATAAATTTTTATCGATACTTATTTTTTTACAATATTTTTCAATGCTTTTGAACATCTTAAGAGTATCGATAAAAATGGCGACAGATGGTACTAGTTTAAAATTACTGATTATCCTTGAAAAAGGTCTCTGGTAAAATTAAGACGATAGCAAACAGGTCCTAAAAGTACTTAGATATCGATCTGACCGATTGTTCCAAACTAAAAAGGTACAAGTGTACGGGTCTTGTTTATCCTGGATCTTTACTACCGAATTGACAGACCTCTTTATCCCAGGACCACGGTATATGGATACTTGAGGAATTTCGGAATACCTTTCTAACCGGAGTTGAAGTAACGTGACGAGATTGCATAGGGAAAAAACCGTAGCTATTAGCTGATACGTTGTGATTATCGCAGGTCTGAGTGGTTGATAAGCGAAATAACATTCTCGGAAGTGAACAGGCAAGGGGTTATCGGGGAGAAGAAAAGAGAAAAATGCATGCGCTATTTCGACTCCTTCCTTTCTTCAATAAGGAAAAAAAAATGTTAGACTTTTAACAGAAATGATAATCAGATATGACGACATTACTTCCGTATCCTTCCGGAAATGTAAAACGAAATATTTTTTTTTCTCTTAGTCATTATCTTTCGTGTCTACCAGCGAAATTGCGAATTAACATCTATATATAGCCGTCGAATCACTCCGGATGCCACCGACTGGATCTCAGAAACATGAAGTCACTACGGCCACGGTGGTAAACGCGTCATCTCTCGTGGAAACACCTGTCACCGATGTTTTCTTTAGAAATTTTTCATATTTCATCGTCGAAAAACAAACTCGTCAAAATATCTCCAGGCGATCATCATTATATAGTTTTTGTCAAATTTACAAAGATCTTGAATGATTCCCTAATATATAGGATATACAGGTCGTTTCAGTCTCCTCTGATCATCGGACGTATAAGAAGAAATTAATATAGGCTGTTTCAACGTGTTATTTGACCTAGACTCATGTACTCAATGTTAAAGGTGTCCATTCATGCGTTCACGGTGGATGACTGGGCACGCGATAATAGATTCGACGTAAAGATTAGGAAAATAGTAATCAGGGCGTCGGGATTCGAGAGAATAGAAGGAGCAAGAAAGATAGATTATAGAAATAAGGGGGATAAATAGGAAGTGAGAGAAGATGTACCGCCCACGCAACACCATTGCAGCGATGACCTAACATCCTGTATCAAACCAGCCTTGCGGCCAGGATAGATGCTATATATATTGAGCTATGTGTGTACGAGCTATGGGAATTCTACGAGTCACATCTGGATATCTCATACGAGCTATCAGAGGCCAACGCACCGACTTACTGACTAACCGAGTGACTTACTGACTTCCACCATGAAAGGACCTGTAGCGAATTTTCTGCGAAACCCGATCTAGCATTAAGGCGTCGTTTCCTACTCTTTAGCGCGATTCTATTTCCAAAGAGCGAACGCTACGAGAGCCAAGGAGATTCTAACGTGGGATTAATGGGCACCGTTGCTCGTAAAGGTTCTACGAGTTGGCCTAAATATACGCCCACGAGTTCCTCTTGCACTGTGAGTTACGTGAAAACATCTCTGCGAGAGATCCCAATAACGATGCTTCATTAATACACTGATATTTTTTCTTATTGAACGCCTATAAAATGATGTCAACAACATTTTTTTCTTATCTTGCATTAACTCAATGAGAACTGAGAACGAATTGTAATTGGACCGTGAAATTTCTCTTATTGGGTGATGACGGATATGTTAGATTTCATACAGGTAACAGGAAACGTCATTCCCGTCAGAATCATCAGCATAGCAATGAATCAAACCAGTCAATGATTACCTCATCGGCTTACTCAGGACATTCGATTCTCAGACTAAAAAAGGTGACGCACTTTCGTTCTCCTGGTATAACTATAGATGGTCAACATAAAAGATCGTAATCCCGAAAATATTGTTGAAACGATAAAATGAAATTTACGTAAAAAGTTGATTGATTAAACAAAACTCATGTCACTAGTAAAATCAATTACCATCCTTGACTCCACTGATCTCGATATTCCGTGACAGAGAATCCAAACATAGAACTCCTTTCCTGTTTATAAGTAGTGTAATGTTTCGTCTCGACATTGAAGGCTTCGGTCCCACGCTGATAATTCCAAAAGCCAAGGGCCAGAAGGCCCATTAACATATTTAAAATCCACATTATCAAACTTTTAAGCACAGCACACTTTACACCAGTTTTTATTTAATCGAAATCTTCGTGCGAGTTAACGATCGATGCGATTTATTGGTCGCATTCGTTTTGATTTTATTGACACGCTATTCTCACTTGCTCTTTAATTTATTTATGTTACGTTTTTAACGAAGGGGTTGTTCCCCACAACCCACCGCGTGTTACGGATCGGATGGAAGTCACGGGTTCGCCTTTGACGAACTCGGCTTGACGGACGGCCGCGGACAGACTGAATAGAACTCCGTTCTTTCAGATACTCGTAGCTCCCACCCACCGCCAGTTCAAAGTTAAGCGAACTATCGCGCGCCATCCTCTTCGGCTAGTGACGACATTTGGTCCTCCCTGTTGGTATCTCAGCATCCGTTGTGGAAATAAGAATTAGCTCAGTAACAATATTATTGGAATATTCATTCGAGATTTGATGAATTTTTAAGGTAATAGATATAGGATGAATTTATTGTTCTGGAATTTGTGAGTAAATTAGGCAGTTTTGGATTTTTTAGATTTCGCTTGTCCTTATTGTATGTACAGTGTAGTATATTGTATAGGGGTAGTTTGGCACGAGGTTGATATGTGTTTCGTATGGCCTCTGAGGGTATTGTGAAATTTTGAAATTTCCTTCCTATGTAACGTGCAGAAGCTGGACATTTTTTATTTGTGATTTATGACGTAGGCTTTTGATTCGTTATTACCTGTAACTTTGTTAAGGCATTGTTCTTCAAGGTCTAGATTTGTTTAAGACTTGTTTTTTCGTATGTACTTGTGTCGTGTTTGGGTTTTATCGATTTTTTATCGTAGGCGATATCTTTATTTACCAGTGGTAACGTAATCGTATGTCGAGATTTAAATTTCATTTCTAACTAGATTCTAGAAATTTTTATTGTTATTCATTTTTAGCTGCCATTGGTACACTTGATGTTTCATAAAAGGTATCTTTTCACTCCCCGCAGATGAACGATAGCAGTTTATTAAAGCAAGCATGCTATTGGTTCTCAAAAACACAACCAGCTGCTCAACAGCCAATGGACGTGCTAGATCCAACCAACTGGTTCTGGTGCTTTCAAGTGCTCTTTATTAATTGGTTTAAAGCTAACTTCGGGTTGGTTGGTGTATGTAGCTCCAACCAGCGAAAGAAGTAGTCTTCCATCATTCTCTATGTTTCCACCGTGCAGGGTTGAATAGAGTTAACAAATCAAAGACAAAGTTTGAGCGGAATAAACTAACTTGATTGGTTAACTCTATTTCAACCCTCCACGGTGGAAACAACCATATTGGTGGGGGATGCCAAACCGTGTGTAAATGAAGCCTGTCTTTCGCTAGTTTAGTATACACGTGTTTTTGAAAACGGTAGTTATGTACATAACCGGTAAATAATTATTGTGATTTACGTTTACATAAATTTGACAATATGACAAGTAGAGATTCTTCTGATGTTTCCGTTATTTCTGATAAATCTCTGCTGACGCGTGATACATCAACTGGAATACAAAATACCGTATCTAATACGATTAATATTGTCGATGACATTGAAGACTCCACACAGTTAAATGACGTAAAGAAATGTTTATCAAAATCAGACGTTAGTAAAGATACAGTTACAATTATAGAAGAAAAAAAACTGTGCATTGTTGAGCATATGGATATAGATAAGGCAAACGAAATTGAACAGGTATGCCACACGCATGATGCCCAAGTGTTATTTATCAATTATATATTTTTAATGTACTCTTGTAATATTTTTTTCTCCAGCCATGTGAAGAAGAAAATTGTGAAGTATCAAAATTATTAGAAGACAAAGAAACTGAAGAATCTGTAAAGTTTTGTTATAACTGGTCTAATTCTCCTAAACTTTTAACCTCTGCCACTGAAGAGTACCAGCCTACGATATCATGTGAAAATTTCACGAAAGGTTGTCAGTGGTCACCTGATGGAACTTGTTTGTTAGTACCGGCAGAAGATTTTAGAATACGAATTTATGAACTTCCTAGAGAATTGTATTCTGGACAGATACCGCTGGACTTGCCATTAGCAGATTTGAAACCTGCATTATCTGTCAAGGAAGGAGGATTAATTTATGATAGCAGCTGGTATCCATTTATGAACTCTTGGGATCCCACGACTTGTTGCTTCATTAGTACAAGTCAAGAGACTCCAGTACACTTATGGGATGCATTTACTGGGGAGTTGAGAGCTACGTACAGAGCTTATAATCAGTAAGTTGATAACACTTTTATATCTTTTTGAATGATATTTCAACATTAAATCATAATTTAGGGTAGATGAAGTTGAAGCTGCTATCAGTGTTCAGTTTGTCGATTCCGGAAGAAAAGTCTGGTGTGGCTTTAAAGGTGCTTTACGAACATTTGATACTGATCGACCAGGTCGACAGACTGATACTGTTTACCTTAAAAAAGACTTCCCAAATACGTCTGGATTAGTGTCTTGCATACGTGAAAATCCAATTATGCCGGGTTTAGTCGCATTTGGAACTTATTCAAAACACGTGGGTATGTCTTTTATTTTATTTTTAATTACCATAACATAAAATTCTATTTACATCATGCTACCATATCTTTTCAGGTCTGTACAAAGATGGTCCACTCTGCACATTCAAAACAAGCAATGGAGTAACTCAAATTGAATTTAGTCCCTGTGGAACTAAATTATATTCAGCAGTAAGACGCAGTAATGAGTTGCTTTGCTGGGATTTGCGGAATCCTGGAATAGTGTTGTGTTCCCTACAAGGTCGTCAATCAGATACCAACCAAAGGATACAAATGTCCATATCCACGGATGGTAGTGAAATAGTTTCTGGTATGTGTTTTAATTGTTTTATCTAACAAAAAATTTGACATTCAAAACATGTAAACGTCTGCGCCAACAAATCCAATGACTGATACCACTGCTCAATATTTTCCACGATAGTCAACAATGAATAGTTAATTATGAAGTTACGGCTTGTTTCGCTGCTAGATTTTTATTTAAACAAAGTGATATAGAATACTTCTGTAAATACAGGTGGCATTGACGGATGTGTAACAATTTGGAGACATTTTGAAAATCTAACCCACGAAGAAGACCTGGAACCAGCGCATCGAATACAAATATCAAAAGATTGTGTTAATGGTGTAAGTTTGCACAAAAAATTACCAATAATGGCAACTAGTTCTGGTCAGAGAATGTGTGACGGGGAAATCCAAACTAGGGATAACAGTGTCCGTCTTTGGTGGTGTTCATGAGACGAAGATACACGAATTAATAGACAATACGTTGTGCTTTAATGTACAGTAATTATAATTTATCTTCGTTTTAGAAGATACCAAGTATAACAAGGAAAACATAGTGCATTACTACTTTAAATTTTAAGATAAACAGTCTTTATTGTAAAATCAAGTCGAAAATATAAAAATGTATGAAGTTGAAGGGAATCTAGTAAGTATGTTCATATACGCTTTTACTTCCGGTGTTTAACTGATGCTGAAAATATGAAATAGTACAAAAATTAGATACAAATAATTCAGTATTTATTAATTCTACTATTACAACTATATGATACTTACAACGCCTTCCCGGCGTGTCCCAGGAGATGAGATCTGTGTTTTCTGTGTTGCTTGTACCTTCTTCCAATCCCATTGGTAATAAACTAACTCTGCTAGATCTCCTTGGTGTTTGTCGTCGAACGTGAGGTGTCTTTGGCAACACAGGTTTATTATCCGTGCATATCATACATTCTTCTCCTTAATAAAAATTATTTCCAGAAGTCAAATACCAACAATGCATGGTTTATTGGCTGGAGAAAAAATTAAAAGTATCAAATATTTATTTACCAGTAAATCGAATACTTTTTCGTGTCGAGCGTCTTCTTTTCTCGCTTGCATCAGGATTTTCATCAGTTTTTATCAAAATTGAACTCCTGGTTCTTCTATCTGTGGTTTCTTGTGTTTCATCGTCCTGCGAATCCGACTTTTGACTCCGTACATTCTTCACGGAATTTCTTCGCCTTGACTTTGTAGGACTTTTATTTTCCTTCTGTTCGCTATCCCCTAATTTATCTTCCTCTTCTGTGTCTTGAGATGAAATCACGTGCTTCCTCTGAATAACATAAAAAAGACAATACAGTGGAATCGGAAAATATATCATTAAATTTTCGAACTTTTTATTAATTATCATAATTATTATTTACCTGTATACTTTTTCGTATAGGTGTATCACCTGTTTTAATGGTTCTGTTTCTCAGGGTTCGTAGTACTTCTGGTTTCTCATTGATACAGTCATCCAGGAGATCTACAGCATCCTGTTTTTTGAGTACTTTTTTTTTATTTTTTAAATTTGTCTTGCTTGTCAATTCTACCATCTGTGGAATGTCTGCAATACAATCATCCCCAATATCATTGTTTATTTTGACGTCTTGCACTTCAATATTTTCATTCGTGGTCGGCTGGTCAATTTCTTCAAAACTATCATCAGTAAAATCAAGCTTCTTTTCGGCTCGTACTTCGTAATCTTTCTCGCAAGTAAAACTTGCTCCTTGTGGAGATAAAACCATCGAAGACTTAGGAGGAGAAGCAGCTGGCTCGTGGACATTGTTAAAGTCCAAATCATCTATCATAGCTAATCTAGCTGCTAAATCTAATTTATTTTGTGCCTCCTCGTCGACTGGTATCTCGTTGCACGTTACGGTATCATTAAAATTGACCTTATAGGTCAATTTATCACGTGCAAGTTCATCTTTCGACACGGCCGATCTTTTCAATATACTCCTACCTGGTGTCTGATCTGAATTTACATATGCTATTGAATCATCTAGCTGAACATCAGGCGTTTTACACATTTGACTCACTTTCATAATTGTTAATGGACTTTTGTATTTCTTCTCTGTCGACAATTGCACCTTCTGCAACATGCTCATGCGTTTTAAATCTTTACTAGGAGTTAATAAATTTTGCTTAACCGTTTTTTCGATAGTTGGTTTCAAAACATTGATTTCTTGGTTATCATTCGTTTTTAGGGGTGACTGTTTCGGAAATGTGGGGTCTACTCTTTTTTTATCTACAATTATTATATCATTGCCCTCTTGAGACTGTTCCGTATGAGTAGCGACTCTTCGTTTCCTTGCAGCTGCAATCATTTCTCTTATTGAACTCTGCTTTGATGGTGCAGCAGTAGCTTTCCTTTTAACAGGTCCCTTTTTCTTGACAACCTTTTGAACAGGTTCAGGTTCATCTTCCACCCATCCTTTGGCTCTCAATTCTTCTAGTTTGGCAAATCGAGTATCACAATCTTTTACTTCCATATACATCATATCCCAGAAGCCTTGTAGGTCCTTACAAGTGACTAACATTTCGCCTTTGCCGGTTTCACAATCTTGAACGAGATTGAGGAATCGCTGGAACTTTTTGTTCATTAACAAATTTGTTTGGCCAATCGCTTGCATTATTTGATAACCCGCATCTTCTGGCACATCGATTTTTATATCGGACCACTTTTCACAGAGTTCAGTTAATCTTGTTGCTTCACGGTCCAGAATAAATTTGAAGTACTGAGCAGTACGCTCCTCTTCTTCTATTGATATATTTAGATTTTGCATAACTGTATCCTTTGTAGGAATTTCTGATGGCGAAGTACCGATTCCTCTTCGGATTTGTTGTTCCTTTCTTGCGTTATTTTTCCCACGACTGGTGACAACGTAAGGTGAGAAAAATGCTGGTGACATTGCATGATCATGTTTCAGGTTGTTATTCCTGATATTGTTAGGAGTATTTTTTTTACATGGACTTGTTCTTTTTTCTGGGCAGTCCAATGTTTCCAATTGTTCTGGAGATAATCTTAATGTTACAGATTCGATCGAAGAACTAGACATCGTATACTTTAGATTGCTATCCATTTTATATGGTGTTTTGATAACAGACGATTCTGTGTTCATGTCTGTCGTTGGTAACATCTTGTTTGCAGATACTCCATTAGAAATTTCTGGGAGTCCCGCTACTGCTTTGTTAATGTTTAAAGCAGTTCGGCCAAATAAAATTTCAGAACCCATTGTGGGTTTCTGTGGTATTGTATCGCTTGGAGTTTCATGAATTTGTACTCGCCATGGTGATATTTTGATTGGCTCCACCTTTTCTTTATCCAGAGCAGCTCGACCAAATATAGGTACATTCGTCAAACCTGCAGGAGCTTTAAACGCATGATTTTCGGGCGCAAATGATATAATTTTCTTCTTTCTTTGTGTTAGCTTTTCTTTTGGTTTGATTTGGTTTGATGGGATAGCTAACTTTCTGGCTAATCTCTTTTCAGTGGCTCTGGTTATTCTTCGTGGTGGTGCTGATGGTGATGGTTGTACTGTCTCAGAATGTTGTTCTGCCTTTGGTACATTCTTCTGTTCATGCATAGGTGAATAGAGCTTATGATGCACAATTCCAACTTTGAACACAGGCTTTTTCTTAGCTTCGTTTAATTTCTTCAGTTTTTCACGTTCCTTTTGCCATTTCAAAAGTTTTGCCAGGCGGCTCTCCTCCTGTGAATCTCCATTCTGCTCATCTGATGCACGTGAAACAAAACAATTTAACTGATACATTTGTATTATATGTTATATACATAAATTAAAATAATAGCAACAATACATTAAATGTACTTCAAAAATTATTTTGACATATCATTCGTTCCTTTAACAAAACTGAAAGTTCTACAAAATTTTATTCCTGTTTGGAGTAAAACAATGTGTATGAGAAGAAGTTGATGCAGGGTAATAAAGCAATAACAAGCCGAGACAAAAACATTTTAAACAATATTTCAATATAAAACTATGTGTTTGTAACATGTAAACGATACGAATTTACAGGGTGGTGCGAAAATTGCAGTACAATCGAAGAGGAGGTGATTAGTAGTAAAAAAAATGAATTGGAATTGTGGAATAATTTTTTCTTTATCAGACTTCATTTTTTGAGAAAAACGACTCAAAATCTCCCAAGTACCCGGGCAAAGGACTAAAACTCGGCTTAGTGGAACTCGCTAGAAACACTGCTTTTTTTTCGTGTTTATATACAATTAATTCGGAGTACTTGACATTTACTATTAAGCTTTATCAAATTATCGAAATGGCAAGATACAGTACCAAGGAATATACAAGTTCGCACATTAACTCATTAAATAGTGTTTAAAACCTTGAAAATTGATTGAATTATTTGAAACCATTTTAAATCATAATATTGTATACAAAACATAAAAGAAAATAGTCTTCTGTAGCAAAATCCACTGTCATTTTTCTCAAAAACGAAGCCTGATAGAGAAAATTTTCTTTGGGGATTTCGATTTATTTTTTCATGAAGAATCATCTCTTCGATTCTACTACAATTTATGTCTCACCTTGTATTATAAATATATGGTAAGAGTCACAAAACAAAATATAGCTCTCATAAAAGCAACATAATTCAATCTCTTACCGTTCTGTATAGCCCTATTCTTGGCGAATTTCTGTGCTCGCGTTACCCTTCTGGCATCCTGCACTTTTATTGCTCGCAAAATGCGAGCATCCCCTGTATTTCCGAAGCCAACAGCCTTTTTTTTATACTGTTGTTGAAACTCGGACATCTTTTTAACGAATATTCTTTCAAAACCAAACACCTTAGAACCATACCTCTCAAACGACGAAGCACGGCGGTTCAACTGAAATTTGTTTGAATGAGAAGTTAAGGAGGGGAGTGTTAGTATCGCCACTTGTGATTGGTCGGATCGCAACACGTATAAAAATGGATTGTGCTCTTAACTGATTTTGGTCATGAACATTGAAATACATAGAGCAGCATCAACAGAGTTAACGAAACCATAAATAATTGTGACAGACATGCGATAGATGGCAGCAGTGAGCAGCGTAAATTGCCCAACTCGAGCAAATGAATTTGACGTCCTTGATATTTTGTCTTGCAAATACTATCAGTCTCAGAAATCAAGAGTTGATTGGGAGTTGGATAAATCAATGGAGGATGAAGTACGTAAATTGCTAACGATTAAATAAAACACACTTTTTGGAGTTACAAACTAAAGTCTTATCGTTTATTAAAATCTAACTTTACACAGACAGTTATCCTCGTCACGAATACAAAAGAAAGATTACATTTTATTTTTCATCTCGTCCTCGTCTTCCCGCTATTCTCGCGAATACAAAAGTGTGAGGAAATAAAATGGCGATGCAATAAGTGTAACACACGATATTTGTGTTTGGTGAAATGTACATGAACTATGAATGTGTACAAATGTGTACAAGTCCATCCGTGCGGTGCGTTTCCTTGACGTAGGGGTAGTTTCCTTTAGTAAGGACGTTGACGATCCCTATCCCTATCACCTCGTCTGTAATGATAATTAAATTAATACAAAAAAATGAACGTCCACTGGAATCACCAATTTATAGTATTAGTAATTATACTGACCCGCCACCACCTCTCATCGGTCCGCCACGACCACCACCTCGGCCACCTCTATCACCTCCACGGAAACCGCCACCTCCTCTTCCTCCCCTGTCGCCGCCGCGTCCGCCTCTATCGCCTCTAAAACCTCCTCCACGTCCACCGCGGTCACCACCACCTCCTCGGCTACTGCCGCCACGACCACCACCTCCACTGCCACCAGCTCCCTCAGGCTTGGAACTCTTGCAAAGGTTGCACTGATCACGCCAAGCGAAATTCGTATTTCCGCAATCTGGGTTTGGGCACCTATACGAAAAAAAAAATTGGATTCATGAAGAACTTACGTATATCCTAATGAAGCTTCTCCAAGATGTCAAGACACTCTTTTATTCATACCTCCAATCACCACCACGACCACCTCCGTCACGACGATCATCACCACTGCCACCGCCACCACCTCCGCGATGATCATCCCGATCACCACCACCACCTCGACCACCAAAACCACCGCCGCCGCCACGTCCACCACGACCACCACCTCCGCGACCTCCTCCGCGGCTACCTTGCCAGTTACTCTTATGCTGTGCAATCTGCACCTTTATTGTATAACCTTTGAACTCCTTGCCATCAAACCAATCAATGGCGGATCGCGCGGCGTTCTGATCGTCGTAGGTAACTGTGGCTTCGCCCTTTGGCTTTCCAGTATTCTTATCCTTGTACATCCATATCTTAGGCTTACCAGTGCGTTTGTCGTTCTACAACAATTCATTACAGTTTCCATCATTAGTTTAACAAGATTCACTTCTGTTCTCGACACAATCTCTTCATCGAGACTCACCTTTATAAGACCGATGGCGCCGAAGTGCTGACAAATTTCTTCCTCGGAGATCGACGGGTCCATTCCGGATACAAAAATGGTATCCTCTTGCACAACCATTCCGTCACCACCGCCTCCATTGCGGTCACCGTAGCCCCCTGTAACACCACCATTATTAATGTCGCGTTCTACGAAAATGAAAAAACCCTAACTGGATTGAACAACAGTATATCTACTATCCCTAAGTCTACTTCAGATTCTAATCTAACGTAACAAGAACAGGTGCTTTTCAAGGCATTAGACATGAACGGCCGTTTTCAGTCATGATATTCGCTTCTTTCAATATGATACGGCTGTGCCAAGAAAAAATAGGGACCCGATAACAACACACGTACGTTATAATAACGTGCAGAATTGTCATTGCAAGAAAATGTTATTAAACTTCTTTCCTCTTAATGTGCCTTTTTATAATATGCTGTAAATATCGAAGATTCCGTGACATATCGATGATGAATGATACTACCATACGTTAATTATTTTATAATGAATGATGTTCCCCCACCCCTTATTCTCTTAAAATTTACGTCACTTCCCTATGCACATGGTGCAGCGTACAATCCACAGATGGGGCACACTGTTACATTTCTTTTGTAATACAACTGAACTTGACGTTTATCATTTGCCACCATTGCGATTCGTATACCCAGAGTATTTATACATATGTTAACTTTCTCTTGGACACGAGTCCGCACGTGAAAAATTTCACATACGTCACAAGCTTATAGATTTAATGTATAATGCAGCGGGCACGATAGACATTTACATATAACAAGTAGAAACGTTAAAATTATTCGCCCGTTTACACAGTTAGGCAAAACCTCTGGACACTTTAATTATCTCTTTAACTATATTGTCATTGCGCGAAGTCAAAGTACTTATGATTGCTTAATAGATTTCTCGTAATTGTCCGTAGCTTCTTACACGTTAATTATTGCTCTGCACTCGGTACACGTTATTAGTTATTAACATTAAATTGGTACATTGAAATATAATGTTCCTTTCACCATCCTACATCGTGCTTAATGTAAAATGAGTAATATACTCGTATTTCGCATTTTTTACTTTTTCTTTTCTTTTTTTTAATCAAATTTATCACGCACTGACCTAATACGCTTAACGTAACACCTAACGATACGTAGATAACACAAGGTTGCAGCTTAACATACAAAAGGGCTGCAACATTATTTTAACCCTTGACCTTCCATGTTTCTTTTTTTCTGCAATTACACGTAGATCATTTCTTCGCCAGCTGCCTTTTTTTTAATAATTATTGGAGGCTATATCTTTTTGTCATTTTTACTACTGTCAAAACTTATTACGTATCGCAACGTACAGGTGAAACCCATTTTTTTTCCCCCTTAAGTTCCTCCACAGTAACCTAGGCTCTTGTCATGATCCTTTTTTTAGCATTCATTTTCAATCACAATACATTCCTCTTGTTCGACAACGTAAGAGTACCATGCATGTAGATATCAAGCGTCATTAAAGAATGGCACTCAAAAGTAATCACAGTACATATCTTTATCATTATTATAAACCCATAGCCTAACAAGGGCCTTACATAAATAACAAGGTATCATTGACACAAGAAAATCATCTTCACTCTACCACCGATACAATTAAATGCCTCTTTCTTGCTATCAGTTTGAAAAAATAAAAAATAAAAAAGCAAGTTCAAAATTGACCTCGAAAGGAACACGAACGAAAATTCTCGCGCGAATGACACAAATTGAAATGAAGCGCAGCATTGTTCAAAGATGAAGAAAGGAAGTGCAACACCCCAGTGTACAGTTAATGGTTCAATAAAAAGAAAAAACAAATCATTTTTGCGTTGGATCGTGACGTGGCGACAAATTAGTTTTACAAACAATTCCTGATTGACGCGCTAATATCCTCCTCTTATCGTTACTTAAAATACACATCAAGGAAAATTAAAGAAAAGGGTCTCCCTTCGGAAAACGCCAGAGCAGAGTTAATTAAAAAAAAAATGGTACTCGACGATAGTTACACGTCGTCGCTAAAATGTTGCATGGCAGCCCTTTCATATAATACGAGTAACCGAGTATTTAAATCGTAAATATTAGAGTGAATGCGTGAATAGCACCAGACTAGTACAAACAGTCTGGTGCATTTACCTTTGTTAAAACCACCACGGCCACCGCCACTGCTAAAACACAGAAGCAGATATACCAATGAGTCGACTCATGGACAGACTGATCGATCGATCGATGCATGGCGATTCAAATGCAGCTCGCCACCCACTCTCTTCTTGATGCCACCTACTGTCCAAATGTCTGTAGTCACCATATTAACAATAGAACTATGTTCGTCAGAAGTAACGTAGCGTCAGTCAGTAATAAAACATTCGGCATGCACAGATTGGAGAATTTAAGTGTATCAAGATCAATGGACACACTGAACAATGACGCGAGTCGTTTAGATTCGACATTTTTGAAGGTTTAAAACCCTTTAAAAAAAAAACCAGAAATCCCGTTGTTACCGACAAACTCGGAAAAGACAATGGAGATATTCTTCAAAGCATGAAAAAGTACATTTTGCGAATATTTCTTTGATTGGACCCGAAGATAACGATTTTTTTTAAAAATGCTGAATCGCCAAGAGACTTTTCTGACTCCTTTTTCATTGATTCTACAAAAGTACTTTGGTCTTTCTCTTTGTTACCTTTATCTTTGTGTACTCTGTATAATATGTTTTGCAGTCTTGTGACGTATCGCTCGACGGCGTATACATAATCCTAATATCGCTGCGCTTATGGCGTTAAGAAATCGTTCTGATAATCACGGACGTGGAAAGGTATTCATAAATGGTTAGATATATATTGGTAAGATTCCGATGAATGTCTGCTCGTGTTTTTTTTAATGTTATACCTATTTGGCGGTAATTTCATAACCAGTGGCCCCGCTAAGGATAATGGCCGTAAGTAGACACAACGGCACCGTGCGCGAACACTTTTATGGATGTTCGACAACAGCTGGCGCAGATTGCGTGTATTCTCGCAAACGATGCAGAACCAGTAGTATGCAGAACATACGATACAACCATTTTACGTCATTTGTCATATACAACCTGTGTTTACCTTTATACCAGTAATACCTGTGCGTTAAACCTGTAGGCACACTTTAAACATATTAACGCCCAAAGGGCATAAGACCAATGAATACAACCAAAAGAAAAAAAGAAAAAAAAAATAGATTAAAAGTCGTTATTGTTCTTCATTACCGTGCTCGACACCACGATCGATTTTTTTTCTAAACACAATTTACCTTCATTTATTTATGATTGCAGATTTAACGTTTCGAACTTTGGTTTTGCTTTCCAGCGCTATTCCCTTCTCACTAATATTTATGACTAAAATTATAAGAACTTACTTGTATCCGCCGCCACCGCCACTACTGGAGCGTTCGCCATATCCACCGCGATCGCTACTATATCTACCACCTCCGCCACTGCCGCCACCGCCTTGGCCTATATTAAAGAAAATAAAATGTTAAGTATTTGATTTTTTTGGCTTGCTTTATGGCATTAAAAATCCTTACTGCCTCCGTAGCCTCCACCGCCACCACGATTATATCCTCCACTGCTACCACTACTGCTTCCACCGCTGTGGCTGTATCCGCCACCTCCACCGCCGCCACCACCACCACCGGCACCATAACTACTTCCATTACCAGAATTACTGGATCCTCCGCCACTGCCACCGTAGCTGCTTTGTCCGTAACCACCCTGGCTTTGATTTTGACCATAATCTTGGCTACTACTGGTATTGTAGCTGTTATAACTGCCATAGTTACTGGCACTCGGTGGTGGCTGGCTGTACTGATTGTAGCCAGCACTTCCTCCTGATGGTGGAGGATATGATGTATCCTGGCCACTTGTTGGTGGAGGTTGGCTATATTGATTATAGCCCTGCTGCTGATAACTTGTATACTCTGTGAAAAAATGTAAAACGTTTAAAAAAAAGCTTGAAGATGAAATTATGCCAAAGAAATTTTATTAGATGTATTCGATTGCATACAAAAGTATAGATTAATGAAATATCATTACATGGTAATTGCTTTTTGGTCTAATTTTATTAGATGTATTCCATTGCATACCAAAGTATAGATTAATGAAATATCATTACATGGTAATTGTAAGTGATATATCTATGTGACAGGGACGAATAATTTTCAAATGGCCTCCGGAAATTATCGATTATGCCATGTTTGGACGCGGCTTACTCCAAAAGATGCAAAAGCAGTACGTTAAATAAATTGTATCATTTAAACATAACAAAAATAGAATAGATTGCATATTACTCCCCACACAAGAAAAGCTAATAGATTATTTTTCTGAAATATACAAGCGTCGTACAAATGGCCTTGTTACGTGGCAAAATAGGATCCTCGACGCGCGGCGTCACGAGGAACGCCTCCCTAAATTGTTTCATCTCCGACAAAAAAGAATAATCGAGAAACATAAGAATAAATACGACCCTTCGTGAAGTGCTTTTAGGAATTATCAATAATATATAAATTACTTACGATTGTCCGTCATCGTGGCACTTTTCCTCGGTACAGACACTTACGCCGAAAAGGCGCGTAATGGCGGTAAACTGAACGTCTCGTGTCGTTACAACCGGAAAGGTTTTCTTCTAATGAAACGGAAGCGAAAGGTGCGCCTCCAGTAGCAAAATCCCAAACTAGCAAAGTATCACAATTCAACCAATGAGAACAAAGAATTTTCTATATCGCCAATCACAATCTTTGAAGAAGTATCTTCCAATCAAAAAGTTTCTCATAATCGATTTTAATCAAATAGTCGTTTCCCAGTTGGATACGTTTAAAACATCCAAACGCCGTATTCATAAATTGTCAATTAAATCAGCCAGGGAGTTCAAGTCATAATGTTCTCGATTGTATTAAACTATTTCTTATATTTATATCTTTGTATCGAGTGTAGTAAGTCTTTCAACAGATGGAAGGAGAAATTAACATGGCAACGATTCATTTGTATACGTATGAGAATGTTCTGATTTTCATTGTTCTTTTTGACATTGTTGAAAATGTTTTATTTACACGGTACATGAAGAATGCGATGCATTCGTCCATGTTTACTTATTCACCATCAGGAGCAAATATTGCGATCAGGATTTGTTTCTTATATTTGTTTCATGTCCAGTCTATATTACACGCAGATATATTACAATCTTATTATCTAAGCATTGTCCACTTAGTCGTTCGCTACTGTAATGGCGCAACGTGTGTGGTACTTTACGTTTGGATTCTCTCCAAGCCAATACGTGTAGTAGCGTGTTTCGTAAATACTGTATTCGCATTGAACAAAGAACCGTCGAAGTTTCGAATAAAGAAAATAAAAACAAAAAGGAACGTGTATCAATTACAACCGAAACTGTTCCTCCTATATGCTATCTAATCAGAACGTAACTTCACAAAATAAACCATACGTACACGTAACCGCCTTTGTTCTTGCACCGCAAGAATTCACATGAAACCAGTTAGAAAGAGGGCATAAGCATATAAATATATTCCGATTGGGAAGATTTAATTGTACCCTCTTTTCTGGACTAGGTCAGAATATCTCGTGGTATTTTTGAATTTCGATTGTATCTTTGACGGGAACCGATGAAATTTCACGTTGGGTAATGGACAATAATCTTAGGAACGATACTCACGCTGTACGCATTACGAAGCACGTTCATGGACGCTATTGGAAGTTTGAGCCGTAATTCCCCCTCGCCTCTTTTTTCACTTTTTCATCGTCAATGAGCAGGATCGCACAAAATTTTTGGCAAAATGTTTTCTTCGTACTGAACGACAGCACATTAGCTACTGAATCCTCATCATTCAATGTTTTTTTTTGAACAGTGATTGAGGAGTCAGTAATAAATAAAAAAAAGAACTGTTTTTATTTATGCGATCCTACTAATGATATAATGCTATTGTTTGTAGTTTTACGTCGACCGATTTTTAGGCAGTTTTCTTGTAGCGCCTACATAACATAACCTCTTATTCGAGGTATTGTGATCGAGTGTCCGTTAAAAAGAAAAGTGATAAACTCGGAGATCACGCGTTGGAATGCTGGGAGGGTGTAAGTCCTCCGGGATGTTCAGGACTGTGCTTCTGTTTTTTTCTTTTCTTCTCTTTCTTTCGCTTCTTCCTGGCCTCCTTCTCTTCGTCATGTCTTTTTTGTTTTTTATGTTTCTTTTCATGCGTATCAGGTCCACCAATATCTGTAGTTGCAGTCTCTTGACCACCAGGTACTTCACCAGGCTTGTGTTTATGTTTTTTGTGTTTGTTTTTGTGCTTTCTCTGCGGTGCTTGATTTACATATCTATACTGTTCAGGAAGCTGTCAAAGAAAGTTACAATTATACATCTATTTTGAATCTATATAGAAAAGATTTTTTTAAGGAAACAGGGAAGAGTACTTACTGGACCAGGATGTAACCGAAATCCAGCTAGCTGTACACTGGTCAAAGGTAGAAGTTCCTTGCCACCAATTGGTGGTTTCTCAATTACAGATCTTAAAGAACTGTAATATAAAATCACAAAAGAATCATAAAGTAAATATTCCTATAATATTTCAATAATAAGTTATCCCATCATTAAAACAATTACCTGTTATCTTGATGACCAGGTGCATCAACAATCCCTGGAAGATTTGGTAGGAAAGAAGAGAGCTGTTCCTTTAATTTCTTGCCACTGAATTTACTGTAGGAATGCTCGAGGCCATAATAGGCCATCAAATTCGTAGCCCCTGTGAGTTCACTTTCCCCTGCAAATAACATTGCCAATTAACCGTTGACACACAGACCTAGCTATGGCTGGGTCAAATCGACCTAGACTCATTTTCTAAACATGTACTATGTGCAAAACCTAGTGAAGAACTTACCAGGGGGCTCCTTCATTAAGTAGAAGGGCCCACTGTGGACGATGGAGGGGTTCTTCCCTAGTGAAATCGTCGCTTTTAGAGTTCCAGTCGAGTCCTGACGTGAAACAACGGGGGAACGGGCGCCCCTCGGTGATGACTTTGGTGAATATTGTTCCACTTTGCTACGAAACTGATCACCCATCATCATCCTCCGGCTTTACTTCATCGCACCTTCACCACAATTTCCAAGTTCTGCCACGAATACAAGGCGATGAACGACGTCCTGGGGGATGTGTAGCGTGTGAGACGCTAAGAGCAAGCCGCTTATCGAGGAACGTGTCTACAAGGTCCCAGTAATCAAATTCTTTCTAATCACTAGTATTTCCCATTATTTGCGTGTACAAATCACCGTATTATTCGTTGTGCACGGTGACTAGCTTACTGAAAACGAACCTTCACGCCGTTACAAAACAGGAAATACGCAAGAAACATGATGCCCGACGCTGGCCAGGGCCAGGTACGCGTATAACTGTTCATTTATATGGGTATATCATTGCCATTACTACATTAAACATTTACACTTCTTTCTGCTAATATTATTATCTTCCAAGCTTTATTATCCTTGCCGAAAATGCTACGAAGATGATTCACAGAATAGTTGTCCCCTGCCGTGCATCACTATCAGCGAACCGATGTTGAATGTCAACCATATTTTACGGTTTGGTGGTTCTGATGGTTCCGATGTGCGTCAAGCGACAGTTGCGCCAACAATAGCGAAGGAGTGGGGACATAATCTGAATATTTGAAGGATTGTTTTACAAGCAAACAAATGACACCGAAGTACTTATGTTTAATATTTAATATTGAAAAAGTTTAATCGTATTTCGTACGTGCTATTGAACGCCAATCTCGTATTTTAATATATTTAATTTAATATAGTGCACTATAAGATACATTCTGCGTGCGCATTTAGTGCAACGAAAGTGTCCATGATACTTGTAAAACCAAAATGTCAAATCGAGTCATTTTTGCTGTGCTAATTGGCATTTTTGTAAGTTTATGCGAAATTGAAGCTTATGCTGACGAGAATGACTACGAAGGTTGTATATTATGAAATTATTTATTTTTTTATTAGGAATATTTTAATAGAGTTTTCACGTGCCATATATATAACAGATTGGATGTTAAGAATTGTTTGATTTTCAACGTGTACTGTTCAAACAAAATGATGACATGTGACTTAATCTACTTTAAATGGCGATAATAATGATGTATGAACGTTACCTGTGTTTTAGATGGAGATGGGATTAATTTGTTCGATTTAGTTCATAACTATGCAGTAAAGTATAAACAGAATCGTAGAGGAATAGATGATGATCTTGAGAATTGGACAGGACGTTATATGCCTGATAGACCACAGGATCCTACACCACCGCCAAAAGTTTTTCCTCACAAAAATGAAATATCTGAAAGTAACAGTGAAACAACTCATACTTCTCACAGAGTTCCAATGGGTGTTGACCTTCGTGATTGTGATGACGGCAAGGTGGTTATTATATTGAAAATTTTAAGTACCTGAATATGTACAATATTTGTAATTACATCTCCTTTTTATAGACTAACTTGACAATCGATTGGGACAACTCACCAGTAAATTATACCTGTTATGGACAAAAGATTATACCTTCCTATGCGATTAAGCCCATGATATACTGTGAAAAAATTCCAAAAGCATATGAGGTATGGTATAAGCCTTCAATAATTTGATTGAAAGTAAAATACTTTAATGTATAATATCACAATAAACCAACAGACATATCATTTTTAGGCCACTCACATATGTATGCGTAAAAAAATCAAATACGACGATGATATACCCTTGTAGTAAGTTAACTTATTTACAACTGTTTCTTTGTAATTACATTAATTGTCCATTACAGTAGAGATTACTGAATTAATCTTTTATAGTGGTAGTCATAGACCTGCATGGCCAGTTTACGGAGAGTACAAGTTTTTGCCACCGCAAAGATGGCTTCATAGCTTAGAGGTAATACTCGTCCATGACTTTGTATCAATAGTCAATAATCATGACAGTGTCAACAGCTATCGTAATTCTTACAGCATGGTGCAGTAGTCATGCTGTACCATCCATGCGCCAATCCGTATGAAGTGAAAATCCTGAAAAATCTAGTCAGGGGTTGTCTTCGGAGACATATAATTACTCCTTACAATTTCTTGGATGAGGATCGCGTAAGTCTGACGAATGATGAATCTAATTAATCCATCGTATCCATAGTTAATAAAATTATAATTTTTGTTCAGCCTCTAGCATTGCTCACATGGGGATGCCGTCTAACAATGTCCTATGTAAATCCAACTGTTGTGCAAAAGTTTATAAAAAAGAAAGCTTTGCATGGACCTGAAGTCATTCCTAACCACGGTACTTTCTCAGAAGGTCTTCTGCGTAAATCAGCTATAGTTACGGATCGCAACGACACTATACTATGCCCTAAAGCATAACGGCGACAAGCATTTAAATGCATGTAACTTACCCCATTATGAATCTCCAGTCAGGTACAATACTGCTCTGCCCATTTTTGTGTTCCTATGTTTTCATTTTCAATGACTACTTCCCTGTTCGCAGCAGAGATGTTCTATTTTCCTACTGTGAATATCCACAATCTAATGAAAAAAAAGTCCTAAAGGTTCAATGCGTGAGAAATACAGTAATAAAGTAATTGTGTATGCCTAAACCGTGATTATTATAATCATTACATCATTCCCTCTACTACCGCCCAGGTACTCAATAAATTGAACATCTACTGTTGGATAAAAATGATAAATCGTCCCCGTGGAAGATATTTATAAGTTTACTTCCAATCTCAAAATGTACATTTTACAGTAGTATCGTTAAAATGAATTAATTATTTTATCATTAACTAACGTAATGGCTTCGCCATGGGACATCGCCGCTCTAAGTTTCCAAGGGTGGAAAGGAAGGAGTGTTATTCTCTTATGCTTGACCAATTCAAGCGCTAGATACAAGAGGTGTTACGATTCTTTATTGTCTACGTTGCGCTAAAGCCAGGATTAATGTCGAATAAGGGTCGTGTATTTACAAGAGAACTTGGATGCGGCTTTGCATATTCATTATCGCTCGATCGGACGTAATTTAGCATTCAATTCTTATCGAATAAATCGTATCGAGCGAGATCAGCGAATGCGTATATTGTCCATCGAGTTTTTTTTGAAAATTCAAATAAATATGAAAAACCTCAACGAGTTGAAGCTAAAGTGGAATATTAGATCTTAGCAGAGTCTACGGTCCCATGGAAAAGATGTGATCATACCTGGGTGCATTTATAATAGAAGACATATATATATATTATATATTATATGTAATAATATTTATATATATATATATACATGGCTATTGACGTTAATTCAAATTCTACTCCTGGATCGATATCAGTCCAACGGGTATTGATTTCTTGATTAATTTTAATTCGCGTACAGTATAATTTTTATACAGCAAAGAAATACTACAGTTTCTGCACATCGATATAACGTATAATTATGAATGTGAATCTCAAGAAGATTTTGAAGTATCCATATAGAACGGTTTATATATCTTTTCTATCTCTTTTTTAGCCTTTTCAAAATCTTTTTTTGCTTCGTCATTTGACCCGTTCGCCGACGCAGGAGTAGCACAGTAAACGTTATTGGTTTATTGTGAAATCCTTTGTTTTCTTCGTGTGTGAAGCTAATTAATTAAACATACACCGATAGTAGTCTATTAGGTGACATTTGAAAATTTTCTTTTTCTAGCTTTAATCTTATTCCGTCTCCCTTGCGCTCGCAACTTTCGCGCTGCGCGAAATTTATGCTGCATTTACGTCATTCGCAGATTCGTCCTCGCTCGGAAACTTTGCGAATAATGTAAGTACACGTTAACAGCGTAACTTAAGAGGGAGAGAGGGGAATATATTTGCAGAAACACGATAACGCAAGAAATTCAAAATTGCTGTAAACAAATTTTGTATTTTTACAAATATTTCATCTATTCGGAACACCTGTATCTCTTTTCTTTTTCATAAATTTTCTTATTCGTGCATCTTCCCCTTTCGAACCGAATATCGTATCACATACCGTTATCATAAAGATGCCGCGATAAAAAAATATCGCGATAACGCACAATTCAATCTCAACGTGTCAAAGATCATCGCGTTTTGCAAATAGGTAAGAGTCATCCACGTGTAATACCTCTAACATCGTCCATGAAAATTTCATAAAGGACATTCTAAAAACTCCTGATAACAGTTAATTACTTTCATTAATAATCCTCTGCTAAATTATTTTTCGTTCGGTCCAGTGATCATCAAATAAACAATCTATCAATCGGTATGCACAATTAATCTCGGGAAACGAGGAAATTCATGACGCAGTGCACACGCGTACAGATTCAATTTCTCATGAATTTATATAGTAAATAATGACTTTTATAGAACTATCAATATCAACGAATCGACTAAAAAGGAAAAGAAAAAAATTTCACACGAAATATACATTATTTATAACTCACCGATAACACGAGATCTACGCGCGCAGAGGATACGATAAGAGACGAATTTCTATAGGGTGTTTCTGATATGCAGCGAGAGCCGTAAGTTAAATGGGCTTCACGAAATTTGAGCAGATAATTAATATATGTATTATATATTTCTTTTTTTATTGATATTTACACGTGAGCAGGGCCTAGAAGAATGGCGCAACGAAATACGATAAGAGATTGTCAGGATCGTGGCACGCGCAAGAGAGGGAATTTTTGTTATTTGTATCTTGTTTCACTTTCCTATTCCTTTTTCTTTCTCTTTGTGTGCATATATATAGATATATATACATATAATATATATATATCCTTTGTTTATCCCCGCGTACACAGTTTCAGCGAAACAGCACGAATAAAACGTTAAAGCAAAGACATAACGAGATTCGAAAAGCAACGGTTTATAATTTATAATATTAAATGATGGTAATCAGTATAATAATAACGACAATAATAGTGGCTTGCATACCATGGAACCGCGATATAAACGAGTGAAAATACTTGCCAAATATGCAATCGTTACGTCGCGTATTAGTAGTCGTGATATTTCTTTGTTTCCTTAACTATTTTTGCTCTCTTTTCTTTTTAATGTTTTCCCGATTGACCGAGACAACGTAACCTTTGACATTATCCTTCGATTTGCTTCTTTTTTTCGTTCTTGCATTCCTCCCACTGCACCACTGAAGAATAAGAGGATTAGAGTTATACTGAACATTGCTTTTTTTTCTTTTAACTATCTCTCTCTCTCTCTCTTGCTTTCCTGGTAATATCCCTTGTACAGCACGAACGAAAATTTTGTCAGAGGCTCCAACGTTAACTCTTATATACGTATATGCGGTATTCATTTGAAGTATATTCGCAAATGCTCATTTAATTGTGCCGACTACGTTTTTTTATTAGCAGACAATAAATAATCTCGCTTCGTTATATAAAACGAATAATAACGGGAGCGTTCGGGATTAAATCGCTATTGTCGGATTAATAAATGTCAAATCGTCTACGATGGTTATCTAGCGAAACAATGGATGCCGGGTAGGTAAGTGGGCGTGGTGGGGTGAGGTGGAGGGTGCGCTGGCTGTCTTTACGTAACGTAAAAGAATATAATTGTATAATAATTAATGCACGACCGGAATTTCTTTCTCTCCCCCTCTCTCTCTCTCTGTTTTTCTCTCACTCTCACTCTCTCTCTCTCTCTCTCTCTGCAATCACATTCGTTCTTTTACAATCAGCCACACTCGCACTCTTGTAACTTTTGCCGGTACACACAGGTGTTCTTTGTCAAATTCACCTGCAGCTGCTTTTACTTTCTTATCAGAGACTGTCAATAGTAGCGAGGTTACCTCTTTTCATTTAGCTATGGCTTCCAAGCACCGTGTACGGTTATTCGGTTTTTTTTCTTTCATAATACGGATAAGCTACAATATATGGATTTGGTATCGATTGTACAACATCGATATACTATTGATTTTATCTGTCTTTTTCTCTTGATTTATTTTCGACGTTACTATTATAATTTTGTCTCTCTCTCTCTCCCTCCCTCTCCCTCTCGGATCACACTCTCACACACTCGTCAGTTTTCGATCTCTTTCAATTCTGTATTAGACTCTCGTCCAATTTCCTGATCCGTTATCGAATCGATCGATCCAGCGATCGATCGTTTATTTGCAACGATTGCTAGCTCCTATCGATCTCCCATATCTAGTGGATCCCTAGACTAGAGGGCAATAAGAGGCCTGGGACTAATTTTATTTTCTCTATCCAGAGGAGTTTCTCATTTGTTTTGTGCTGGTTACACGACGAAAGGGCACATTCACTTGATCACATATCGGCTGCCATAATCATCACCTACGACCTGGAGACTCGTTGCTCGAGGTGTCTGGTGGTCAGCAACAACAATGATCCAAGGTACAGCAGGAACGAGGGAGGCAAAAAATGGAGGAGATATCGAAGATGAAAGATCCAAAAAAAGGGACTAAAAATATCCGACAAAAAAACTCATGACGTCAGTGACATCCTCTAGCTAAGTTCCAAGCCAGTAATGATTGTGGAAGGGTCTTAAGATTATTGCCAACTTTGTACAGTGTATTTTAATATCGTTTGAAGATCGAAACGTAAAGGTTTCTCGTTACTCGAGAAAGTATATACGCGTTTTTGTATTTTTTTTTTTTTCTTTTTTAATATTATCACTCGCCCGACGAGTATACGAGACGTAATACGTATAGGCAGAAAACACCGTCAATTTATTTTTAATAAGTTAATCATTAGTACAGTATCGTGTTTCATCTTTTTTTTTTTACTCTTTCTTTATTATTTATGAATCTTCACCTATGAAATACCTATGATAAAAAGTATTCATATCCCCCGTTATATTTTCATTCGCGTGCTAATTTTCTTTTTTTTTAGCTACTCTCGTCATTTTTCGCTTTCTCTTACGCCTCTCTCCCTCTCTCTCTCTCTCTCTCTCTCTCTCTCTCTCTCTCTCTCTCTCTCTCTCTCCTCCCTTTCTCCCATTTTTTCACCTTTTCGTTTAATTTTACTTTTATTAATAATCTCACTTTGTCGCATGAGAAGCCGCGCTGTCATGCAACCTTTTTTTTTAATGTTATCGCGTAAATCATTTTCTATGCCTTATTTCAATCACTTTTTTCCTCCCCCCACTGTTTCTTGCTTCTTTTCATCTCTTTCTTGCTCTTGCCGTCTCTTACCCCCTTTCGCCTCTCTTTCCCTCCCGCCCCTCCGTCAATATCTCTCTCTCACTCTCGCTTGCTCGCTTTCATTCACTCTCCCACTGATCTCACTCCTCGTCAACCATCACGAAAAGTTTTATGATTTATTTTGAAAGTGGAATTGACAATCATAAGGTTATTGAAATAGCCTTTCGTAGTAATAATTGCACCGATGTGACACGACCCATATACATTTTTGACGTCTCAAATGTTAAATATACAATTGCATCCATTATCACACTTTCATTAAATACAGTAGTAGCACTTGGAGCGTGTACGCGACATATCATAGACCAGGAAGATAATACATTTTTTTTCTTGTCTGTCTGACGCCCATTTTGTGTATGGATTTTGTGGTTATCTCTTATTATCCTTTTTAGTTTTTTTAAATATCTTTCTCCTTTTTCTTTCTATTTTCTTTTAATTATTATTAAACACAATTTTGTCTTGTGTCGACGCGCTTAAATAAACCTCTACAAAAATGCAGATGAGTGGCGTTTCAACAATGCCTTATCGATGTATAATATTATATACATCTACGTGTCTAACTATAATACGTATACGTACGTAATAATAGTGCGCACACCGTGATGCAATGTAAAATATATTAAGTAGAACGACGAGATTGAACATTCAGCGCGTTAATTGCCGCACGATCCTGCCTTAGTAATCGTCGAACCGCGATATCGCGTCCATATCATTTTAATGAATTAAGGATACCATTTTGAATCACGCTTCATAGTCAAACGAGACAATTAACAACTCGAGCATCTTACGACTATAAATAATGGCCGTTCCTCAATAACGGAACCTTCGAAGCAAAGGGTTTTTATTTCTTTAGAAATCGGAAGACGAATTAACCCCCCCGGTAGGAACGGCCAATCAAGGAAAAACGATTTTTGAAACTTTTTTTCTTCATTTTTGCATCTGAACAGGACAACGGACAAAAATCGACATATATTCCTAGAAAGGAATCGATAGATCTAGAGAATACGGCGAGATTGAAACAAACGATATTTATGGAAATTTCAATGTATTCTTTTTTTTTTAAATTGACACTTTTATGAACGCTACAGTCAAAAGTCAGTAAAATCGTCTTTTCGACTCGAAAGCTCGAGTCCACGATGAAAAATCGCCAATACGACGAATAAAGGGCGAACGTTCAGTCTCGACGCAAAGAAGGAAAATTTAGGCCAAACTCGTTTTGTGACACACGGATCGAATTGTGCACCGATGTACAATGATAACATTACTTCGTAGTTCGCTTATCAATTACGATAAGAAATTAAGTGTCGTCTCTCAATTCCTGTTACGAGGATCGCTCTACGCAGTATATACGCTACACGCTAACTAACTAAGATCGGAGATTAAAGCTAACTCTTCTACGTCTAGCTATGCGCACGGAGCTCAAACAAAGAGAGCTCTGACTAGAATTTCATGAATCCGATGTGTTCCTTATAAGTTCGTGTCAGTGAAGTGTATTGTGTAACTTGTGTCGGCGTACGTGTATTTTTTCATAAATTTAATAACCCGAGAACACCTTCTATACTCGATAAACGCTTACAGATACTTGCTCTGAATCTTTCAGCATTTTATTCTTTTTGAACTTTTCTTTTTCGTGCCACGACCCGTTGTTACCTTCAACGTATACCTCTCCCATCGACTGCTGATTAATGATCCCTAATTGAGAATTTTCGAAAAACTTTCTCCCTCCTCCTATATTCTTTTATCGATTATTTTGTATATCATTTCCGTTCTCGCACCTATCGCTCCGTTTCACGATGCACGAAAGTTCTTACGGATTCTAACGAGTATCGATCAAGTAATTTAGTTTAATCACATTGAAAATGTACAGATCACGAAATCGTCGAGGCGCATGCGCGAACAACGTTCGTCACGTGATTCGCGCATGCGCGCACTGTTCGACATATATTTCGTTCGAAACGTTGAAGTACATGTTTTATAGATAAAATGTGTATAGCCAGAAGAAATACCGGAATAGTGACGCCCGACAGAATGGCTAACGAAAGATTTCGCTATACGCAGAAGACGTCGCGGATTTCGGTACGAAGGAGTCATAACCTATACGGTACAGTGAACCAGATGAAATTGAAGTGGTGAAAGTTTCATATTAATTTACATGAATTCCGAGCCAAAAATTAATATGAATTTAGATAAAAGACAGACAAGAGAACATAAAACAGCCTGTGCTGTTTTATTAATTACTATTAGACACCATTTATGTTTTTTAAATCTTTTATCTCACTACGTTGTTCACTGGCTCGTCGTCCTGAACTCCATCATCCAAATTCGCGTCCTACGACAGAAATACCTCGAATATACCTAAATTGTAAGAGAATACCGCCAATCGGGCTAATTACCCCATCATTGAACACCAAGAAAGCTAAGTAAAACTGCTCGGCTTATTTCGACCTCGCAGTAAACGCACTTGTGTGCATGCCGCACGTGTGACTTTCTTACTTTCTCGACGGAATCGCAATCAAGGCTCATCCGCAATATTGTTAATAACATTGTTTGGCGCGCACTCACGTAGGGATAAATTAATATATATATATATGTAATATATATATATTTTAGTTTTCTCTCTGGCTCTCCTCTTTCTTTCTCTATCTCTCGTCTCGTCCTCTCGCATCATCCAGTTTAACAATGGCGCGCGCAACACTGGCGCGATCGTCTCTCTCTCTCTCTCTCTCTCTCTCTCTCTCTTTCTCTCTCTCTCTCTCTAAACGTAATGCCATTAAGTAGCCAAATACAGTATTTCGTGAGTGTCCTACCGAGAGACTGCCCTAACTCCGTGACAGGAATATACTCGTTAACCCATTAGCAATTAGTCGTATGTCGGATTAAAGGGTTGGGGGATTAATATTAGATAATAACGTAGCTACCTAGGCTAACAATTACACTTTCTGTACAATGCAATGATCAATGCAGAAATATCGTATGTCGTCCACGTAATGTCTCGGCGACGCACGAATAGTCTCGCCTTTATCCTTTATTAATTATTATTAATCATTAATATCGTAGTTAGCGTTATTATATCATCATAATCTCGTCCCTCTCGTTTTCACTCCCTTTCTGACGTCCTTCTTCTCGCCATATTTCTTTCCCTCAAACAGTATCCCATAATCATCTGAATTGCATTTGCCTTCTTCAACGTTCATATAATTAGAATAATCAACAGAATCGTAACGTAACGTCGTTCCCGTTTCACATTATATACCGTCCCGTGTAAATTGCCCTATTGAACCGTGCCTTATCGTACTATCATTATCGTCCCTATTAATCCGGCGATCGGTCCTTATTACCAATAAACGACTCGTTCACCGATTTAACGTAACGCGGCTGCGCGCGCATCGTGCTCTAGTGAATGAACTAGACGCGTGCGCATGCGCGCTAGCTAATCGGCTTCCAGACGGTAAAACGGGTACGTGGACAACGCAACGGAGTATGGGCGCGTATTAAATGCACGATGCAAAAAGCACTCGCCCGCGTACCGTTCGAACCGTTTTATCCCCGTTTAATCGGCTTTACATCACGATTATTCGTAACACCTATATTATTATAAGAGTATTATTGCTGCAGCAAAATGGTTTATTCTCTCTCCCACACGTCGACCCATTTCTTTTGTCACACGACCTTCGTCGCGAGCGCACATATCGCCGAGGCCACTCTTCTCACGCTGTCCCGCTAATTTATCATGAAATCCCTTTAACCTAATTCCCGTTCTTCTTATCATAATCATCTCCCGATCACAATCGCCCTTCTATTTTGTCTCATTGCGAATCACCGAGCGTCACCGTCGCTCGCAAAGAAAGAACCTTGTGCCATCCGATGAACATGCCAAATAATACGTCCTTTATTCTCCCTAGTCCATCCGATCTGTCATCGTCCAAGTCAAGTCGTCATAGTCGCCGTCGTCACTGACTGTCATCGTCACGACGAGTCCACCCCTCGCGTTTATATGTTTGCCCTATTTTTCATTTTTTCTTTTATTTATCCTTCCGTCGCGATGACTCCTCCTAGGACTAAGCTACGATCTCTCGCACGCGAAGGCTAACCTACCGAAGGTCGCAAGCTACGCTCAATACAAAATATCCTCAACGAAACTCGACTAATCGCTAGGCTAATGACTAACGCTATGACGCTAAAGGGTGCCGCGATGACGCGGCTAGCCTCGATTTCATTCCTCCCTCCCACCCCACCCTCCCCTTAACGTATAATCTTCATCCCTCATTTTCTATCTCGCTCCTGCGTCCGCCTCTATCTTTGTAACGAATAGCAATGGGAAATGAGAGTGCGGTTCACTTCGTTAATCGGCGCCGTGTTTTCATCGTCCTTCCATTCTTCATTCCCTTATCATTTTTTTTTCCTTTAACCCTTATCTCTGACATTTGTACCCCCCGCCCCTTCCCCCTGAGTGTGTCTTCGCGTTCGTATCATTGTCACTATGTCGATGTTTCTAAATTAATTAAGTCGATCCAAGAGAGCGTTGCCGACGTGGACCACAGGCGATGGCTTTGCTTCTTTCTTCTTTGTATCTTGCGCTTTCACGTTGCCGATGACGATCATTACGGCAGCCGATCATCGAAGCTCTCGATTACGATCAGATCCGGGCGGAAAGCTTCTGGCAGCTTTCGACGGCTCGGAATCGTCCTGCTGTAAAATTAACATTGAATATCAATAATGATTAAAGTATTGTCGTCATCTTCAGGCTCGACTATGTCTATATACATTTATGCAACTATCTTTTTATTCAATTACTTAAAAATAGAAACGATCGATTACGGTATCGATACCTGTGCGAGGTGTTTACAGGCCGAAGTATCCTCCAATGGTGGTTGCCACGATGACGGCGAGAACGGCGAGGCAGATCATGATCATTATCTTCTTCTGTTCTCGGCAATAACATATTCGTAATAAGATTGATTACACAACGAGTATAAAGTAGGGATGGTATTTCATATAATTTAATTACTATTATATAATCCTTTGTTTTTCCATTAACTAGCTCTGCCATTCTCTCACGTTTTCGTCATACCTCTCTTCTATTGCTTTTCACTTTATTCTCTCTTTCTTTTTTTATTTATATATACCCTACGCATCTTTTTTCACGTCCTGCATTATACTCTCTGTCGCCGGTGTACGCTCTGTCCAATACTACTGTCGTGTAAACGTAACTTCAATCATCGTTGTCGCGCGTACTAACGAGACACGTATCTGCCGTAATAGCGGCTGCTAATCAATTGCAGTCGCGTTGCGCGCACTGCTGACGAGCTAAAGATAAAGCGAAAAGGAAAAGAAAAAAAGAAAAAAAAACAGCGATTGGGTTGAACGATGCGACGTAAACTGAATGAAACGAACGTAAACTGTAAAATAAAGATGTTTATTTACACAGTGAGCATAAGTTAACGTTATCGGAATAATTACAGAAAGGAACGATAATAATCATAATAAATACAATAGTATACGATCGCCAAGAAGAGGAAGCTCGCGTGAGATCGCTCGAGGTCCTACGAATATCGATTAATTCGACCAGGATCGATTTTTCATTAACGATCGCAATTTACACTCTACGTCAATCGATTAAACGATCGATCGATCTCACGACAACGGATCCGCGCGGCGCGTCAAATTTCGTTGAAAATCGCGAATCGCCAATTGCATTGACGCGAGAGTCGACAAGTATTACTTTTTTTTTTATTTCTACAAAAAGGAAAATTATACGTAACGACAATATCCGTCACGTATGATAAAACTGATAAATACCTAGAACCAGCACCAGTGACATGTGATACGAGTTTGATTGTTATTGCTGGTTTCGATGAGGGATAAGTTGTAGTTGACGAGGAAAAAAAACGCAACCACAACCACAACAAAATCAAAAAAAGATCAATATATATATATAGTGACGTGCACTCTTAATCGATACATCGCATCGACCTATGAGTCCTATGACGACATCATAAATATGAAACGCATGGTGTCGTGCGTGCGAGCCAATAAAACGACATGCACCGTAAAAATTTAAAAATTTAAGCGAACCTAAAAGCACGCCATTAATGTAATCGAAAAAGAAAGGAAAAGAAAAAAAAGAAACGATGCACCATTGTCAATCCCCATAACGTGTCGTACGATGACAACGCGTCGATAATTGTCAATCGTAATAACAAAAAGCCAAATTGCTCGTCATAGGAGCGATAACGTGCACGAATAATACTGACGTGTGATGCAGTAATGAAAGATCATATACGCAATGTACTTCGTGTACAGGATTTGGGTACAAGGACTTAAAAAATTGTCCATCAAGAAGACGAGGTACAAAAATAAAAGATATTGAAAAATAAAAGGTAAAATCGCATCCTATATATCGATGCTAATAAAATGTCCAATAAATCAATAAAGGGGGAAAAAAAAAGAAGAAGAACAATTATAAAACAACGATCATCGATTATCTCGATTAATGTCGTAATACGGTGAAATCGTGCGTACGACTAAAAGTTTTCATCGAGTACGATGGGAGAACCATTAAAGAAAAGAGAAAGGGGAGAAAAAAGGGAACGCGAAAATTATCCAAATTCATTGGGGGGGAAGGGGGATCCAATACTTACTGAAACTGACGGCAGACTCGCGAATCGCGTGCGTTATGCAAAATGGCGTCTCGTTATTTCTTGACTCGCTCGCATTCTCCGGCAATTTCTCTCTCTCTCTCTCTCTTTTTCTCCTTTCTTGTCTGTCTTCTTTATTCGTCATTTTAAACGTTCTCCTCCAGCGACATCTTTCTTGCGATATATCATTATATCGCGATATAATACGCAATCTCGGCTTTTACGGTATATACGTATATATAGGGTTCGCGAAAATTGTCTTTTTACAGCGTGTGGTCCGGATGATGTTCTTCAAGTTTTGCAACGCTCTGTACACATTTGTCAAGTGAGACGCGTTGCGCGAACAAAAATACGTGATAACGTAAATATGCATATAACATTATAGACTATGGTAGAACGCAATTTTTTTTTCGCCTAAACACGACATAGGCGTAGAAGCAAGAATCGATAATTTCGCGAGGATCGGCGTAACTTAGGATGATGCCGTTTTTTCTTTTTTTTGAATAATAATACTATAATAATAACAATAACGACAATTGCGTAATAACCGTATAATAATAATAATAAAAATAAATACCTAAACGTCTCATTAATTATATTAAAAAGTAGAACATCGTTTTATTGATCATCGCCGTTATTAATTAGTATATAGTTTAATCGTTATTTATATCTTTATCGTATTATGCTCTTTTGTTGTTGTTGTTGCTGCTGTATCATTTATCTAATCATTTATTCGCGTGGAGTATTGCGTGTAACAGTTATTATGAAGTTCCGTACTGCCTAGAGATTAAAAAGGGCTTCTCCTTTTTCTTCTTCTTCTTCTTCTTCTTCTTCTTCTTCTTCTTTCTTCACCTGCTTGCTGCTTTCTTACGTTTTTCACCTCTCCTTCTCTCTCCCTGTTTTCTTCTCGCCAAGAGTTACCCGTACTTTTTCCTTTATCTTCCTTCTTCCCACTTTCTCTCTATTCTACACAGTTGAATTCTTTTTGTTTCTGCTCTATACAATTCGTTATTTATTTATATTTACAGATGGAGTTACCGCAAGCGGGCTCGCCGCTACGCGCACGAACGTACAGTCTACATACGCTTTCGACAGTGTGTTGAGAAAGATCACAAAAGTATGACGAAAAGAAAGAAAAAAGAAATTACAAAAAGAAAATAACAGAAAATTGAACATTGCGTACGCGATACGCAGTACACTATGCACAGTTGGGAATACAAATCGGGAAAATCGGTCATTGACAAAATCGCTCGAGATCGATCGCTCTTTCCTGTAATTCCCCCCAAAAAAAGAAAAATTGCAAAAAATATCGCCCGCGAGTAATCGGCTTTCTCGTTTCGCCGAACCGACGGCCATTAACAAGTGCGAAACGAGAAACGAAACTACCTCAACAAGAAAAATGATATTGTCCTTCGTAGTTACGTATAACGTGTATCGTGACGCGTGTGAAAAAGCATCGATTTTATTCTCGTTAACGAGAAAATTTGTCTGGTGAACGACGTCGATATTATTTTACATTTTTTTCCTTGTTTCAAGAGTAAATCGTAAAAGGCAGTGTAGACTGATTTTCTATGTGTTATACAATCTATGCATTATCCTTGCGATATACTTTAACAGAGAAGCCTGTGAAGTTTGTTACGTTAAATTTCGATATAATTATCGACACTGTAATTTCTCGAGTTGGCAAAAAAGCACAAAGATTAGCATTTTTGCAAAATTAACGTAACCATCTATCTAAGATTCGTTAATACAGCGAAAGTGGTCCAGTTGTTATTACGCGTGTCCTTGTTACGGGTGTAAATCACGGAATTGCAGTTGGTACAGATATAAATTATTTTTTACGTCGACGATGACGTATCAAAACCATGAAAACGGAGGCTGCGAACAAAAGGCGTAAATTGTATCGCACGATGTAAGTTTCATTGAAGGATGGTTGGGATGAGAACGATGAAATATGAGACGAGACACACACGAGGAACACAAAAATTGCGCGGATATCTGAGAAAGATAAGAACAGGTGAAATATAAATTATGAAAAAAAATTATTTGACGAGGATAAGAAAGAAATGAAAAAAGGAGGCGGGAGGGATCAGAAGGAGCGCGCGTCTCGTGCGAATACTGTTTTTCCCTATTTCGACTAATTTTAGTCATTGCTCATTTCCACAATTCACTTATGCGATTTTCCTCTCGCTCTTTCATCTCCCGCGCTCTCTCATGCTCAGCGCAACGTAAGTACCAGAATGATAATCAAAATGATGACTGACACCGTCAGGCAGATTATGATCAGGATCATTTTCTGTGAACAAAACAATCGCAGTGTCAGTGGTTCTTTTTTCAATTCTCAAAATTCTTTTTTCAAATCTCAACACGCGCGGTTCCGCCTTCAAGGATATTTTTCGAATTTTTATTATTTCTTTTTTCTTTACCTTATCTCTCGCTATTCCTTTGTTACACAATAATAGGTATCTATACTAATTCTTTTTGCCACTTGATTATTATTACTTTTCTTCTCTCTTAAACTCACAATCAGTTCGACTGGTCGACTCGATTAATTGACAGTACGAAAAAAAAGAAGCACGCGTTCAAATTTTCCCGCGCGACTTTTCCTTGAAACGTGGAACGTCAGCGTAACGAGAGGAACGAGACAAAACGAACGAGAAATAATATTAAAACGAGAAACAAAAAAAAATGGACAAAACGTAATAAGCTACGTGTAAAAGCGTTGTGTACACGAACGTTAGCGTTTGCGTAGGCCGTGCGATTCCCCCATTTATTATTTATTTATTTATTATTACATTACTCAGAGATCAAGAAAATAGAAACAAGATCTCGGAGCAAACTTCAATCCATCTTTCTATTTAATCGACGGCTATAAGCACCTAACACCCGAAAAATAATAGGCACAGTGCGGCTCGAACGTTTCTTCGCCAAATCGTAACGCTCTATTGTTCGCTAAACGAAAAGATACATTGTTTCGTTTGCTATCGCGCTAATTCATTAATTACTCGTTTCGGGGCGGCGATTCGACGTAGAAACGCGAACGAGCCGCCGCGCGGAAGGATCGTGACGTTTTTTTTCCTTTTTACTTTTTTTTTCCCCTCGCACCGACCATGAGAATTTCGACGACTACAGTGATAACGACGGCTACGGCGTCATTTTTAGTCAGCGATTGCGAGAGTTTTACCGAACTGTGAACCAGACGGTATGGGCGTTAAGTATTTCTTGTTTGCATCACAGCTTAACCATTATTCCAAATTTTTGTTAGTAAAAGCGTGAAAGGGATTAAGAGTGTTTTGTTATGACTGTTGTATTTTCTTCTTTTTTTTTGTGTTAATCATTTTTCCATTTTCCATTCACCAATATTCGACTTTCCCCCTTCTTCTCCTCCCCCTTTGCCACATTGGCAATAACGAGGTTGCTTTTCCTTTCACCCCTGCCTTTTTTTTTCTTTTCTTTATTTCGTCCTTTCTTTCGCTGGTATTAACGCGTCGAGTGATCGGCGTGAACTGCACGCCCCCCACTCCTCCTCCTCCTCCTCCTCCCACTGTTCTTCACCCTTTCTCTTCTCGTTATTTATCTTTTTCCTCATTCTCTTTCCTTTGCCCCCTCTTCTTCGCTTTCTACTTCTCGTCACTGGCCATCACTCGTTAACGTCTCTTTAAATCTATTTTCGAAAGCCTTATCCGTTTATTCAACTCTTTTTTCCTTGTTATATTAATTTCGAAAAAAAAGACAACAAAACAGTCCAATCCAAACTCTCGCACGAGTCGCGTTTAATTATTAGTAAGTTCAAGCTTTATGCTGCGTGTGCGCGTTACGATTCCTTTCCTTTTTTTTTTATTATTGGTTTCTCTACGTGTGTATTAAGAAGCGGCGTTTACGCGCCCTCCCGTTCAGAATATCGGTAAGAAGCTGAACAAAATGGTGATTAGTATGACGACAGTGATTATGACGCAGATCATAATGAAGATCATTTTCTGTGGACAGAAAAGACAATTGACATGAGTCAGTATTGGGCGTATCCTCAATTGTGACAGCGAGAGAGAAAGTCGATTAAAAAAAAAATTCTCAAAGGTTGAATGAAAAAAAAATACTTGCAAGAAGAAGAAGAAGAAGAAGAAGATGAATTAACAACGAGAAGAGATAAGAGAAAAAGATAAAAAAAATTATGATCAATGTGCGTGTATGTAATTATATTATATACGTGTTATATATGTATTTGCATGTGTTCATCAATACAAAACTACGTCTTTCAACTTCCTTTTCATTTTCAAAATGTTTTTTTACAAATCTATGCAATCAAGTGTTACTCAATATGTACATACTGTGTATGATTGAAGTGTCACATATGAATACGCATGTGTAGCAATTACGCGCAGTACTGCATTGCGGTTCTTCTAAATGTATTTCAGGCATTGCTTGTAAGAAAAGAGACACAGACAAAAGCTTCTAAATTAATTTTCTACGATTAACATCGCATCGCTAAGCCAACACGGCAAGAAGCGAGAGGAAGCGCTAAACGTTCTTAAAGGATAGTAATTTCGTTCTATCTACTTTTAGGTACAAGAAAAAGTTACACACAACGATCGAACACTGCTACGATACTGAGACACGACAGGAAGAAGGCAAAAAGTCAAAATCTACCGTACATCGTGTCGTTCAAGTAGTTTGAAGCTTCTTGAATGAACCTTAACGTGCATTGACGTATGCATGTCAATAGAGTGCTCTATATATACATACAGTGTTACGTAAAAGTATCACGTTCCTCGTAGGAAACGTGACGAGCGGTAACGAAGGTTAGGAAATTTAATGAAAAAAGGAAAAAGAAAAAAAATCGCTAACAATATAATCCGATCGAGGAGACCACGAGATATCGACGTATTACATCGATTACCGTATTTTCCCGCCAAAAATATTACCTCCGCGTGTTTACTTATGAATAAATACCAATAAGAAATTCAATTACGGATAAACCGTCGAACCGAGATTATCAGTACAAAAATAAAGTGACTCCGTTACCATACAAACCCATAAGAAGATGGCCCTTCGGTCCAAAGTTAATCTCTCAGCCCGGCAATAATGATTAAAATAACTCCCCTTTTGTGCCTGCCTTCAGGCAGGACAGTCGGAAGTTAAAAGAGGGGGTGGTAGGATAAGGGTGGTAATGACAAGCGATGAAACTGATCAAGGATAAAAATTGTGTAGGTTTCAAGAGAGGGTACGTACGCGAGAATAGAACGAACGAAGTAAAAAAAAGGAACGCACTGAAGAATCATCACGATCAAAAAGATCAGTAAAAGAAAGATGATAAACGCAATAAAATATCCATCTATATATAATTAATGTAAACATCCCTCAAATCATCCTTCCGCATAGCTACGCGGAATAGAAGCCAAGTTAGTATACGATACGTAAGACCAAAAAGAAAATCGAAGTGATCGACAAAAAAAAAAGAGTTCCTTTTTCCGTCGCATCGAATCCGTAGGGAGTGTGGATATGGCATTACCTTGCGAGATTTCCTCTGATAGTCTTCGGCCATGATCAGTTCGCCTCGTGCCTGACCTACGTGGTCGCCAGTTTGGGTCACGCAGTACTCAATGCGGTCCACCAATTCGCCCTGCCACGTCGCGCAATATTGGGATTCGCGGGGATTGAGGATACGGTGGAAGCACGATGGGATACACGTGATGGCGGACAACGTAGATAAGGATTTTCAGATTATAAGTCGCAGCAGGAACATATATATGGCCATAGGGAAGTAATATACCAAGAGACAGAATAAAAAAAAAAAACCCGAACAGATGCGACACAGTGAAGAATAACGTGTAGGAGATATATACGTATAAAACATATATATATATGCAACGATTATATAATAGGCAGAGACAGGCACGATAATATCAATGATACAGTTCATATTTGATATACACAAATATATCATTTGTAGGCATATATATTTTTTATTTCAATCGCATTTGCATATATATATATGGGTATATATTCGTACACACGATAGATATACATTAGTTATTAGTCCAGCGATTAGTTAATTAGTGTTATAATAACAATAAGACAGAGCAGTAATGGACAGAGGCACAAAACCAGCACACCCATGTTTCATAGAAAACAGTTATCATTTGGGATATTGTTTTTTTTTTTGAGAGAGAGAGATATATACGTGTATATATATATATCAAGCATTTCACACGCACACACACACACACAGAGAAAGGACAGAGTTATACGCATGTGAGTTCATGTAACGTATGTGACACAATGATCGATGATATATATAATATGTGTATATATATATATTAGGTGCAAGAGAATAGAAAAAAAAACATAGAAATGTACAGAGGAAGAATGAGAGAAACCAAAAAGCCATGAGAATTATTTGAAGATTTGAGGTTAACGGAGGTGGAGGGATTTGGTGAGATTTTTTGGTGTAAATATTTTATAAGAATTGAACGGGATACGAGGGAGAGGGTGAGGAGAGGTTTCAAGGGTGGGGATGCAAACAAACAGAAAAAAAAAGTGACCAATTAGAAGTGCACGTATTATGATAACAATTTCTTATAGATATGGGGAGGACTCACCCGTCGGGCTTTACTTTGATACTTGAGGGCTTTTTTGGTGTCCTGCGTGGCCGTCTGCACGTAGTCGACCGCGTGCTCCACGTGGTACTCTATGCGATCTATCATTTCGCCCTAAAGTGCGCGGCGCAATCCCAACAACGTAACAAGGAAAATTGTTAGTGATAGAGAACCATCTTCATGCACCCACGCGAAATGAATGAACGAAAAGATTCAAGAGTAAATATGGCGCCTGTTGGCACGTCGCGAATTTGTACACTTGAGTGACGGATCGTGAATTGGCGAGGATAAAAAAAGGGGATAAGATTTTGTTCTTTTCTTTTTTTAATTTTTAATATGGAAGTATACGGACAATTGTAAAGTAAATCTTTGAAGGATATCAGTTACGTCACGATCGGGCACCCAAGTGTGTATTATTATTATTATCGAGTATCTTATTTCCAAAAGACGTTGAATTCAATAGACCCATGCAAAATATAAGCCGTTTAAAAGGTGTTAGAGCGGATCGACGTTATCTCGCATTTTCTTTGTTCGATTGGTATACGTGATTGGATGATTTGGAGATTTTTTTCTATGTCATTTGAAAATGCCAATGGGTGAAAAAATGCGAGAGAACCACGATCCGTAAGTTAATATAATTAAGATAGTTATTTTTAAACGATTAGACAGTGAATGTTATCGGGAGTGTAATTAACGTGAGAATAGGGAACCAGTGGGATGATAAGAATGGGTTCTACTGCGCCGCGCTAGGCCCTAATCGGATAATTGATCACGATGATAAGTAAAAAAAAAGACTATAATTATACCCAATAGAGAACTGATTGTTGGAGTAGATTCGAACTTGACACTGGACAGGTCATTTAAATTGTTGAACCAATTGGATTACGTTGTACAGCGAGAATAATTGTCAAATCCATTGAACGAAAGTAGACAGTGTACATACAGAAGAAATAAAAAAAGTGATTACGTGAAATGAATAAATTGAAAAAAAAAAGAATACAAACTGTAATAACATCAGACTGTCTCTGTACATTTGTTTATCGGTGTTATCATTTATCCAGCGGCTTGTTTTCCACCCACGGTGCTAATAACCATGAATATCATTTTCAATTAAAACTTCTCATCCCATTCTTCACGTCTGCACGTCTAATGCGATAAACTAATATTTCGCGGTAACTAAATAACGCCGCAGGGACCACCAATTCCCTTTTTCATTGTAACCTCTCAAGTGAAACGGGAAACTTTTTATTATCTGACTTTTCGCTCAGTAACGAACAATATGACAAGTGCAACTCTCTGTAACGAAATTTTGATTGGGGAAAAAAAAGAATTGTTGATAAAGTATCGATAACACGAATAGCTCTTGTCGCGAAGTGCGATAACTGATAAGGGTTGCAGTTGTCAGACTGAAAAATAAAATTCTTCTAGATGGGACAGTTCTGTTTCGTTAAAGTGACGCCAGAGGGATACTGATCGGGCCATCAACGGAATCCAGTAAAAATTAATATTTCTTTCTTTTCGGACATGTTCTACTGAAATTGACAATATGAATTTCTATGGATAACGTAATGGCGGATTGTTTCACTGTGTAATCCTAATATAAGAAAATTCTGTTTTACCTGACTCTCAACTAGCATCGCCATGTCCATGAACATGTCGTGGAGTTCTCTAATCGAGTTCTCCAACTTGATAATGTCCGCATGACGCGCCTCGATATCCGCAAGGGTCTGTTTTGCTTGTTGCGTTTCCATAATGATCTACAACGTGTATTAAAGAAATAGTTAAAGCACTTGGAATTTTTCATACAGTGAAAATTGTTTCTCTTCGGTTTTTCTTTTCTTGAATTTGAAAAATTCCTCATACGCGGGAGGATCAGATTACCCAGATTCTTTATTTAATCTGATACTTGACGCTCGCACTGAATAACGAACTGTGAAAAGTTTAATTAGATTTTTAAGAAACACCGAGATATTATTATAAATGAAAAATTTACCCCCTGCGTAAAAACTGCCGGATTCCCTTGTTCCAGCATTTCCTCGAGTTCCTCATTAGTCGTCGTTCTTCCCGCTGTTAATGATCAGTGCATTGTATGTAGATGGAAGTAAAAGTTATATTCCAAAGGACAATAGAATTAATGAAATTAATTAACTTACTGATCTCAAGCTGTCGCTGTATCCTGCCCTTACATCGCTCCCTGTAATCGGTCTGCGTCCGATTGTATTCCGTCATCACCTCGACAAACTTCCTGGAGAGGGTCGAATGTTGAGTCTTGCGTATCCTGAGATCCGCCGACGATCTATTTGTTTGTTCCTCTTGCTCGATATTCTGCTCTATCACTGTAAACGTCAGGTTATGTCGATAATGATCAAAAGGTACAAAGGAAGCGGGCAAAAATTAAGAAAAGATAAGTATCGAACAACTTCTGTAGCAGTTCTAAGTGATAACGAAAGACAAAACTTACCCTTTAACTTGGCCCTGACTTTGTTAGCACTTTTCTTAATATCGGCCATCAGATCTTCCAGTTCCATTTTGACTTCTGTAATAGGGAAAAAAAATAGGGTCGATTATGACTTTCGTCAACTATAATTCTCTAATATGACTACTTTGACGATTATTATTGGTTTTGCACAAGATTTCCAAAATCGTCGAATCCATTGAAAAAACAAAAAAGTTGACTTTCTCGTTGGCGTAACTGACCTCGAGAAAAGCAACAGAAAGTAATAAAAACAATAAGAAGAAAGTTTTACTTGAAAATTGATTATTGATAAGTCCCTCAACCATTTACTGGTAATCTACCTTAATCCTCATATAAACGTCCTATATATATACACACACACACGACTTCGCTAAGAAGATAGTCACGAGAATAGTTAATAATCCTTGAAGAAATTTCACTTAGAAACTTTCTAGGAAGAAACGAGAACGACAAAATCCAAAGACTTTTTATTTCCGAGGCGCGAACTCTCGAGCCAACTCGTTAAACAGCCTCTCGGCGCTAGGCGTCCCGACGTCGTTGGAAAATTCAAAGGCACGTCCCGAGGCCGTAAACTGATGACCCAGACTCTCACAGCAATTTGCGTTACACAAGCAATTTTGAATTTCCCGCTATACAGACTGCATACAATTCAGAGGCACTGTTGTTCTCCAAAAATACCCGCTGTTCCAATTTCCTGTTCCGTACTTCCGGTTGAGTAAAACATGAAGAAAAAAAAAACTAACTCAGTGGTCTCCGCCGTACAGAATTACGAGACGTCCATCCAATTAATATCCATCCCACGACACTCAGGCGTAAGGTTAATCGAAAAAAATTAACATGGATTACAGAGTTACGGGGGAGGAATATATAGGGCTGGACCCATTAGGGGTGGTTTCTACGGGAATGGCGTAGGATAATCTCAATGCGCAGGACAAATATTAAGGATACGCGAGGGCCGCGCGTTAAATTAGATCGGGTCTTAGGCGGAATAACGGAACGGATTACAACGCACGGATTATTATAATCCGTCCCAACAGGAAAAGCCGTTAGCTAACTTCTCAGCATCGCTGAGAGACACGCGACAAGATCACTTAAAAAGAAATGACACGGACTTCATCTCCCGACTCATTCCAGCGCACATAAAATGCCAAAGTAGACACTTGCGAAGTTGGAGCTTGTGACCGTTGAGCAAAACCCTGCAGGTACTTTTTTATTTATTCTTTTTTTTTTACAAAATTGTCAACTTACGTAAGCAGTGAAATCTCAACGTATACAAAGATACCTACTTGCAAGTACAATAGTATCTACGTACTGCAGTACAGTAGTGCAGTAGTGAAAGACATTTTAATCAGACACAGCCACCCTAGAATTGTCTATTTCACGCAACTGCGCTATCGCCAGGAAGAGCGATAAGGTCGTGCTGATACGTTGCTTGAATTGTGCGGAGACAGTAAAAGATTGGGTATTAAATACAGGATAGATTAAGGGATAAGAGACGAGGATGAAATATATCTGATAAGAGATACGGGAGAAAAATTGCCGTTGGACAATGTTATTTCGTTACGATTAAAAACGACGAATTATAATCGGACCAATTGTCGTGTATAATTGTCAGCTGTCAGTGTTACCTAATAATACGAAAATCATTTAAAAGACAATACGCCAGCTAATTATGGTCAATATATAAAAAAAGAACTGTCGTCGTTCCTTATAACGTCAGCTGGATCAGGTTCGCTGACGCAGGTCGGTATCTATCCACTTATTAATTTGACAAAACCAAAGTAGACGCTCACGTTGGCCAAAGTCTGCGACGACGCCCTTTGCGACGTTGCTTGCGTCACGTCCGCCAACGCGATCTTCATGCTTCTTCACCCACGGTGTGAAAGAGAGAAAAAGATAGAGAGAGGGGGGGGGGGGGGAGAAAAATGGAGAATGATCTCATAAACAAAGACATATATATATATATAGGCACAAAGCAAAAAGGAGGCAAAAAGCCACTCTAAACTATAGAAACGTGTGGATGGTACAGAAGCCTGGATCAATTGTAAAATTTCTCAGACTATCAATATTCCCGATTGAAAACGCAATACTACGTTAGTCAATTGAAGCTTATTCAATTAGAGAATTGCGTAGGCCGGATATTACCAGCCCACACAAATTCCCTGTTTTTTCCAAAAGACCTCGCCGATACTGATATTCAAAATGGTGTCGCGTTCTGTCATTGTTTTATACGTTTTTATTCGTGTCATCGTTCGATAAGTCGCGTATGCGACTTATTTTACTTTTTCTCCTTTTTTTGGGGAACAAAAAGGTATAAATCTAACGGAAGAACCGAGTTTCTCAGCTTGATGAAAATTAAGAATGTAATTTGGCCTCAATCCAGAAACTCCAGCAAAGATATTAGAGGCGTCTTATACTTTGCCTTGCAATCTTTACCAGTAGGTAATCCCTGACTCGGCCGGACGCCCGTATAATGGTAACTTGTATACGGTATAAACTGTATAGTTGTATATACATATATACACAGTAACAGAGTGATTAACGTAATAACGGCATCGTGGTTGAGAGTTAAGGAGTGATTCGATTAGTCGAGATCGCTGTAATAAAGTGCGATTACTTTTCAGGAGTTACTACTTAAGCCAACCTAACCCCGATACGGTAGATACTTATCTACAGAAAGTGCCTACCTAATCTGAAAGTACCAACAAAGTAGCAATTTTTATATCTATATACCTTGTTCGTCATTACATCTTTTGTACCATTTTTTTCCAACGACGGTTACGGGGTGGGTTGTGGGGGGAGGGTAAAGGCTGAGAGGGTAAAATGCGTTGAAGGAAAAATCGATGAACGAAAGCGTCCAAGATAAAGGAGACAGGGATGGTTTTGGAAGCAGAGAGAAAGAGAGAAAGAAAGCGTGGGAATTTCATGGGAATAAGGGAAGATGAAAATGCGTAAAAGAGAGACAAAGAAAGGGAGAGAGAGAATCAGGATGGAACCATTGATCGATGGAAGAGGGAGGGAAGGAGTTGGGTATAAGGTAATTTGTTTGCGGGCCGCATGCGGCTATTTAGTTTGCACAGCAGACACAAAGGGTGGAGACTCCGTTGGCGGGTTAGGACTTTACTCTCCCTTATTCGTTTACCTTCCCCATCCGATTGAAAGGTAGGTAGGTAGTTAAGTGAGTAAGGTGGGGAGAGTACGATATACTACCTTTAAAAAAAAATCCCTTTCATGGGAGCTTTTCCCTTTCCCGCTACATTGGCCTTTCATTCCCGTTAGTCAACCCTCTAGTCAAGATGACGATCAGTGCTAATCGAGTTCCTTGGCGGACACGTTTCCACACACCCTTAGGCACCCTCTTGCGTCGGGAACCTTCAGCTTGCAGCAACACATAGTAACTGGTATAGGGTTGCGTGATATAAGGCACGGGAGCTCGGGGAGCGTCAAAAAAAAATTGATTAGAGATATAAGCGTATGCGTGTAGATATGTATATATTTTTATTTTCATATGCACTACGCGAGAAATTCAGGTGAGTTTACATTATATTGTCGGAATGGAAATTTTCTTTGTGTATTATAATTTTGCACTTGCTAAGATCATTCCTTTCTGTCTGTGTGTCTCCTCCCATCCCGCCACTGTCGTCGACGTTCAACTGCACCCGGAAGCCGGTCAACGTGAAAGGGAAGCCCTAACGCCGGATTATCTTCCTTTCACTCATACAAACACACGGGGATTATCCGACGTTCGGCCAATATTACGAGGTATTTTGAAAAAGTGATTTTGTAAAGTTGTCATCAGGTATATATATATATATTTATTTATAGCACAAAGGCACGTATTACGATCAACGAAACATCCGGACGTGGGACAAGCTTTCTACGAATAATCGGAAATACAAATCGGCACCCCTATATAGCGTAGAGATCGATTGCTAATAATTGACATGCTACTGGGGGTATATTTATAATAAGTCATTCTAACCAGAATCAACCCTCCGTATTCGCTTGTCGACTGAATGGCGCTCGAAGGGGTCTCAAGTTGGCCCGTTCACTCTGGGTAAGGTTGAATTTTGTTTTTTTTCTTCTTCCCAGTCTCTCCCTTATTTCCTTTTTTTCCTTCATCTTCCTTCATCCCTTAACATCACCAGGGACGACCCTTGCCACTACGTGGCCTGACTCGACTCCACTCCTCCGGCCATTTATTTTTAGAGAGAATCTTCACCGAAATAAACTACCCTTGCCGAGAATAGCTCTGCCGTCCCGAAAGTATGGACTCCCTCCTACCACCCTTGCTGCCTTATTTTCATTTTCACCCTCGCCTAATCGCCAACTGGCAGGATGTATAATAGCATTTCTAGACCGGACGGTAAGTCGAGAATGAGACCAGAAGGCAGTTCAGCTTTCGAGACTTCCTACTGGAACTTGGGTTCACTAGGCATTTGTACCTAGAACCACGCGACCCTCCTCTTCCTGTTCCTCGTATTGATTTCTCCACCAGGAACTTGGCCCTACGCTCGACCATACTTGCGTGTATATATGTTACTACCCCCATGGCTATTGGTCCGGGACAAATTGTTGTTTTCATAGAATCGCGATAGGGGTGACGTGACCGCATGGGACTGAAAGGCGAAAACCAAAAACGCTTTAACTCGATCAAAAATTACAGTCATGACTTCGTTAGGCTGATTATGAAAATTCATGACTGGCAACTATAGAACGTCCAGACGCATTGACAATCTTGAATGAGAACGCTATAAAATAAATAAAAAAGAAATATTTGAGAAATTCAAGCGTTACTATGCAAACACCTCAAATTTTGAAAATCCGTACGATTCAAACGAATAAGTCCATGAATTCAAAATGTGAAAGCATTAAAAAGCATAAAGGAGCTTCGAAAAATATATACAGCTAAAGGTTAGCACCGTACTGATATCTGATATATCACAAGACTCGAATCAAGAAAGAGTTATTCTCAGTAAGAAATCGATAAAGGATGGCGGAGAGTAAATGACGACAAAGCACAAAATATGCCAGCCCGCGCAACCCCTAGTGATTTCCAAAGCTGGCAGCCATTATAGAATTAGATTCGACTTCCTGCCAGAATTGTAACGACGGGATCTCAAGAAAATTACGTGCCTATACAAGTATACGAGTAAATTTAAAATATCGCTGTTTCTTAAATCTGTCATTTCCTCCCCTCCCTTCCACCCTCCTCCCACGTACCTCTATCCAAAAATAAAAACAACACCGAAGGATCATCACTGGACCAATACTATTTAAGTATAAAAATATTATACAAATCATACAAAGAGATATCCCTGTCCCCTTCGCCATCTTTCTTTTCATTCTATCTTTATACTCACGCTTCTGGATTAAGTATCCAGCCGTGTCCAAAGCCATAGGTAAGCCCTGAAAATCCCCGAAAATAAATACACCCAGCAACGTTGTAAGCGCGCCTTTAAAAAATACAAACGGTTGCATAAGACCAGGTACACCCAGGATTTCTCTTACGCGTTACTACGTATGGATATCCATATATGCTTTTACGTTTAGTACAAAACACTTCTTCCACATTCCTTCATCCTCCATAAACATATATAAGTTTACTTATATATATATATATTTCCATCTCCATCCCAATCCTAACATATATAACATCTCATTGCACCACGTTATCCTCGCGTGACTCATCCTAATCTCGCGTACTAAGCGACGCGATTCAAAGTCTCTTAAAGCCTGCAAATAGAAACTACGAAAAGTTTCGAAAGCCAGCAAGATAACAAATTAACAGTATGAAAATCCACTTTTCACGAGATTTTACATAGTGATTTTCGTAGAAGCCAGTAGATCCTAAGGGCACGTTTACGATAAGAAGCTTTATCCAGAGGATGCAAATTCTCGTGCAATTCCCTATAGATAACTACAGTGTTGTATACATATATATAGAGAGAAAGAGAGAGCCCTAAAAGTTCCCAACGGACTCTATTGGATTTCTTCGACGACGCCGTGGCACTTGACGAGATCGACGGGTATATATAAGGCATTCAAGCTTTGCTGATGAAAGGAGCCACTTATTCGACTATCGTAAAATTCTCAAGCGCAGTTCCGTGACGCGAAGCTTTAAAGACTTATGGACGAGCGAGAATGAATTCAAGTCGGTGCCGTTGATATCCACTCGTGAAGTTCTGATTCAGCATTTAAAGCTTAGCCTACCTTATTTGGTTAACGATACGCATAGATATACGTTATATATATATACACAAAAACACACCGATAAGCCAGTCTACACCCTTCGAAGTAAGATATATTCATAGGAGCCAAGGGTTGCAGGATATAAGCGACAAACTCGAGACGGCGTAACGAAGTCATTAGTAATTAGCTGGTGAGTAAATGAGCACGACCAGACTACCCGGAGAATTTGACGTCCTTGGCAATTCCTTGCAAAGCTTTACAGCCTTTTATATATGTATATAGTTGTTACGTAAACAGTAAAATTCCATGTAATTTCATAGAGCTCTATATTTATGTATACAGATACATATCTATATCGAGCCTTTTGAGAATTCCGTTAAATTGAGTTTGCCTTATCTTCATAACCATTTTGTTAGATTCAACTGTTAGCTTGCTATGTGAATATGACGTATTCGCATAAGATTGTCGTATGATTCTGATTCTGGAAAATAATAATAACCTTCCCACGAATTGTACTATCAGGATCGCCAAGGGCGATATCAGATAGTGAATCTTCTGAAATGACGTGGGAGAGAATTGAGAGATTGAAATGACACCGGTTAATGGGATTTCTCATATTCCTGAATGCGGTTGATCTACTGGTGCACAGTAGTTGGGACATTCTTAAGGATATATATATATATATAGAAAGAGAGATAGAGCTGACAGTAGAAGCTTGAAATTTATATCTCGATGAAAATAGTCCCAGGAATTCAGCGAACCGAGTATAGACGAATCTCGCGTGTAATTTAAGGTGAAATTCCAGGAGCGCCTATACTCATTATATCAGGTGTTATAAGGTGGTCTAGTTATCGACAGTTTGTGATTTACTAATCGCGTCCTGGGCCGTTAATCCGGAAATTGGGTTAACGCGAGGTGGAAGCGTGCCAGGCTGAGTTTCTGGATCTTTAACGGCTTCCTCTGGTACGTTAATGAGGCCTAATTTGAGGAATGCAATGAGAGGAACAAATAAGAAGGGGGGGGGGGAAGAGAGAGAGAGGAGAGGGGCGATAATTAGATAATAGAAATTAATACAGATTGTCAAGTTTAGAATCGATAAATTCATTAACGACTTGATTGCAATTACGTAACGTTAATTTCATTGGCACTGATGTCACTGTTTATTTTTTTTTTAATTTTAAATTCGTAAGTTTTGTTTACTCGTATCGAAATTAAACTGTGCCGAAATAAAGGTTCTTCTTTGGTGAACGTTCAGCCGCAGTGTTCAACCCCTGCCACTTCCGGTTCTCTGTCAAAAGGTTTGACCGCTTAAAACACATCCAGGATATCGTGAATACGTAACGATCACGTGAAAACTGGATTAGTAGATGATATTGGTCCTGTATAAATTAGAGAAAGACCATCGGCACCCCTCCGTGCAATTGGATAGAGGACTATTCGTATCCTCGGCAAAGATGAAAGACTGCAATTCTTAATTAAGACATTTTAAGCGTAAACGAGTTACGATGCACGTAGTATGTAATATATGAAGTTTGAATATCGATAAGATTAATGTTTATCCATAAGTCTATTACGTCGTACACACGATAGCAAAATGCGCATCTTAAAACTGTATTATGGTACCTTGGTTCGGGTTAAGTTAGGTTAGGTTTCAGTCGAAGCCTCTTGTAATCATATGTAAACACTCGGACGCGGTATTATTCGAAATAAATAAACAGCGCCATTTTGAAATCCTTGCGTCAGTCAATTCAAAGAGAAGAATACGTAAATTCCTTTGTTCGCCTACGGTGCCCCTGAAATTGTCCTTTGATTTTTATGACTACGACTCCAACAATGCCGCCATACTTCTTCACTAGCTCGTGACTTCAAGAATAAGAATGGCCAACCCTCGTCGGAGCAGCAGCAAGAAATTCCGCGCGGAGAAATCGTAAACGACGAGAAAAACATGTCAAGCGTGTCCCCGCCATTTGTATTCCAAGGATGAAACGGACAGTTAATTTAAAGCTACACGGATTCCCTGCGGATTTACGTATGCATTAGGGAGAACGAAGAGAAGGCGTGAAACAAAATCGTAACCGATCAATTTTGCTGGAACAGAAACAAAGAGAATATTTTCCTTTAGTATACGATTCAGGTTACCGTTAACGTATTACGCGTCGAGAATATCTCGAAATTCTGTCACCGCTTTTCCGCGATGCTGATTGGTCGTCGCAATCGTCATTCGACGCGCGTGGTTATCCGCAGTAAATTTGACAGATTGCGGTTTTTTATGAATGTAAAGATATGAAATAATTTTTTTTATCATTTATCGAATGATTCAGCGCGAGCAATAGCTCTCTAGTATATCAAAATTCACGTATCCTCCGTAGAACAATTGAATTCGAGAGATACTTCGGCATAAAGACATCGCCATACGTCACTGACTCGATTCTACATATTGGATAAAGTTTTCATGCAGTCTGTGTCTGCATGAAAACTGTATTTACGTGACAGCCGACTTTTCTCGTGAGCATCAAATTCTTCGATAACCCCAACAAAAATTTCCATATTCCGATACATCCGGAAGCACTGTTACACTATTTTACGTGCAAGTGACGTATGCGTGGGTTCGTGAGCATTTGGCTGCCTGAGCTACTCGAAACTTCCATTCGAAGGACTCGAGTTAGTACAAGTACGGAAGTTCTGGAGAGTTCGATCTTCCGGCGACTTCCGGTCACTCCAGGGACGTATAACGTCATAGCCTTATTGGCTGTGTAGGATAGAATGAATCTATACATATATAGGCGTTTGTTCGATCCAGTTTATATATATATATACACACAAATATATAGGTATACCTATCCGTTATAAGGAAAATATAGAGAACGCAATTCGGTAACAATAGTCGAAGGTATTTTGATACCGATAAGCACAGAAATACCAGCTTGGATTCACGATATTATCGATCTTTACTGTTATTGCGAAATCTTCGAATTCCGTTAACACACACGTATATTTTTGTAGGAAATATCGGATACGGTATAGTGGAGAGCTTTCGAGAGATTTTTTAGTATGGTTCAAAGCTACACTATGTATATACACACACTATAAACTACCCTAGGTGATGAAAAAAAAAACGCATTTTCAAAAGGTCTAAACGTAAATTCAATTTTTCGAGGACGACAACGTTTATACGAGGTACGGATGAAAATCATTAACGTTTTTATGGATTTCTCATTTAACCCATTGCAGACTGGACATAGGAGGTCCTTAACACTTTGCTGACCGGCTTCAATATTGCTTTCAGACTTACAAAATTGCGTAAACTAATGTAAGTACAAGCACGAGTTAACTCGTGATCGGTAAGTAACGTTCGATCATGAAAACACGAGTATACTTGTGACCGGTCAGCAAAGTGTTAACGATTGAAGCCTCAAATTGCTTGATGACGTCACGAGACAAAGGTACACAAGCCTAAAATGCATTCTAACAGAAATAAAAAACGCGAATAAAATAATCGAATTTGAAATTGGCATAAATTCGCGCCAGATGAAACGATCGCTCGAAACGTAACGGAACGTTCGATTGTCCATTCCAAGTAACACGTATACTTTAATTCGCTTTAAAAATCGATCGAAAGCACCAATCCTCGACACCCTACGAGAACTAGGTTGCCTGACGCGAAGCCTCGTCTTCGTCGGCATCGCGACGAAGGTCTCCGCCGGCAATCTTACAGATTACATCAAAGAACGATAAGGCGCCACTGTAATCCATACCTGCCTAACAGCGAATGATCCCGCAGCAATGCAAATGCATTCCAATTCAATCTGCCACTTGGCTTCTCGGCTCCTCGTCAAATAGATTAAACGTAATCGCAAGGTGCCGCGATGCATCAAAGATAAGATTTAGGTACCTTGCACGTGGTTGAACGTCAATAATAATAACGTGTAATTTTGATAAGAGACAATAAATTTAAAAAATAAAAAATTTTTTACAAATTCCTCTTTTCTTATAAATAATACTGCTTTTGCTATCTCCTCCTTTTGTAGTCTTCTCGAAGGTTCCGTGAATGACCTATGTACACGGAATCTGTAGGTACAGAAGGACGCCGACGTCCCGATAGAAATTTCATTCGGAATGGAAATCGATGACTTGGCTTCCTTCCTTCCGGTCTCCTCTTTATCCCGCTGACAAAGATACCTTATTCCTCTGTGATTATGTAACAGTCCTGGATCCGTAGTCCATCTCATCTTCTTACTTGGAAGATCTCTTATAGAGGTATGCATATACTGTACGTAACAATTGCGCAACTCGTTCGGTTTGTTTGACGAGACAAATTGCCCGCCACGACGAAACTTTCATTTGTTTGCCAGCAGAGTACGGGACTTGACGTGAATAGAAGTTTGGGTTAACCCATTCCAATGAAGGATACGTGATTGCGTGTATGGATATACAGGTATATACTATGGTATAAAACGCACGTAATTTACCATAAATATATGGACAGTAAGGGTAGGCAGTCGTATAACCTAGGTACATCAACTAGATATAGGTTTATGGGATAGATATAAAAAGAAAATGAAAAGCTCAGAGATATTTATTTTATATCCCAACAAGAATATTGATAAACCATCCCCAAATAATTTCTGGGAATTTTATCAATCTTTTTTTTAGAGGTTACGTGGCGTCTGTAAATATAGACAGCAGAAGACCATGGGTATTCAAAGGAACCAAAAGTCAAGAGGCAAAAAACTCAAAGGACTTACACGCGATGCAAGTAGGTGCGCGCTGACTAACACAGTCATGACCCACTTAATCCACCCCTAAATCAACCCCTTCAGCTACCCGAGGTATCGTCCCGTTTCGTCGTTTCAACCCCAATTTCCCTCGGTTACCGTCATCGTCGTCCCGAGACAAACGCTTCGGCCGGACTCCTTGAAATTCTCCAATAACGCCCCGTAGCCGACACTTGGATTCTTGGAATTCGTGACTTGATCCTCATCGATCAGGATTCACGTGAAAGCATTGCAGGAAGTTTCAAATACCCTAGAAACAAGGGATTCCGTCGCTGACGTCAATTGTAAACTAGCATTGACAAAACTCCTAAGCGCGGTTACCCATAAACCCTAAAATACATAACCCCACAATCCCATATTTTTTTTATATGAAAAAGAAATGAACTACAAACAAGAAATTTTGAAAAATTCACATTTTCAAATCATCACGTTCAAATTCATCCCGGTAAATCCGATAACGTGGTCCTCGGTTACCTCGCAAATCATATTTAGTCTTTTAATCGTGAATTATCGTCCAAATTGGTCCCACTGGGACAGCAGGCAGAATCCAATAGGCAACTTTATGGCTGAATCTACAAGCCAATGGTACCAACATGCCCAGTGTACATGCCTTTGTCGTCTGACAATGTAGGTATGCACGTATCTGACCGTAGAGTTTGTAATTGGTGGAATTGCGTTAGCTAACGAGTGGAAGTAATGGTCCAGGTTGGATTTTCTAGGAATGGTTAGTATACAAACATTAGATTTGGTACTGTGTAGCTACATAGATATTATACAGCATATATCCACGTGGTACGTGTTTGCATGAACGCTGGTCTGACTACGTGCGGTTAAGTGAGACTATCTACTTCCGCAGAGAATAAAATCGAAAAATACACGTGTATTTTCACTTTGACTTGTATTTCGTACGCAAAGCGAAAAAAGCTGCGAAACAATTTCATTTTTTTGTTTTCAATTGACTTTTATTCTTTAATTTCAAAACGCCAGTCGGATGTGCCAGATGGTAAACAGAAATATTCTGGTAACCTCACGTAACAGCGTGCTAATTAGTTGCCCTCGATAATTGACTCGGTGAACTCCAGAGGTCGTGACCCCCTGTGCTTATATTTTTAGTACTCCGAAGCGTCTAGGAGGGGATGGGGGAGAGGGGTGGAAAGTGCATATCAACTTTTTCCTTTGAACTGTACGCACGACTACGGATTTCTCAATGCTCTTGGCGTTACCAGCTGCACTGCTGCAAAATTGAATGGATACTTTGATACTCCGAGTGGAGAAAAAGGAATACCGATACTATAGCAAGTACAGACACACCCCTAGTTTCCAATACCCTCAGTGATACATTACGTCCCTTATCATTCAGATTTTGAAGTGTACAAAGACATACCCAGTAGTGAGTACCGTGAATGGCAGATTTTTATTTGAACGTAAAGACAATTTAGTTTGTTTATTGGTTCCGTAATAAAAAAAAATTAAATACAAAAGGAATGAACGAGGGTAGTAATAAAGATTATCAATGCGATTTCAATATAGGGTAGGAGAATATCGGTATGAATAAAAAAAAAAACTATTACTAGTCTCTAACAATAATGGCGGATGTACTGTTGGGGGTAAAAATAAGAGAAAAACAAAATATGAATAGCTGAGAGTCAAAAGAGAAAGCAATACGATGAAGATGGACCGGAAAGAGGATGACGAAGAGAAAGGTACAGGGATAGTTAAAGGTCGACGACAGAGAGAGAAGGAGGAAAATAATAGTACAATAAAAAAGAAGAAGAAAGCTTCAATTCCAAAGAATGGCAATGGACGGTACATGGGTATGACTGTTCCGACTCTCCAGACCCTGAAGAAGCTTTATGCTTTTGACGCTTACGCGGCAAGATTACCAAAAGGAGGCGTGAGACGCCTTTCCTAAAAGTGGCATCGATGAAAGGGAAGTAGGCATAGAGGACATCGACAGGAGTGAAAGGGACGTAGAGAGAAGTAAGATGGAGGACAGACGAGATGAAAACTGACGTCTATACGTTAAATCCGCCATAGAGATAAAGAGTGACCCTCTTTGATTTCATCATAGCATCGTCCTGACCCCTAAACGGGAGAACCCATCCTCTGTGGAATCTTCGTGAAAGTTAATGGCGTCGCCCTAGAAGTCCTCGAGGAGGGAGCATCGGTGTTCGTGGAACTTAGAATATATATTTTTTTTAATACAATAAAACCCTATTAAAAATCGAATCGACCAACGCAGCCATAGGTTGATACAATCCATTGCGAGGGAGGTGCCAATTTAATTGGGGTAAACTTCCCCTCCTAATTGTCTCTCCGTGAAGGGTCAGAGGTCAGTCAATTTTTTCTTTTCAACGACAGCGTCACTGGAATTTCAGAATGGACTGCGAACTTTACTGTAGGAACGTATACGAGCTTCCCGGTTCGAGGCTCTGGAGCTGGTGGTTGCGGACAGGATCAATAGCTGAGAGAAAGCAGCGTGCCAGGAAAAACGGCGATCTACGTTAGAAGCCATTCGTACCGGTAGAGTAAATCGGTAGAGTAGCTATATATATATATATATTAGTAACCTAACGCCTCTTTTGTACAGACTTAAGGATTCCGGCAGCCTTGAGTCTGGTTAAACTTTGAAAAGCTGAGACCGCCAGGATAGTACTTGGCGACCCAACGAAGAGGGTAAGAAAAGTTAATTTTGCGTTATGAGGAATTCTGTGCAAATTTTTTCCTATCCCACTGTCGTTGACATATAATTATTCCGGATATAAGGGACGGAAATATTCGGATAATCAAGCTTCCGGAATATCCTGTGGGAATAAGCAAAAATAGACACCGTCGAGCCACTCGTGTTACGTGCGAAGCCGCTAGTAGATATCACGCTTCACTAAGCGGAGCAAGGGCGTCGGATTTCCCAAGTTCCTTAATCAAACATCCCCTTTTACAAAGCGGAGCACCCTTTACGAATTCATCAAGGAGGATACGAATCGCCAACCGCCATAAGAGAAAGATACGCGATCCTGAAACTTGGAGGATCCGGGTCACTTCTTTTTTTTTTCGGATCTTCAAAACCCGGAAACAGGTTAACGAGCTAAGGGATGATTTTAATATTTGCTGACTAGTGAGGGGTCGATCGTTACAGCCAAGCCTTGATGAGAAAACGGTAATTTTGCATAATTTCGTGAAAAATTGGCAATCCAAAGTTCAAAGGGATAAAGAAAAAAAAATTGCGAAAAAATATATAATAAATTTTTGCAGAAAAATTCAGTAGCAATATTCCAATAATGTTGGAATATTCCATTAAGGATGGTAAGAGTTTTGCGTCTAGACTATTCCCGATTCAGTTCTTCGACGTACGAGCAAATACTACAGTGCCTACCCTGTCAGACATTCGCATACTATCAGACCCCAAAGCCCCCAGAGGATGCCAGAAGATTCGTAGGAGCCTTACGTCCTGGAGTCGAACTCCCGTTCTGTTGCCGGGTTATTGGTAAAAGCTCCCGATATTCCGGCTGACTAGAGACGGTAGGTACCTACTTCCTAGCTATTTGCCAGGTTGGCGCGAGGACGGAATTTCGCGACTGTCGAGACCACGTACGAGAGAAAACAGAGGCAACGTAAGAAATGCTCAACGAAACGTGAAGAGAAGTAATTATATAGATATACAGATACGCGTCCAATTAAAAGACTACAATCGCGCTCGATTGTGTGATAACAAAAAAATATATAAATTGATTCGTTTATTTCGGTCCAATGATCTATCTACCCGATCTAATCGTTCTGAAAATTCGTAAAAGTAAACGAGGACTATCTTATGGTATTCCCACTGAACGCAAATAATAAGAAAACAAAAAAAAGAAATTTATTCATATCAAGGATCAGATTGCGGAGTATAAAATAATTACGGTATATATACAGTAGTGATTACTGGATGGGGTAGATATAAACGTCAGTTAGACAAAAAAAAAGGTCGAAATTCACCCCCAGAATTACTGAAATCCCAGGACGTAAACGAGAGTCGATAGAGATGGTATATACAGCGAGAGGGATTCTTTGATAAAAGTAGAGTAATCCCAGCGAGTGTCAGACAGAGACGAAGGTACAGATAGGGGTTGGTTGGTACAGCCCGTATTCGCAAAGGGCGTTTACGATTACAGGGTAGTCTTCTAAAGCAACCCCGTTAGATGGTCGTAGCCGAGAGATCGTCCCCTGTTGAATTTCGGGGTGGTGGGAAGAGGGTGTCGTTTGTTTTTATACGAATCGTAAAATCTCGCCCAAGTTGGCTTTGCCTTGAGACTATTTTTCTCACCCCCTCCCTTTCACGTCCTGGTCCCGAAAAGCGCAACCCCGTCCGGTAATAACATCCCCTATACGCCTATATACGTCTTTTCTTCCATACAAGAAAGACCCGATACATATATACGGGTATGTCCATTTGATAAAAAAACCGGACAACCAGCACGCACGAGAGTCCATAATGATTTTCGCGTGCAAAAATTGCAGATTGGCGAAACAAGCGCAAGCTTGCGAGCTCGTATCGCATACAACCTGAAGGTGAATATACGTTGCGAGTTAACAGGCGATACGAAATGAGTAGAAAATCCGTAATTTAACGCCTCCCACATAGTGAACGTACTCGACGTACTGCGAAGTCTAAATTGGCATAATAAGAGGGTAAGAAAAAAAACTGTAAAAGAAAAAGTAAAAAAAAAGAAAATTGAATACCATAGCCTAGAATAAAATCCAGTCTTCTTTTTTGGTGTCAGCGAGTAACCCTTTAAAGCGAACTCTCAACCCAGCATTTACCCATTCAGCGTTTCTACCCCCTACTTGAAGGAGGTTAGGCGCAACCTAACCTGACCTCATCTATTTGGGCGTCATTCCAGCATCCAGATACGAGCGCAGATCGGCTGCAGCGATAAGATCAGAGAAGGACACGTACGAGAGAATGGTAAAACCAGAGACCGCGAAAGGGGACAGTAGAGGGGGAAAAAAAGGGGGAAAAAAATAAATAAAACCAAGACAAATAAAAGCGTCGAGCCTTAAAGCTTCCCTAAGTTTTGCGAATATCCTCGGGACGTTTAAGATATCCGTTATCAGTGGCTCCTTGAATAAATCGAATTCGCCAATGACCAGTTATCGCTGGTTAAATCTTTGTTTTTCTTTTAGTAATCCCGAATCAAGGTCCCTCGTGCAGTGACCAATGACGTCATCGATCTCAGACAAGTGAAATTTCGCAAATATGAATATGCATCCTGCCAACTGATAGTACGAGACGTCAACCCAGGCGTTGCAGGTATTGTAAAAGCAACCCCGGTTGCGAAAGGGAACGGGAGCCTAGTCTTCCGCCGGGAATCGATAGGAATGTGGGTCGTGGCACTCTATCGACGGACACTTCGCAGCCCCTATTAATAGTCGCAGGCTACTTAATAATTTCCGGATAAACGCTGGAGCACCGTGGCCATACCTGAAACGTCATCGACGACGTCGCGGCGCTACTTGAATCCGACAGTCAGAAGAAATACGTTTATTTACGACTGTCAACAATGAAGAAATCTGTACGAATTTCATTGTCGCGTCCACGAGGATTCGCAATCATGACAGTGCCCAGTTATTAATGTATGACGTCAGAATTGAAAAGACCGATATACCCCCTCCCGCCCCTTATACTGTGGCATTCCTAAGCGAACCATCAGCAGATGATTTTTGTGACGAGCTCATGAAAAAAATGGCACGGTAAAAAAATACGTAGTAATCACCCTTGTCGAAATATCCTATGGCCAAGGGATAGTCAGTTCGAGTAATGGCGTCGATTGGAGCCGTAAAAAAAAAGAGCAACGAATAAAAAAATTTCTGCAATTTTTTTCATCCCTGCAACGAGAGAGCCGACGAATACCTGTAGCTGACTATCAGTGTGTTCATTGGCAGATCCGCCATTGCAGACAAAGATAGAACGCAACGTGCGGAGGATAACGGTTATTCTCATTTTCGATATTGTTATCGGAGGACCGTGATAATGCACGTGGATCGCGACGAGTAACGTGTATACGCAACCGTAAAAAACTATCAAAGCTAATACACGCAGCGCTCGTACCACAAGCGGATGGAATACGAAATGAGAATAGCGCGGTAATTTCAAAAAAAAAGGCACGATTAAATTATTACGAGTGTTACGTATGTCAAGCCGCGTAATTAGGAACAAAACGTATACTTCGTTATTATTAAGTAATTAATTCAGGCGCGTAACGAGCAGCTGCTCACTCACATACGTAATGACACTGAGAAGCGTTATATATATATACACACATATATGCATACGATTTGAACACAACGGCGAATTATTATCGTCCACCGTCCAAATCTAACAGGACGTATTTATCACTGTGAACATACGGATACGTATCCAGTATCTATAGATATAACGTCTGGTACAGTTATACGTTCCAGAAGACCCAACACTTGGCGACAATTGCATGTGCATGTGCACACGCGTCACACTGTACAAGGAGTTTATGACAGTCTCGTGACGCGTGGATTCCCATTCATGACCTGCTTGTCATTTTGCATGCGCATAGCATACGTAAATGCATATACGCCCATATGAGTCGTCAAATCTTTGCAAATCGTAAACAAACGATGACAAAGGCAGTCGACTGGATGCACAGTCGTATTACGAAATAGCAGGAACAGAGGAATTCGTAGGTGCATAGATGTGAATAAGAGCCTGCGTGAATTGGGGCGAATTACTACAGTCGAAAATCGAGAAAAAAGAAGAAGGAAGAGACCCCGTAGGGATGATTCGAGCGGGAGGATTAAATGGCGTCTGCTCTCGCGAAAGGACCGTCAGGATTGGCCAGAGCTGGATGTATATCCGTCAGCGTGAACCTGTTGCAGGATGCTGGTGTACCCAGTGCCTAACCACAAGATAGTATCCTAGTAGAATAAACCGATACAGGAAGGAGGGGGGACAAATGGATAATCAATTTTTCAAGCGTCCACGCGATGCCAAAGTAAGCGACGGGTACGAGGCGACGAAGGTATGAAAACGGCGGGAAATTCAAAATATGCGTATGAAAGTTATACGGAGAATCTGAATGCGGACGGGTCGGGACTGTTTGTTACGTAATTGTAGGTAGTTGGGCGGGGAATTTCATTAAAAATATATAGATATACGTGTATAAATATCATCAATTCCATTGGCTGGGATATGAGTTGCTGTAAGAGATATTAGAGAAAATGGCGAGAATGCGATGATGAGAGAAAGCATGAGAAATTGGGACTCGACGTGCTAAGAATATAACCTGGTCTCGGACCTCGATCTCGTCACGATGGTGAACGAGGGCAAGGACGATTACCAGGAGGAGGGATTTCGCCGTCGGACAAGCAGCAGCGTGGCCACCCTTACGAAACTTTATCCTTTCCCTACTGCCATATAAACGCAGGTCCATCAAAACCGGACTGGATCAATTCGTTATGGAATTTATGCGATTGATTGATACTTCGTTTCGGCCCGAAACAATAAAAGTCACACTCACTCTCGTCGGTCTGAGGCGCCGATAGAATCGCGCTGTGCTTCTTCTTCACCTCCTCGACGTTCGTCTGGATCTTATCTATCATCTCGCGTATCTCCTCCACCTGCAAAAGCAAATTACACGTTATCGTTATCGTACGGTTTATATAATTAATTATGTAAACAGTCATTTACAGCGCTCTGATACGTATACGATTCGAGTGATCAGTGATATATTAAGGAGGGCAACGAGGGACGAAATTATATACAATTTCGAAGGGGTGGAATATAGAGACGCCGTCTGTCATATAATATATATATATATATATATATATATATACATACACACTAAAAGTGGACGTTGGTATAATAAAGGGTGTAATTAACCCCTGAGGGAGGAGTGCGTGGGCCAAGTGTGACGTGACTGTGCCTCGTGAAATAACAGTGCGTAGGAGGTTGTTGGAGGATAAAAGTAGCGACGATCCGAATTTATGGTGTAAGCTGGTTCACTGTAAGCTGCGTTGCTCTTTTCCTCTCCCTCTCTCACTCACTCTCTCTCTCGCTCCTTCTCTCTGTTCCGGCAATTTATTACTTTCCCCAAAATTAAAGCCCTTCCTTCCTTCCGGACGAGTCGCACTGTTTAAGCGGCTCTAATGCCGGCGAACAATCTCGAAATTAATTAAATAATATCATCCCTCTGCCGACATTCAACCCTCCCACTTTGACCTGCCTTGGTTTGTCTTTATATCTCTCACTTTTTCACCTTCTCTCTCTCTCTCTCTCCTGCATTACTTTCTTATCCACTTCCTCTCTTCGCTCTTTACATCTCGCCAGCATTCTCACTCGATTCTCATCCCCCTTTCTGCCCTTGGCAATACCCCCTCGCATGGCCGTGAGAATAAGATGGCCGGTTAAAAAATGAGCCGCGGGGCTCGGCGCGCAATCACATTGGGTAATGGTCGCTAATTATTGACAGCCCCGTGCCCCCGTCTTAGCAACCTCCCTGAATACTCGGTTAAGGGAGAAATAATGCGACTTCGTTAATTCACCCTGAAACCACCCCTCGGCATCCCGTACAAACAATCAATGCATATCCCACGCGTCTTCCCCTTCGTCGTATCCTTCTTAAATCCACCCCCGTAAGCGATCGACGCTATCTTCAAATTTTTTAAATCTTACTATCCGCCATTTTCAAATTTTCATTGCGTCATATCATCCATCAATAACGACGGACGCTCAATGCCACTGATTAAATGTAAATTGAATTGCTGCCTCGCGTTAATTAATTGTATCGAATAAATTCTATTCCCAACCAACAACCCTTATGTAACGTGTCGCGCAAGGAGTTAACACAAGTTGGTCTCTGTGTGTTTTCAAATTTTAGCCACAATCGCAGTTACGTATTCGTGATACGCAAAGCTAGCTGATAAGCAGAGAACAACGTGCAACTGTTGAACTCAATTGGTCGACGCGGTCGCCACGTTGTCTGGCGCCCACCCGAAGGTTACGTGAAAATAAGAATAAAACTGCAAGTATCCGCCTGAGGGTTCATCGAATCCATATATAATTGTCCGCAGTATTCAAGAGAGGGGCAGCTGTCTTTCTTATTCATGCCAAGAAAGACGTCCGAAGCTGACTCACGAAAGCGATTCTAAGAGCCAACAGCATAGATATAGATACAGGCATAGCTACAGATATACACAACCCATAACCGTAGACCTATACACACACACGGATACAGTATAAATCCTCAAATGAGAACACGGGTCAGAGAAACGTCCTATCAAATCAATAGTTACGTCCCTGCAAATTTGCTCGCGCGTGTCTACATACGTATAACCACGTCGTTCGGCAGGGGATGAAAATAATTTGACATACCCCCAATACAGGTGTAGCATTGACTTTCATTATCGATTAAAATTCAATTCGATGCAGCATCAATTGCACGGTCCAGATCCTCTACGAGCGAAAAGTGAATAACGAGTGCGTTTAGAGAAAATAATATATGCAATATTAAAAAAAAAATGGAGTTTGCACACATTTAATTTTTTTTCTCGTCCAATTGAAATCTCCTCAGTCCTGACTGAATTTCGACCCGAGCTGCAAATCCGCGAACAGTACCAACTGGACGGTTAATACAGCGAGGTGTCGTGGGAGGGGGAAGGGGTTGCTCAAGGGTCGCAAATGTCGGGGGTTGGCCAGTCTCATTAGTGCCACCGTGTACCATCCCCTGTACCTACCTACCTACCTCTGTTCTACTATGCCAATCCACTCTTCCTGTTCCGCTACACCCCTACAGGTATAATACCAACCCCTAAGACGAGTTTGACTTACACGAGGGACGCGTGTCCTCGTTTACACGCAAGATATCTCGTGGCAACCCCTTGCGCGCCGTTAGGAAACGCGTGGACGCCCTGCTTAATATACCTGGTATTTCGAGGAATACTTACACGCAAAAGCCATCCCCTATCGTCTTGGCTCTGTATACACATATGTATGGTTTAGGGTAATATTCGTGACTACCCTCTGTGCATTTATTACGTAAGCACAGACACCGTCAACGTTGACGTAGACACATTCGCAGCCCCTCTGACAGCAACCCTTGCCGTACCCTTGTACTTGTATATACGTATATATACACACCACAGCAACAACCCTTAGCACGCCAGGATTATTAATGCCCCAGAAAAGGAAATGGTGCCCCGTGCGAAATATCCAGCACTGATATATCTATTGAAAAAAAAAAGAAACCGACTAGCAACCCTTTTGTGCCATTCCCAAACCAGTTTCTGCTTTGAACTATTTCTCAAAGTCGGAAAGCTGCGCGAAGACGTTTCTTTGCGAAGTAGACGAGAAAAAAAAGAAGAGAAACGACATTTCTTGTTTCTCGTTGTATGCGTATACATAGGATCACGTGGTAACGATTCGGTTCAGTGGGGATCGACTATTTTTCTGTGTTTCCTCAAATCAGTGAGAAAAATCTGTATACGGGTGAGCGAGGAGGATAAGAAAAAAAAAAGTCCTGGTGATTCTGCAAATGGAGAACAGGGTTATAGGACATTTCGTTCCGGGGGTGAGTTATGGCCGCCGGGGAAGACACGGACCCTGGGGATGTTTTGGGAAAATTCGCGCGCAAAAATCTCAACGATAAATCAGCTTCCACGACGTCGGACGGGCAACGTGCGATTTGCGAATCACGTAATGCGAATAAATTCCTAGTAATAATAACGAGAGACTGCGAGTAATAGGTATCGATGCATATCGGAAAGGTAGGACACGCGTGGTAGTAGCCATTTCTTTTTTTTTTAAGAAATCACGTAAACCAAAACGTAGATATAATCGTGGTAAAATTTCAACGCCTCCGCAAAATGACTTCCGCTTTCGTTTCCTTATCGTCGGGTATTTGAAGCCTCCTGAATTTCCAATTGATCGTCAAGGACGTAGAGCTCGGTTGCAAAATTGTTCCGCGAATATTCGATAACAAGAAAAGTTTTCGCGAAAACGTCTACCGCCTGTATTACACTTGTCTCTTTCTTTCTCTCTCTCTCCCTTGCCATCCGTATCCTTTCTCTCACTCTGTTTTTCTCTTTCCCAGACACTGCCGTCTCTCTCGTTCCGCTTAAGCGAAATAACGCGGAAATCTTTTACAGTTTTCCACATTGAATTAACTATCTCTCGGCTATACACATACATGCAAATCCGTAGTTGTAGACGAGGGTGGAGAAATGCGGTGGATAACCAACCCTTGTTCGTCGCTGCGGTGGTTTGAAGCGAAGACAGGCAGACGATATCTTATTTCGTGAAACTTCGTCGTAGTTGGAAGTTATGAATTATCGGGCAAGTTGCTGGTGCGCGCTGCGTTCATATTGAACGGTACGAGACGAGAAACGAAAAAAAAAAAGAAAAAGAAAAATTAAAAGACAAAACGTCAAAGCGAAGAAGCGTGCGAAAAAATATGAACGCGGAGGAAAACTTCGAGAGGAATTAAAAAATTTTCATTTAGGAAGTCAAAGACAAAGAAAAACGATTTCTGCAATCCTTTGTCACTTTGCTGGTGACGACCGCTTGCTGCACGACTGGCCGCCATGATGTTACAAGATCTTGGCAGCGACCACGTGAGAAAGTGTCTGGCGGCTGTGACGATAGCGATTAAGTAATTTCATTGTTTCACGAGGCGTTTAAGAGTGTCGAAGGAAGAGAGAGAGAGAGAAAAGAAATGGCAGAGAAACAAACGAAAGAAAAATTATTGTCATTATGTCCCACTGAGTCAAACCGTAATAAGATACGTATATTATTCTCTCGTTGATAGTGACAGCGTTCCAAGATAAAAAAAACGAAGAGAGCAAGAGATACCGTAACAAATAAAACTAAAACTGCACAACCGTGACAATGCCAGGCACGATTCGCGAACTAAAAGAAGACGCAAGTTTAACGAGAAACAAATGACAATTGCATCTCCAGCAATACCAAGGCGAATAATGACAAAATTTCCTTGTCTTGAAAATCCACCGATTGGTCAATATAAATCAAACTGCTGTTCAAGCAACTGTTTTTCTCATCATCCCATAAAAGAAAGTAGTACACCAATTACCTTGGAAAAATAACCTCCAGTCTATATAAAAAAAAGAAGTTAATCCCCCCCCCCCCCCATAACGCTCACAATAATCGTAACGTGATACCGCATAAAAAGTATAATTCGCGATAATTTAAAAAAAAAATATTAATCCATCTACGATATTCCAGCCTATCAGCCAACTCATTAGTACAGTGTCTGACCACGCTCGGCCCATTTCTACTGGCCGCTACCGCAACGCGTTAAAATCACTTCCGGGTTGGTTCATCGCGATTTCGTGACCTCACGAGATCTGATATCGCATTCCCCAGTAGGTATGCATACGAGCATAACCTTTAGACATAAGAGCGTCAGGGTCTGGAATCTCCGACGTTGTATCGGTATCTCGTATCAATATCGGAAAGTCGCGTCAGGCGGCGAGGCGCAGCCGCGTCGAGTGCCAAGTAGAGTCGGTGGCTGGTAGGCCAGCCAGCCAACAAGCAACCAAGCAAAGGCCTCGACGTTCGTGTCGCTCGATGAAAAGCAGCCTTTTCGTAAACCGACAAGGTTATTGTAGCCGGGCATGAGTCTCTGGTTGGGTCGTCGCTTATCAAACTCCGCCCGAGATAGCATGAAAACGCGACCGTTTCTGTGTGGGTGTGAGAGAAAGAGAGAGAGAAAGAGGGAGGCGTAAACATAACGTAACGCATTAACGTAAAGTAACATCATGGCTAAATAGTAAAACGACATGGCACGTTGCCAGTTAGCTAGTAGATACCACATGTGCCACATGTGCGCCACACCCCGTTACGTACACGTTTTCCGCGGCCTGACTTGGTTGTTCCGTACGACGATACGTGAAGTTCCATTTGTCGCCGTCGTGATTCACGTAGCAAATAATTACGTGGTGAAAAATTCACGAATCGGCATATCAAGGAGACGCGGTAATCACTGCTGGGGAATTCTTTAATTTACGGAGACTCGGTCGTACCTTTCGCATGAAGGAATTTAATGAAATCGATAACGCCGCATCGTTATGGTGCAGGTGGAAGCGATATGTCGACTTAAAATTGGACCAGTGCCTTTTTAAGTTGGAGGGAGATACCGAATGACGTAATCGTTATTATTGTTTTTTTTTTAATTGACATGCCTGTCATGGCGTTGTCGATACTTTTCTGTGAAAGCAGAAAAATCTCTGACGAGGTTATGTATGAGTTTTCGTGAACTGAGTTTCTGAGAATTGAGTTTCTGTGAATTTTCAAGAATTTTTACTCTTGGAGTAACAGCTGCCACGCGATGAGCTCTTATTGAACGGAGATAAGAAAGCTTTTTAAATGATCGTCAAGAATTACGATCCTTGTGTTCTCTTACGAGATGTAAACACAACCTGATAGCAAACGGACGGACAAATAGCTTTTTGGAAAATGCCGAATTTGACCATAGATTGCAAAAATTGAACTTCGTGACATTAACAATTTTATGTATGTCACATGTTTCTATATATAATTCTGATTAACAAATCGCAATGACAAAAGTTAGTCAATCAGTCTCATCCTGGCTGCATGACACCGGATATTTTTTCATCGTGCCGACCGCAAGTTTACTTAAGAATGAACTTTATTTATAAGAATAACAGTACAAAGCGAGCCTAGTGAAAACGTAAAGGCTCGTTCATATGTAGAATAGATACTAAAATCAAAGGCCAAAGTGCAAAGGGAACCCTTGTACTTTGAGAGGCTCAACAAAGGTTTGAAACCTTGATACCGAAAAAAGCGAAAGCTTTTAACCTATTTTCTGTTATCAATGAAATAATTCGATAAAGGTCAATTGAAAACGACAAGATAGTATTGCATATAAGCGTAACCAGTATCCTAAAGCATGATAATTGCGTAAATGCGATAATGCAACCACTCACCTCCGCGAAAAACTCCGTCATGAAATCATCAGGTGGACCCACGTTGACGGACACTTCGTCCGGCACATCGTCATCGTCGGACTGAGCCTGCAAGAGATAATAAGTCAATGTAAATCATTAATTATCACCGAAACAATTATTACGTTATCTCGCGTTAATTTCACCGTAATCACGTTACGGCGATTTGGATTAAGGAAAGGAGTTATCCGAAGGAGAAGAAACTCGCGTCATTCGAGAGCGCTGATGATAGCAGAAAAGCTTTTCGACTAGATTACTTCCCCGTAGCCAGAAGTCAAGGGTCAAGTAAGCCACTGGCAATGATGACCTTTCAATTAGTTAATTACGCCCGATTATGCATCTTGAAAAGACCGCCCTTAAACTGTGAATTATTTCTCTTCCGCCTTATTCTTTTCTAAAGCGCTTCTTTTTTTTTTATTATTATTTATCTCCGATAAGAGAAACGCGTCTCGCACACGGTCGGACGATTGTTTCGCAAAATAAAAACGACATACTGAATTCCTGTCTGATAACACGTAAATACTTAAATACGGAGAAAGAAAAAGAGATACGACTCTATGAATAAAGCGTACCAGAATTGACGCGAAGAAAAAGCATCGCGTTTACAATTTAATATTAATGGCGGATGCAGAAACCGTCACGTTGGCGATAGAAAAAAATCTGTTAAAAAAAAAGAAAAAAGATAAACGATGTCATCGATTCTATAATTCATGCATTTTATACGGAGTTCTGTTCTCAGTGGTAAAGAGGTCTATTTCTGTCATTGCACAAAGACGAAGACGTCAAAGGTATACTTCCAATCGATATTAGAATATTTGCAATATAATTATCCTTCTTGTTGCTACTGTACAGAAAACCGTTAGAAAGACGTTCCAGTTGAAAATCCCTTGGACCAATGGTCTCTTCATGTATTCGTGATAGGTATTTCTCGCGCGATAACAATAATATCCTGTTATGGGATGAACGGTAATTCCCATTGGATGCTCATGGAATTCGGGAAATTTAGAATGAGCGATAAGGAAAGAGACAGTTATATGGCATACCGATTTGGGCATTTAATCAGTGAGGGCTTTGTATACATCATGGATTGGTCCGCTGATAGTACAAAGATATTTCTATATACCGATTATTAAATGACTAACGGGTGAAACTGATAAGTTAATCCACAATCAATGAGATTATTTTGTTCATTGCAAATACAACTTCTCTATCGTGAATGACTCGAAATAAACTAGTTGACCCTTTACCCCAGACCAAAGTAACCGTCGATCTAATAGTTTCTATGGTAATAAGTGAGGTATTCGACACATATGTTATCATAGATTAAGTTTCTTATCTGACGTCAAAAAAATTGAACTGTTAAGAAGGTACGACTATCAAAACAAATCCAATCAACCGATTTGAAATTTTGATATTTTCTTGGCAGATACATAATCTTTGTGCGTGCAGTTTCTAAAAAATTGACGGTCCCGTTTCTGAGATATAGGCTATGAAAGTAACGTAAATTGCACAAGACAGATATACTTGCCGTGTTAAATTGATATCATATATTTCGGCTACTGAACGGTAAAAATTCATGAAATTTGTATGAAAATTATTTCACGTTAAAAATAACTAGTGCAGTCTTTTAATGAAGACCGTTGGAATTATTTGTTCAACTTTTTACAATATTTAAATAACGTAGAGTATGAAAATTAAAAAATGTATACGTCTCGGCTCTTCGGCTTGGCTCAATTATGATATGTTATGTAGCAAATATTTTTGAGAATGACGTTACACTGTTTATTCGCGAAAAGAAAAAAAACTACTATATACAGGAAACGGTCGTACCCCCTCAAGCAAGAAACGTTACATATTTTCTAATTCTATAATATTAAATATAAACTGTACGAGTGTTTACTAAAAGGATTTAAAGAATTATCTGATACGATGCTCGAACGGCCACTTAGATCCTGTGCATGGAACGGACAAATGTGGATAATTTGAAAATTTGGTTTCATAAAAAGAAAGATAAAGTTACGCCTTTCGAAGAAAGTAACGTCATAAGGTTCATCAAGGGGAGTGAGTAAGCCGTTGTTAAACGTGAGGTCAAACGAAGAAGGATCTCATTGAAAAGGTCAGACAGCCACGCGAGATCATTGAAGATGAATGATTGTATTTCCTTTTGAAAAAATGGGGTGGGGCCATCTTTCAATGACAGGAGCCAGCCAGCACAGAGAAGCAGTCACCGGCTGAAAAGGAACGGTGACGCGATGACTAACCCGCGAACACCTGTCATCTGGCAGGGCGACCGGCCTGTCATCTGTTTGACAGCAGCAATATAGCCGGAAACGCCTTTTTTTAATTTCCAAGCTAAAAGCTGTTTAGCAATGAATGAGATTTCTCTTGTTTTGTTAAACTATTGGTCAGTATGCACGATAGTTCATGCAACACGTTACATAGTCGTCGTTGGAGGAACGGAACGGAACGGGACGTAAGGCCGTCGCGACGGACGGACCGATGGATGGATGAACGTGAGAAACTCACCGCGACGAGGGCTGCTAATCTATCCTTGGTCATGGTGAATGACGAGTTGCGAATCAGCAGGTGTACGGCGAGGAACACTCAGTAAATAATCCCATTCACGGTTTTATCCATGTACGACGAGCACGGCCACTAAAAACTAAGGAAACGGACGCACTAACCGCGAGACACGATCGTAAAATCGATACACTCGCGAACTCGCCTGCTTCTGCAGTGCCGTCCGCACGATGGCGCAGGCGTCGTGACGTCAACACTTGCCAGTAACGAATTCACGAACGTTGCGCCCTCTCACAGACCTTGGGAACCCGATTAATTAGGGGCCCGTTAATTTTTATTAAGAATTTTTATTATTCACTTATTTTTTTATCTATTCATGGCATTTTTTCATTAGGGCATACACGACGGTTTTTTATGATGAATTTTGTTGCGTGGGAGGATTTTCGAAAGGTTACAATCACGACGCCATCTGTATATCTTTTGAAATTTTCCTTATTTGGATAATGAGCTATTTTTAATTATGATACTCTTTAATTTTTCTTTGTTTCCTTAAGTAGTTGTTGGTTAAGGATTCATTGCTTAATTTTTCGTCAAGATTTATGTTGGAAAATGAGCGTGTGTTGAGTTTACGTAATTTTTGACTATGCTGAGATTTGAATGTTGCACAATAAAGGAATTGCATGACTAAACATTTTAATGAAATTTGTAACGAGTTGACTTTAAAATATATGAATAATACATTGATAGCTCATCTTCGTGTATACTAATTATTATAAATAATCTAATTAAGTCTATTATGAGGTCAGAATTTAAAGGTTGCCGCCGTAACAACTCGACTGCCACGTGCATCTGCAGTAAAAGTCACCACGTTAAGCCGGCCCTGACCCCAAAAACGATAGATGTCGCTGAGCTATTTAAGTTTTTGGATAAAAAACATACGTTTGTCATTTATTTTGCAAATAAAGAGCCGGTAAAATTAAATTTTCATTTTTTCACATCGATCGCGACATTTACTTCGCACAATTACAGTCGCACAAGATTTGACGAATGAGGAGGAAGCGAGCCTCTACTCGCCAGCTTGGACGAACGCCATTGTGAGCCATACCGACTGTGCGGCACGGTAAGTTTTATTGCCCATTTTCACGTCCATCGCGACACCCCGGGAAATTTTGTTCTCGCACTGTTTAATTTGCACAGTTTCGCGTGAATTAACATCAATCCATACGAACTTTTCATTGTATCGTCTGTGCTATCGTTTAATTGCTCTTGGAATTCTTTACGAAATTCCTAGCTTACACGAGAAGGGCGCCATTCTTCGTGAAACTTGAAGATTTCTGTCTCGCGGCGTGGTTCGGTGCGCGGGACCTAGGACAACCGGCTTCCCGTGCCCTTTCTCAACGAAACTTTTTAGTTCTTCTCGTATTTTGTGCTCGCGCTGATTTCCAAAGACTCCCGTCCATTCTGACTAAGGTATTCGATATTCCGAAATATTAATCACGCTAGTGGCGCGTGATTGGGCGCCAGAGTTTTCCAGTAACTTCGAGAAAGCGTCTATATGTCCTTCGGGATAAAAGGAGCAGCGTCCTTTCAGTACTGTAAACTCTCGTTCGAATTTCTTCCCTTGTATTGTGCTCCATTATTATTTTGGTCATGTGGCAATTTATTATAGTTACAAGCTTATTTGTACACCGTACGTCTTTTAGTTGGGTTATGTGACGTAAGCCGGTATTTTGAAGACTACGGACTTTATACGGGCTCTGGAAGTCACTTGGCACGTTTACTGTCCTTGGGTGATTATAATATATTTATACGATTTTTTTTTTGCTTTTCAGACTCAGATCCACTAATTTTCTCTCTATCGCGGCGAACCATCAAACAGTAAAAATGGCGCAGGATCCTGATATGCCGACCTTCAAGTGTGTCTTGGTTGGGGACGGTGGTACTGGCAAGACTACCTTCGTCAAACGTCACTTGACTGGAGAGTTCGAGAAGAAATATGTTGCCACTTTGGGTGTCGAAGTACATCCATTGATCTTCCACACAAACCGAGGACCTATTCGGTTCAATGTCTGGGATACAGCTGGTCAAGAGAAATTTGGTGGACTTCGAGATGGCTATTACATTCAGGGACAGTGTGCTGTCATTATGTTCGATGTTACGTCTCGAGTGACGTATAAAAACGTTCCAAACTGGCACAGAGACTTAGTCAGAGTCTGTGAAAATATACCTATTGTTCTCTGTGGCAACAAGGTCGATATTAAGGATAGAAAAGTCAAGGCCAAGAGCATCGTCTTCCACAGGAAGAAGAATCTTCAGGTATAACTTGTGTGTTCAGTTAACTTTGGTCCACCCTCGGTAACAGTTACCAAAAATATGATGAATCAGCAATCTTATATCAAATGAAGACATAACACTGTCCCTCTAATCTGAATATATTCCAGGATATACTTTTTCTTATGATAACCTTTGTTCTCTTTTAACTAATACATCTGTCTTTTGCTTTATAGTATTATGACATCAGTGCAAAGAGTAACTACAACTTCGAAAAGCCTTTCCTGTGGTTGGCACGCAAGCTCATCGGAGACCCCAATCTCGAATTCGTGGCTATGCCTGCCCTCCTACCCCCAGAAGTCACCATGGATCCTATGTGGCAACAACAAATCGAAAAGGACCTCAAGGAGGCCCAAGATACGGCGTTGCCAGAGGACGACGAGGACCTTTAGATCATTTCTCATGCGTACGGGTCTTACCGAAGCAAACGCGTTATTTACTATTTTTATAAGCGAAGGTAACTGTATAATTCGTTCGACTTAAATTATAAAACCAGCGTTTCCCTTTCCCGTCCTCCCCTTATTTTTTTTTACGTATAACCATTTGTTTCGTTGCAATCGACGAGAAGTTCACTGCTCCAGGAACTTTATGCGAATCGCGCGCTCAGTATTTATGAGACAATGTTGGCCTCCTGGAACCGTGTTAAAAAGCTCGACGCACGATCAAGTTCCTAGAGCATTGTGGTTGAGATAAAATGCAGTTGAATCCAATGAAATGTATAAAATCGATACCTGGTAATTTTGCGGATATCAAGTCCGATCGGTCTGCTGGACAGGAGCAGATTGTACCGCTGATTTCTGAATTTAATAAAACATCAATGAACACTGTATGTTAAAAGTTATTTCTTTTACACCTATTGAGACATTGCATCAAAATGCAATAGTATTATCATTCAAATCTTACTTTGATAATTGTAAACTATTCATCCTTTCGGGAGTTCAAAGTTCCATACTATATTACTTGAACAATTGCACAGGGAAACAATGATAATGAAAACACTTGGAGTAAATTTAAAGAAATCATTTATCGGCTAGTTCTATTACTAATATAGTCAGAATGGTTAACTTTAAAAGTAATCACATAAAGAAAATTTTAATACTACTGATTAACTCATTCGAATGAAGTAGAAACGCTCAAACTCAGGCATGAAGATTACCTTAGTGCCCTAATTTGTGTATAAAGTAATCTCTTGTCATATCTAATTCTATTGAATTCAGCATTATCTGCAATCCTCGTTGCTGTTGGTAGACTAATACATGAATTACGCGAATATTAAAATAATTTTCTGAATTGAGAAAATGTTGCCATCTGGCGTCAAAACAAGAATATTAATTGTCAAATTGTTTTTCTTTAAAAATTGTTATGCTGCAATGAAAAAATTGTTTACATGAAATATAAAAATGTCATTATAATAATTGAGTTATTGATAATTTTGTAACGTGAAGCATGTTTTGTTCTATGTATGTGATTTCATTTCTGGTAGCATGTAACCTAACATATAGTATACATATTATGCACTGTAAAATTCACTTTAAATACTGTGGTACAATTTTCAAAATATTATTTGGATGAAGAATGTTTATTCATGCTTTCTTAGATTTTCACAACGATACAGTTGACATCATTTACATCTACAACTGTTTGATGGAAAAATGAATGCATTAATTGCATAATGAAAAACTACTGTATTAATTCTATTTCGTCACCTTTATTAATGGAAACTGTTCCTTCTTTTGATCGAATTCTAATGCGTAACAACCGGTTGTGAATTAGATTTTATAACTGAAGGAAAATGCATCATGTGGCGAAAAGTTCGTTACTCAATCCAGACATAGCTTTATGCTACACGTATATTGTATATGGTACGGCACTGATATTATAATTCGAAGTAAAAACTCCATTATATATATATGCACAGGAATGTTGCACAAAAAAAATGCCACAGTCCACGCGTCAACTATATTCAATTATTTTTTTTTATTCCGCGCAGCACAAGCAACATCCGGTTTAAGTTTCTTCAGCGAATTATCACTAAATGACTAACGCCGTGGTAAAGTCCTTAGATGGCGTCTGCCGTACACTTATTTCTCAGCTTTCTTTGCCTTTTCTATGGCCCTCTTACCCTCGAGAATTTCTGCTTTTTCTTTATCAGTAAGAGGTTGAAGGATATTAGTGATGACGCCAGTGCCCAGGGTAATCGTTCCATCACGTAGAGTGAATCGTTGACCTTTCTCGCACACCATAGGTCGGAAGAGTTTAAGGTGTAATCTGCAATAAAGAGATATGGATAAATAAATATTAGTTTCATACTGTAGTGAAAGTCGATTGAAATAAATATATGAGCCTACGTGGCATCTTCTCCTGGCATAGCCAAGTCCTTTCCAGGGATGGTAACTTGTGTTGCGCAGTCCCAAGTTTTACTGAACATCTGAAGCTGGATGTAGTTCGATAAGGGTCTTTTCCTGCCACCTTCTGCATGGCTTAGGATGTATGTCTGGGACTCGATATTATCATGGGCCTTCATGCTTCCTGGTTTACACATTATCATTCCACGTTTAACGTCGTCTCGTTTCACACCCCTAACGAGTGCACCAAGCTGGTCGCCAGCATGGGCCTCTTCTAGGATCTGGTGGAACATCTCAATGCCGGTCACAGTGCTCTTGATTGTTTTGTTGTAGCCAAGGAATTCACAGTCCATTCCCTTCTTGATGATTCCTCTTTGGAGTCTTCCAGTTACTACGGTTCCTCTTCCAGGAATGGAGTATACATTCTCCACTGGAAGCAGGAAAGGCTTGTCCAAATCGCGAACGGGATTTGGAACGGCTGTATCTATAGCATCTAGCAACTGGAGAATGGACTCGCTTCCAATTTCTGGATTTTTGCCTTCCAGGGCACACAAGGCACTGCCTTTGATGATTTTAATCTTATCCCCATCATAACCCATCTCTGTCATTAGTTCACGAACTTCCATCTCTACTAGTTCGACCATTTCAGCATCTGCAGCATCGACCTTACAACAAATACACATGTTTAAAATTTAATTCCTAGCTTTATGGGATTTGTGATATTTAACAATACCTTATTGATGTAAACAACAATATGTTCGATGCCAATCTGTTTTGCAAGAAGTAAATGCTCTCTTGTTTGTGGCATAGCACCATCAGTGGCAGCGACTACAAGTATAGCACCATCCATTTGTGCTGCACCAGTAATCATGTTTTTAATGTAATCAGCATGACCAGGACAATCCGTATGACCATAATGACGTTTATCAGTTTGATATTCAATATGGGCTACATTAATAGTAATTCCTCGAGCTTTTTCTTCTGGTGCATTGTCAATTTCAGCATAACCCTTTGCTTTTGCCAAAGCCTTCTCTGACAATACTGTGCAATAGTAAAAAAAAAAAATATTGGGTAATATATTATGAGGTAAGAAAAAAATATAATTTAAAGCGCATTCAAAGAGAAAAAATACCTTTTGTGATGGCTGCTGTAAGAGTTGTTTTTCCATGATCAACATGGCCAATGGTTCCCACATTACAGTGAGGCTTATCTCTTTGGAAAACCTTTTTTTCCGAATACAATCTCTGTGCAGTGACGGTTGGTAATAACAATCGACTTGTCAAATGATTTCGACATTGCTAAAAGGATAAAAATTCAATGAAAAATTCAATAAAGAAACGCAATAGTCAAAGCCCGGCAATCGGTACACTCCATGCTCTGACTAACCATTCTATATGAAATCTACTTACATATTTGGCAAGATGCCTGGAGAAAACAATTTGTGTAACAGTCTGCCGAATTACTGTAACAAATAATCATTTCAGAAAAAACTTTTACAATTATTCGTAAAATTCGTTCAGTCCCTACGCATTCCCTCACCCCCCCACGCGGCTTCTCTAACCATATCCATTATACAATTAGGAGAAATATGTTCTCCTGGACAGCTTAACGAATACAGTTTAACTAATAAACTCCAAGTAATAAAATTAAAAAATATTTAATAATCATAGCATTAACAATGCTTACCGGGACTGAAAATAGCTCTAGCAGAAACCAGTGCCATGATTTCTAACCAATAAAAGCAAGTTCTAGAAAGAACAGTTAGAGGGCGCCGCCCCAACAATTGCAAATACACTACTATACCTTACATAACAATACTGTAGTCAACTGTAGTTGAATATATCATACGCAATAGTATGAATTATCCATTTAGTACAAAAATATTTCAGGATCATTGATAACATTTGATTTTACAATGCTACATTGAATATATATACATTATTCTTTGTAACACTAAAAATATCCAAATACATAATGACATTTATATGCTCTCAATTGATTACCACCGGGTTTCCGGTATGATTTAAATTAAACTCAATTAAATATATTTTATAACGGTAATATACAATACTTGCATATATTTCTATGACAATATAACTGGTATATACTATTCATAAAAGGTATTTCTAGAACTTCACTCCTTCACACTACCTCCTGCATAATATAGCAAGTGAATTTTAACAAACACCTTGTATATTACATAGGATGTATATACAAATGATAATTAAAGTGTTATTTATGTACAGGAAACTGGAAGCCATAACAGTAATTCGTACCATTTGCAAAATTGCATCCGCAACGATTGGCAGTATCGATCTTTAACAGTATACACCACACTTACGATATAACTAGAGAAATAAGAGCCACGCAGTGTCGTACAATTAAGCTGAGCGTGGAAGAAAAAATTTACGCTTTATTAAATCTAAATGCATAATGAAGTTAATAACACGAGGGTAATTAGCCGCCGTGGTATAACGATGATGACGAAGAGGCGCAGCATTATCGTCATTATTCTGTAGAACGAAGATAACCCTTGTATAATAATATATCCAAGCGTGCATGCCGGAGCAAAAGTAGATAAATGAGAGAAGATATCGGAAGCGCTGAAGACTCAAGAAAATAGGAAAGCATTATTACGCAAACGCGTCCACCAAGGGTCGAAGAAGATGGCGTCCATCTTGACAATAACAATAATCGAAGAAGCATCTATACTGTCGCATCCATACAATCGTCTTCTGAAAGAGGACAGGGCAAAGTTCAACAGCACCTGATACGTCTGCATTACGAAGACGATTGACCGATGATAAAGTATAATATATTCAGTGAGCACCTGTTATAAAGTCTAACGCAGCATCAGCGCCATTATTCGATAATTGGCAACAACCCCTGACCCGCCTCAAGGTCTACAGGCCATAAAACGTATTGAAAGTTTGAAATAAATTAGAAAAAAAATAAACAAATACAACTCGCGTATTTACTTTAGTAATTTCAAACTGTGTGATTTAATCTGGACAAAATCAATTTCGATTTCGACGCTTCGTGCTTCGTTAGACATGGCTGACACTTGACCTCTTCTTTCTCTCTTTCTCTCGTTCATGATCTATATCTATCTGTCTCTGGGATTTCAATAGCGGTACTATTTTGCAGAGCTCGACTATTTTATCGTGCTTCCATGTTCCACAATAATGGCAGACCAAGGCTGAGCAATTACCTTAGTGCACAGTTCGCGATGAGAGTATACAGGGCAGTACTTTGAGTTCCGCGTCGGTTCTTCTATTACCGACATCCGAGACTGTTCCGAATGAACCGTTAATCGCGACCGCGATGTCTGTCATTCTTGGTAGATTTTCCGGAACAAGGTAAACGCCCCGATCAGCCGTTACAGTTTTATTCAATTTGTTATGACTTCATTATACTGATAATCATTAAGTGCTACCACAAAACATTTCAGACGTTATCTTCATTACCTGTATATATAATTATTACTACCGCATGCATCACTGTCATTTCATTGTCTTACCTGATTATTGTTTTTCAGAATTTCCAACGGCTGTTGGAGGAATTGCTGTTGACTGATCAGTTAAATCACTTATATAGATGATGATTCTCTTCAGCAGATAGATCTTCTGTTATGTAGCAATTCCGTCCGTTGATGCTTCATGGCTACTCCAAGTCCTCGTCACGCTGGAAGTGAAGAAGAGCCTATTGAAGAACGTTTTTTAAAGATTTCGTCATTCTTGATTCCTCGAGTTCCTTGTATGTACATATATTAAAGAAATACGGTATGGATATAATAAAGAAACTAACGAGGGGTAGAAAGGGTCACGAGCGAAGAGGTCAAAGAGAAAATGAGGACAAAGAAAATGGTCGTGACATAGAAAGAAAAAAATAAAAATAAAACTAGAAACATATATATCTTTTTGTCCCGTCTACTCAACTTTGCGTATCTCTTCATGAGATTTAAACTTCCAGAACAGCATGGAGTGGCGGAATGCAAGCACTGGAGATAACAAATATTTTATTACAGGGTATAAATTCCGTCCAGTCGTTGGCACAATAATGCAGCGCTATGGTAACACCACCTTTTTGAACGTAACTCTCTGCGCCTATCGATCCGCATCGTGAATAACATCGACGAATGCCGATGGACGCCTAAGGATTCCTGTAAAATGACTACTACTGCAGCTCTAACCTAGTCCGTAAGATTCGCAATGCCAACGACAAAGTAATTCATCGTGCAAAAAGAGCGATCGATTAGGACTTGGCAAAAAAGATATAAAAAATAAATAAATAAAAAAATGACACGCTATGTCTCGACTTACGAATGCCTCGTAAACTCATCTTTAACCACGAGTCATTCCGACGGCTGGCACGCGTTATAATAATTATACTTGATAACATAACGGTCTTCACGAACATTCTGGAATGCCCATCAATTCCTCATAAGAACACGATACTTTGGGGTTTATCAAATAGAAAAAAAAACTGGTATAAAAGATTTCAGCGTTGATAAAATTCAACGATAAAGGCGCGATTAAATAGTAAGAATAAATCGCTGTATCCTAAAGTAACGTATTAATTTATACTTAGAAGAATTGAAAAACGGTTGCTCACTTGCATTCTTGTCCTTTCTTGTATTTCCATTGATATTCCATTCTCGCAACGGACTTCCTCTTCACCTAAGCTATGACGTATCGATGTCAAGATGGCGGCTTTGATTTATACCCTGCAATAATCCAAATGATCATATGGCAGTATAGGTATATAAACAGACAGAAGCATTGTAAAGCCGTTGTTCTTCTATTCACAAAAAGAAATTAGACTCGTCCAGAACGCAAATCAGCCGGTTTCCGGATGTTCCAGTTTAACGTGGTACGATTCAAACGGTTTACGGGCATTCCGGAATAAAACAAGAGATATATACCTAGTGTACCGTCTACGGGACGTTAATGCGCGGCATTGCCGTTGCCCCTGTATTATACCGTGAGATACGAATGAGGCGAACTAGGCGAGCGTGAAGTGCATCTTCGTATACATTGCTTTGCTGTTTCCCTCGAGTAGCCTTATGCACTTGGGCGTAATTGCACTTTCCAGCAGCTGAGTTCTTTGCGTCAAGGATGATATTTTCCTCGAAGGGCCTTATATTGATATTCCCGAGAACTCATACTCGAAAAAAAAATACAAGAAAGGAATGTCTCGAACGATGCACACTAAATATATATATATATATATATATCTGAATTAGTTCATTCTTCTGAGAATTTTGAAAAATTATTTTTCCCTGCTCGATCAAAACTAACCTTGTGGTTAGTAAATTCAATGGTCTGGAGACTGTGGTCGGATCTACGATGAAGAAAATAAAGTTGTACCGGGGGATGATGGAAGCGTAGACACAACTAATAGGGCGGATGGGTGGGAGCAGGCCCCATGTTTTCATCTTTCTACGGCCCCAAAGCCTCGGGCCGTTCAGTCAACATCGCGCAAGCGTAGACACCGCATCCCGTACTAGTTTTGAACTGTGTTGAAGGATTCTTATGTCTGTTTGAATATAAATAAAAAGTCAATTGAAAAGTAAATCGTTAAGAATCGACAAGAGGATAACCATGCGGTTTATAACGTTACCAGGAATCATACTGGTCCTTTACCTGGTGAGTTTCCAAGAAAATGAATTTAAAAAAATGATAAGACAATTTTTCATCAATTTTTCATCGCTCACTCTGTGTTATATGTATTCGAATATACGTATCTATGTATTCGTAAAGATAAAAAAAACTTTGCTAGTAAATTAATTATGCATGAGCATCTTCGGTATTATATATACCGACGTCACGACGGGGAGCGTCGTGAATTCTTTTCTCGATGACGAGTCATTGACACCTATAGCTTTGCCTGCTTCGTCGGGGCGCCGTTCCGAACGTTAGTGGACGCCGGTTTGCGACTTGAATTTCAATTTCGATATAACGTCGGTCATTGGTCCCAGTAGAGGATGTCTTTGCATACTTGTCACTGAAGAATTTAAAATTAGTCAAAAAATAATTCATTAGAATTCTATTGTACTTATGGAAGTGGTCAGAAGTGGATAGTCGGTCTTCCTTGGTTTTTGCCTCACGTTGTCGTGCATCTCGTGAATGGAATTCCACTTTACATCGATACCGATCGATCAGTAATCGATTTGTGGGTAAACGATATTGAGGAAGTCACGGAATCGACCTCCTCCGCATTCTGCTGTACTAGCAATCCCATCCGCTGCTGCTGCAACTGCAGTCCAACTAGATATCTATCGGTGCCTATTGGTTTATCTTATTTTTCCTTACTTTAACTCTGCACTATTTTACTACTGTTTTCTATTCTTCTTCTTATATATGTATATATATTACTGATTCTTATTGCACTTTATTATACTGTGTACTGTACAGTACACTGTTTACTTCTATTGCTTTACCTATTACCAGCACGACGGGTATAAAGTGTACAGAACGTTCCAAGAAACGTTTTTACGCTAATTAACTTTATTCTTTAGGTACGCTAAGTATAATTGGTTGGAATTTTATCAGTGCAACAAATTTTTCTATATCTTATAAACGTATCCCTTCTTATCTGTCATTCTTTATTGAGAATACTTACGATACAGACCAAATACCATGTTCAAAACAAGGAATGAGATATCAATTGAAAACATGATAACAAAAAGATCACTGAAGAGCAGATAACACTGTGCACAATCAATAACACGTTATGAAAATAGAAATCGATTAAAGATCATTCGAATGAAGGTTAGGAACAAAGAATCAGTCACGATGAATTTACCCCCTTATTAATCATTATGTAAATGAAAGTGTACAATGAAACGAATAAGTAAAAGGACGGAAATATCAAGTACCTGAAGATACGAAGGAAAGAGAAGAAGGAGAAAGTATAAGAACGGAAAAGAAAAAATGAAGAAGAAGACTAAAGTGGAAATCCTCGTTCAACTAGAAAGGATCTTCCAGAGATTCTCAAGAGCGTTGTAAATTATCTTAATGACGTACGTCCTTTTAAGGATACTCTTTCCTTCTGCTACAGATACTAGTCGGTAGTTAAGTATATATATACCGGCAATCGGTATAGTATACATATATATATTTTCATGGATAAATCGTACAACTCCAAACACGGAATTTACCAATGTGCATAGCATGGGGGTTGTCTACACAATGCATCCTGCTACAATAGGTACCGTATATACATACGAATCATATATATCCGCAACAATGCTGCACGATGTACAGATTGGGGTGACGTACCTACTCCAGAGGATATTCGACCGATCAATATTTCCTTCCTGCTTCCCGGATTTATTGAGAATCTCCTTTCGCGGATGCGCCTTTACGTATACTTCCCTCTATGCATTTTTCATAGGTCATTTGATTCGCGTAGGAAACAATAAAATTGTTAACAAGAATTTTCGATTTGCGATCTTAAAATTCAATATAGATGTATATATTGATTAATTAAATTAATTAATTATTATGCATTGTTTTAGTCTTAACCATATAATGAAATATATTTATGGACTAAAAATGTCAGATTGCGTGGTGCGTTAGGATGGTTTTAAATGAACGTCGTCAGTATGTAATTAAGTCTAGATTACAGTTTGAGGTTAGGTCCGAATTAAAGCTGCAGTTATCACGTGCATCGTTTATGAATTAAAACCTGATTTGCATGATGCCAGGTGTAGATGCGCGTTTGGCTGTAATTTTATTTAAGCTATGATCCACAACGAGATGGTAGAACCGATTGCAATTACGTTTCCATGTACGCTGGTGGGTATGTAGAAAAATAGTATGACGCCGTTTAACGAAGCTTCAACGCAGATTCGACAGATGCTGTAGACTTTGCGCACCATACTGGAAACTCTCGTAAAGATTCGCGATTCGGTCATCCATTTTTTTTTTTTCTATTATGGATGGTAATTTCCTTCGTACTCTTACGGGAAAACGAGATATTCGAGCTATAGTACTGTAATTACGTATTTTTCTAAGCTCCACGGTAGATTCCACCAGGAAGAATGGCCGGCATGATAATGACTACCTAGTAATAAAGTCACTCGGCACAATGACCTCAGTATCATAAGGGTTTTGATATTTGGAAATAAAAACTATAACTGCTATTATTATTATACTGTCTAAACAATTTTCTTATGTAATCCATCGAAATCTATTACTTAACGATGCGCATACGTGCGGATTTCGTGTTACTGCATGTGTGTCTACTTCGCTACTGAATCTTCCCCGTATACTTCTATGCCTTGGGGATAGCATTGTTTGCAGATATCGTGGGAAACCGGGAAGCGATTATCCGAAAGAGATGCAGAAATGCTCGGGAATACTCGAGCTAGGTAGAAATATAATGTAAATGGAAGTCATGATAAATATCAGGATACACATAAAAATTTCTACGAAGATTATACCTAGAGGAATTTTCTTTTTTCTTTCCAACAAGATTAGTCTCTTGAGCACGTCCTAATGCGTGACGTCACTTCCTTTCCCTTTGACAGGCACCGCTTAGCTTACTGTAGTTTAATCGATAAATTTAAACCAAAATTTTTTCAGAGCCACACTACAGCCTCACCGGTCCAGACTGGCTTGAAACTCGGAGACGAATGTAACAGGGATAGAGATTGCGAAGCTAGTATAAGTAGCAGCCATTGCTACTTAGGATATTGCCGATGTCAGCCATTCTTCGCCGAATATAATGGCACAAAGTGTCTCGAGTGTAAGTTGAGATAAAGTTTCTTCATTGTTATCATCGTTACTAACATCTTCTAGAAAATTCGATCCATATCATGCGCAAGAATTGTATTAATAAATATCATTGATATTCGCACGCTGAAAAATATGCCTGTTATCCTCGTTCGATTATTCGATTAAAATATTTCCAATAAATTAATGCACGTAATTTGCAGCCTCTCTATTGGGTTACGATTGTCTGGTGGCGGGACAGTGCTCGATGAAAGTTGCAAATAGCAGTTGCCTTGCCGGAGTTTGCAGATGCGAGGAAGGATATCTGCAGTTTCGACGACACACGTGTCTTGGACGTGAGTACCTTTTAATGATTTCTTATGGATTAAATGACTTCGATTTTAACACTGTATCTTATGGCTGGCATGCTATTCTATAATTTAGTATATGTACAGCTATAATGTGTGTTCTCATGTGGTATGTATATTGCATATAGATAACGGGGCGCATCTTCATGTGGAAACTTCCCGTAGCCGCTTTTGGCACGTTGTTCCTAGTTAGTGGTTCAGCGACCTTCCTCATCGGCGACGAGGATGTCATGGATAATATTAATAACCTGCTCACACCCACTCGTTATTACCATAGATTGGGCTTGGCTGTCGCTAACTATTTTTTAATACGATCTTAAAGGATGAGGCTATAACGATAACGTTGGATCGTGTAATGGATTATTCAATCAACATGGCGGATTGGCGTGATATATTGTTGTATGCGGTAATTCACAGGAATTAATGTATTTTTCTGTAGCTGTTTTCAATTGTACGATTAATGTTAGGGTTGATACTGTTAAAGTGCGTGTTTAGTTTGATTTTGCATTTGACACTTTTATTATAATTAGCGAAGTCTCGGGTAGCAGTGAAGTTAATTAGTGGTTGACTAATTAAGCTTATTTCTTGTAAATGTAGTAGAATCTTCAGTGCGTTGGGTTTGGCTGATTTATTGGAAACCTAATGCTGTGATAGCAGTTGTCGAGAAGCCCAGTTTATTTTATAAGGGTCTCATGGGGCTGGTGGGGTTGTCAACTTCCTGGTGGACGTTCTGGCGTATATTTGTGGCCTGACAGAAACCCGTTCTGGAATTTTCCGCAGGTGTTTACGAGGCAATTAATTCCTTCTAGGAACCGCAGCAATGTTAAGCGAAACCTTTGTCGGATAGAAATTCTGCATTCACGCATTTTATTCTGTACAATAGTTGAATATACGTAGGAAATCCTATAAGGAAACAGTCAATTGGAATAACTCGTGTGGTTTAGAACCTTGTATATAATTAGTAATAAATTTAAAAAAACTAACGGTACCTTTCATTCTTTATAGCCGCCAAACCTGGTCAAGTGTGCTATAGCCATGCACACTGTCGTCTCTGGGACAGCGACACTTACTGCGACTTCTTGATACCGGATCTTTTTGGAAGATGTCAGTGCACTGCACCAATGCGTCGCGACGGCGACGTCTGTCGTCGAGATGCCCTGGTACGACCTCCACAACATCCAGTCGTTCAGGTAGCTGACGCGGATGAAGATTCAGGCAATACGGATAATCAGGAAGGTCAACAGGTCACCGAAGAGGACGACGATGAACAAGAGACTGGTAATTGAATTTATTTAACTCCGTGCGAGAAATGCAGTTTTACGCACGCGAAGCGTGCATTTTCGCACGTTGTGAAATAAAATTTTGTACGATACTCGTGCGAAAAACCTTTTCTAAACTCGTGTGATTGCAACACTCGCCTTCGGCTCGTGCTGCAAACTCACACTCGTCAGAAAAAAAATTTTCGCACTAGTATCGTAAAGTACTATTTCCGTACAGATTATGAAATACTCCATATTAATATTTCCGATTGGATTTTTAATTGATATGTAATTAATAAAGTAATGCATTACTTGTCAATTTTCAGGAGTTCAATTATCCTGGTTGAAGAATGCGACGATGTTACTATCGACGGTAACGCCAACGCAATTGATACCTGTTAATTTGGTGACCCGACCAAGCGTCGTCACTGCAAGACCGGATACTCCGGCGCCGAATGAACTTCCGGAAGATGACGATACTATAATTGTCGAAGCTGAAATTACAGAATTGATTCAAACGACCTCAACGACCACATCAGGTAAGTTAATTAATTTCGGCATCAATCAAAAGTCTCTAATTACATAATTGTTTTAATCCATCAGCTCCAATCAAGACTGATAGACACGAGCCTAGTACGTTGTCAGCCGTGAGTCTGGGTCTGGCTTGTACGTCAGACATGGAATGCAGAATGGCGGATCCATACTCGCGTTGTTCGGACGGAGTCTGCGATTGTGTATCCCATGAGAACGGGACTTTATCCTGTGGCGCCAAGAGACCTGGTTGCACTCCGGGTACCTTCCAATGCCGCAGCTCAGGTACCTGCATCAGCTGGTTCTTCGTTTGCGATGGACGACCTGACTGCAGTGACGGATCCGACGAGGAGTGTACCCTGGCACGTTGTCCAGCTCAAGCTTTCCGATGTAAACGCAGTGGATTATGCGTTTCCAGGGCGGGTCTCTGTGACGGGAACCGGGATTGCCCTGACGGAGAAGACGAAGATAGCTGCAACGGTCGCAGAAGTATGTTAAACCTTTTATCGGTCTATATTTTATATATGCATGATATCTATAATTATATTATTGATAACCACTGCCCTTTCGATAAGATCAAGATTAACAAAATTATATTTATTTTGACCTACACCTACATCTGTAGGTTTTGTTAGCAAGTAAATCTGACTATCTACAGGTTGAGACTAAGAGGGTGTCACTAAATTTACACTAGTGTAAATAAAACGAACAAATCTAATGATAAAGCATATCGACGCGTATGTAACTAGCATTAAGGGCCACTTTGAATATCTACTATGAAGTAATGATATGTCTAAAAGTGGCTGTATCTCATAAACGGGTAGTTTGCGGACCCATGGATTCGAATTTTTATCTTAGTTTCGAGGCATGGAATACGTCTGTAAAATTTATTACACCTTTTTAGACTCACCGTGTATATACATACCGTGCTAAATCCTAACAATAAGATTCATTACTCATTTACCGCAGAGTGTCCCGAGGGAGCCTTCCGCTGTAACAATGGCCAATGTCTACCGGCCTATGAATTCTGCAATGCCGTAATTTCCTGTAGAGATGGCAGTGACGAGCCACGAGGAGCATGTCGAACCAGGAATCGCGGTCGTCTAACGCCCAGGCTTTGTCCATTCCGATGCGGAAATGGCAGATGCAGGTCCGATGCAATAGCATGCAGTGGACGTGATGGATGCGGTGATGGATCTGACGAGAAAAACTGTTCTGTATGCAGTGAGTATTTTTTCTATTATTCTTATTGGCAATAAATTTTTATGGCCATGGCTGCATTAACTGATAAATCTATTTTCTTAGTTACAAAAATAAATTATGATTCATAAACTTTTCTTTCGAAATATTCCGAAAACTCCAAGCCGGCAGTGGCAAGTTATCTTTGTGGTTAATGCAGGCGATAAGTTTATCTTGCTGAAAATGACGGTGTAAAATAAAGAACGCGAAAACAGATTCCAATATTCGTATCATAATGCGCTGAAACTTTGGCACGACACGATTGTGAAAATTGAATGAACAGTCCATTAAAATGCTGATAAATTCCTTTGTAATCGCACAAGACTAATAGCATTTTCCAGCAGTGCTAGTAACACAGTGCAGCCACTTTGAAAACTGATAGTCTCGTGCCACAATGTACAATTGAAGTAGTGGGCGTCTTAACGTATGATATGATAGTAAAATAACTTGCCAACAGGAAGTTGATATTCACATTTTTATTTCATTAGGATGTCCTGTGACGCTGTAGAGTGATATGGGCAAAATTAAAATTGAGGAAAACGGACGAAGCTGCCCGGATGAATAAAGGCCCGGCTATCTTAGACGGAACGACCAAGAAAATATTCTTCTTGCGTGACCAAAGACTGGCGTGTACGTTAAAAGTTTTCGAGTCGTGCTTAAAGTTAGTGCGTGGGAACCGCAAGGTTTATTTTCAAAAAGTGTTAGAAGTCAACAACGCGAAAGAATTTATTATTATAAGTGAAAAAAAAGAATTTTTAAAAGGATCTGCCGAAGAATTTTCTAAACGACTCGACCATAACTTGTAATTAAGACTAGATAAAAATGAGTAATACATGATACATAGTTATCTACCGTATAGTATATAAATAAGGATACAAAGATCGTGTATGACAATGATAATATTTTTTATTTTGAATATTCGCGGGGAATATTCTCATTCGTTTGAAATACGTGCCAGTATAAAAGGAAAAAAGTGGGACGAGAGTAATACTTATAATTGGAACGTATTAATTTTTTTAATTAATAATAATGCAATGACCAATGATCTACAAGGTCAACGCCAAAATTAAATTTTAAAAAATAATGCAGTCGCGTGTACACGAGTTCCGTGGAGCGTTGTTAACTTCGGAATGAGGCATTGAATAAAATATATTCGACATTGACCGTTCCTGGAAATAAGCCACTTTTATGTACCGCCATTACGGCCAGTAGGTTTCTACAGTAGGCTTCGCAATGATAGTAAAGCCTGTTCCAGGAACCTTCGTACTATTAATACGTAATAAACTATGCCGTGTCGATAAGGAGCATAGGATATACTAATATATAGAGTGAATCGTGAAATATTCTCGAAATGGACTCAAATCCTTATGAATGAAACGATTTATCGCAGCTGTCGCGATAACGTTGACGTTTCAAAAACAAATATGAATTATTCACAATATCCCGTTAACAATATTAATTCTTATCTCGAATAATTATAGAACAGCTTTATGAACCATTTCCTACCAGAGCATATAGCTGAAACATTTCTATTACTCGATTTTACTGGACGAAGCTTTAACTGCAATAATGTATATCCAGTGTTATCCACTTTGTAATACGTGCATAAGAATGAAATGGCCAATCAAATAAAATTGCGAATTCAATTAAGAGTGTCGACAGAATGATTGTTTTTGTCTTGTGGATTGAATATGAAATAGTTTACATAATAATCTTCACGTTGATCAAATACATAGTTTGACCTTACAACCTTTACGCTACTGAGGCGTCTTATCCTTCTGCTCTATATCGAGATCACAGCCTCCGGTCAATCTCTATTTAAAGGCATCAACGCATTGGTCCATTTTGGTATTATCGTAGTGGAGAGCGGTGCTTCCCTCTTTCAAATCTTCAAAACATATTAGCTATACTCGGGTAATCTATATCTATAATGATTAATTAAAAGAGCATATAAATTTCAAGTGTCAGGTATTCACCAGCTTTCGCCCTAGTGGCTTATGCATAAACAGCCCTATCCGAATGGTATACTATATACATTCGGATAGGGCTGTTATACAATACAAGAGTTTCGAGAGGGAAGTAAAGCTGGTACGAAACTATAGTTACGTAAGTGCTATAGTAACCGTCAGGTATAGGTGGTGGAAAATACGTTACGCTTGCGCAACCCACCTCACCCCTATCAATACTGAAATGGAAGCGAGGTACAGTTAATGTGCAGATATGTAGTCAGTTCCATACAATATCCCAAAAGCTCAGTGAATCCCTCCCCCAATAAAAAAATTGTTATCAACCACCGAGAGACCGAGTGAGAATTTTGAAAGGGAAAGAAAATGAAAAAACAGAAAAGCAATAAAACATACGGCGACTGCGCTTGGCGTCTTTGTCGATATCAGAATCTGGCAGAGCTACTTGCTACTCGGCACAGTAACTTGACTGCACACCTGCGCATAGCTGTACAAGTATTCAGTATACGGCCAGAATTCGTACTGTGGCTGAGAAAGAAGAAAATAGACGAGGAGATGGTCGGGGCGATTCAGCTTGAATATCCCAGAGGAATCAGTCGCGAGCGATCCTCCCTTGTGAAAAGATGCCGATTGCTGTTTTCATTTTTAACACGTGACAATGATTACGGGTATCAATTAGACGCAATGGGGTAACTGTCAATTTTTGTCGCAGTCTCTGTCTGATTGACGGAATTACCAAAAATTGACTGTAATTGATTTACTACACCGGTGCCGTCGTTTTAGTTTAGTTTAAATTCATTGTGGTACACAGGAGAGGAGACCCGTAAGCGGTGGAATTATGTACGTACTGTGAGAGAGGAGAGACTCTCCCTCCAGAATCCCTGACGTATATACCTGCCACTACTGTTAGACTCTTGTGCGAGTTAACGTCGGCCCGACGTCTCCGTCCACGATAACGTCTGCTAGCTTTAACCCTGATACGTCGGGAGGAGAGTGCAGTCTACTTCGCAGTGTCGGATTCGAACGTTGTGCCTGCTTCATAATGGATAACGTGTTATCATTACAATTCGGGAGATATACGACATTCACAGTGTCTTTCGTATATTAGATTGGACATGAAAGAAAAAAATTCTTGCTTAACGGAAGAAGAAGCAATTGGAATAGACGAAATAGAGAGGAGTGTAATAATGATTAACAGTGAGTTTTATTGAAGAAATTTTTAATAAAAATGGATAAAAAGAGAAAGCTATCTATGCAGGCGAATCTGTAAGCCTAATCCAATACAGTGCAATCGTTGAGAACGAAAAGAAAGGAAAGTGAAACCGTCGATTTCAATGATACTGAATGATCATCGATTTCGTCAAGAGATGCTAGATCGAGTGGTTCAAGTGAAGTTGGAGACAAGATCGTGGCAGTGGTTTGATGTGATTTCATTAAATGAAATTTTTTAATCATTAATTCAGAACCATGCTGAAGGCTAAGTGTTCACGTTTAACAGAGTGTTTTTGCCGTCGGCCCGGACTCGTGTTGATGTTGTTACCTTGTCTTTTACTTCTTACTCTGTATCTCATTTCCGGTAGTAACAGCGAGCTGGATGGACTTCATTATTTACCATTCAGGTCTTACAACGGTAGCGATGGTAAGTGATGAATTACTTCCTAGTGATCTTCCTCTGGGTCAGAACACTGCAGAATTACGTTACTCTTGCAGAAAGGGTTGACGGCTACCTGGTGTGGAATCCCAAGTGTCATATGCTGTCTAAAAATCCACTGGATCCCTCCATAGTACAATTCGTCAAACGAGTCAAATTTGAAGCCTGCACTACGTCCCCCCTTCTCACTGGAATCGAAAGAGAAGCTAATGGCAGTTCCGTCCTGACGATTGATCCTCAAGTCAGTAAAAGTTACAAGGATCTGATTTGTTGCTGGGCACCAGTAGTGAGACCTAAACCAACCAAAACACCTGATAAGAATATCGACTCAAAAATTAGGTAAGTTTTGCTTGTTGAAAAAAATTTTTAAATCGTATCAACGCAGAGCAATGACTTCTTTCGAAAGTATAACTGTTGAGTTTACGTTCTCGGAACAATGCAATGGATTCGATGATCCGTAACGACAATCGCTACTTTTCTATTGAATAAAAAAATTAATGAAAATATAGATCTTGAAACATTCGTTCTCTACAGTGTTGAAGTCTGCACTGATTTCAAAAGACGAGTTCTCCTGCCCGATGACGTGGAAGTTGTCATGGTTTCCTGCAAGGCTTATCAACCTGATAAAGGAGCTAAGGTGAAGTCAAAATTGAAGACCAAAAAGGAACGTACAAACGTCTACAAGAATGTGCACGCTGTTTTAAATTTGGCTAAGGTTCAAGAAAGAATTGAACATAGGATGAACATATCTAGTCAAGAGCCACGTAAATTGAGTATTCTAATATTAGGTATCGATAGCGTCTCTCAATCGAACATGGAAAGAACAATGCCACGTACTATAAAATACATGTTCGATAAAGGTTGGATAAGATTGAACGGTTATAACAAAATGGGGGAGAACACATTTCCAAATTTAATGGCCATATTGACGGGTTTTAATAGCAGTCATGCTTACTCGCAATGCAAGCCTGCTGTACCGTTTAATCTAGACATGTGTCCGTTTATCTGGTACGGATTTCGAAATGCTGGCTACGTCACGGCATACGGCGAGGACGAGATGATCCTGAGTACATTCAATTATCTAAAAGTGGGCTTCGTGGAGCCACCCACGGATTATTACTTAAGATCATACGTAGTGGCATCAGAGAAGCTTCTCACCGTGCGACGTAAATTTAGCGCGAAATATTGCACTGGCCCGGAATTGAGTTTTGAACGGATTTTGAATTTCGCGGTTGAATTCGCGCGAACCTTCATCGGCATACCGTATTTCGGGTTCTTCTGGATGAATTCGATAAGCCATGACAATATGAACGGACCTTCCTCGATGGACGGTCGTGTTTTACAAAAGTTTGAACTCCTAGAACGCGAAGGTGTCCTCAATGACTCCATGATCGTCTTCCTAAGTGATCACGGAATGCGTTACGGTGACATCCGGGATACTTTGGTAGGTTGGTACGAAGAACGTTTACCATTTTTTTACATTAGATTACCGGATTGGTTTCGGGAAGAAAATCCAGAAGTGTACGCGGCGCTCAGAGTCAATGAGAATCGTTTGACGTCACCCTATGATTTCTACGAGACCCTTCGCGACGTTCTGATAGCTGCGGGCGGTGAAGCTAATTCCAGTTCCGGTTGTCCAACCTGCAGGTCACTTTTTCGTCCTGTGCCCTGGGAACGGGGTTGTGAAGACGCTGGCGTTTCTTCGCACTGGTGCACCTGCACCGCGTTCCGTTCTGGTGTCACCGATAGCAAAATTGCTGAGCAAGGTGCGCAAAAGTTTCTTCAGCACGTGGAGAATATTATCAAGGATTACAAGGATAGCAAGGGCAAGCGATTATGCGCCAAACTTAAATTGAAAAAACTCGTGAGGGTCGACAAGGTGGTCGATTCGTCCAATCAGGACGCTGGGACCGATGAGTACTTTTATATGCTTCAGGTTACACCTGGTGGCGCCAAATACGAAGCTACTATTCGATATCATGGTGACGGCAATTATAGTATTTCTAATGACGAAGTTAATCGCATTAATTCATACGCTAACAGTGCCAAGTGCCTCGAAAAGGGACTAAAGCAGTATTGCCATTGCATAAAATAGGCCTCTGCCTAGTTGATTACTAGACACTGTCAATGCTGTTACGTCATTTGACAGGTTTTCAAAATGGCAGCGAGACTGGAGAGAATCTTTTAATTTTCTTTTAGTAACAATTTCTTTTCCTCAAGGATACGTGCCAAGATTTTTTTAGTGGCGTGCCGTAAGTAGCAGGATCATGAGAGATCTACAAAATCTACATATTTCCGCACTAATCGGAATTTGGTTCGATAGATATATTACTTCCAGATAACAATTAATGCGAGCTGGTACTATCCTGTGTGATTTACTAATCAAAAAGGCGGTAAATCGATTCTCGTAATTATTCGAGACGCGCTACGACGATTTAGACTGGTTTCCATAGTAGAGTAAACATAGTTATGAGGGAATAATTAATTTGAAATTCTAAGACTCCCATACGAACAGTATTTCTATAGCGTACGTATGGTACGCCTATGGCGCCCGTGGAATTTTAGTCTTACGAGAATGGTATATTTTATTACGTGATTGACACCCGTTATATACTGTACCTTATTCCATGTGCATTCCTGGATCTCGATACATCAAGATTTGATATGCTTAAGACTCGTTAAATGGTGAGATGAAAATTGAAAGGGATTCATTGTTTCTGAATGTCATATCATTTTTTATAAGAATGTATACATATGTATCTCGGTTTAACGATTCATGAGCAAGAAAATGTTTTTACGGCGAGACATTAAATCGTTATTATTACCTAGTAATGTCTTCTTTATATTCCTATCCCGATCCATTGGCATCAAAGGTCGTCAGAAAAATCGTGCGATGAGGAATAAGGTAAGAGTGAAGAGTTTTATTATTTTAAAAAGTCAAATTTTTCAATTTCTAGTAGTTCCAGGTGTTGTACACCGTAGTTCCCTGTGTCTAGGTATTTTTCATAGTAGTTCTTAGTATCTTCTCCGCGAAGTACCATCTGCTTGAAAATCAATGTCTGCGTGAAAGATTCACACACTTAACCTCTGTCAATGACAGCCTATCATGTACGCATGTACTGATAACGCCGCCGGCCAACTGGTGTCACAAGAAAGCGGCAGCATTCATTGGAGGAGAGGATATCCTTGTAGTCGTCCTGGTCGCCAATGACGTCACTGGTAGAGTAGTGCTGATACACTCATACAGTAATGGACTGTCAAATCTTTATCCAAAAAAGTCAAAAATACAGATGTTTGAAATACAGTTATCTATGGTATCATACCAAATCAGTGATTCAGGGTCTAAATAACTATTGATTATCATTTTTCTCGTCAAATATTTCTTTCTAGCGTATGAAGTGTATATGTGTGTCTAACAATTGCATTAACAGGCTATTACAATTCAGCATCCACTAGACAGATGTGCTTCATTACATTGTTAATTATTTTTCTCAATTTATCAATGAAATAATTCATTGGCATATACTAATTAGCACAGGTGTCATCGCTCGAGCGCCAGATACGGGATCTGCTAGAGCAACGAGGCTCCTCATTGCAAATGGTGATATTAGGGTTAGGAGTTCTACGTCCTGTATGCTCCGGTGTTCCAAAGAGCATAACAGCCATAGACTCATTCCTATTATGCACAACAGACATTCCTCGTCTGGCCAAGAAGGTATCAAGGACCTTGATGTTCTCGTAGAGGCTGTCCAAGTCGCAGTTGGAGTAATTTTCAGCAGTATCAGACGCTCTAGCTCTGGCCTTCGGAATACCATTAGGCGTACTAACCACAGTACTAGGATTAGTAGTTCCCGAGGCATTAGCAGCTTCAGAAACAATCTCAAAATCATCATGAAGCTTATCGTAACTATTGCTGGAGCTGATAGTAGTGATTTTCGTAATGCAACTGTCTTTGGAACAAACGGATAACTTTCTGGAGCAATGTCGTCCTATGGATCTGCCCAGGGTACCATAAGGCGTCGAAGATGTTGAAACCGTTGTAGAATTCAAGTTAGTACTTTGAGGTGACCTCGTCATATTCCTGGAGCTACCCAGGAGTTTGATTATTGCATTTTTAGGGCAGAGCGGTTCGTTCTCGTTATCTATTGGCTCTGAAGATGATCTCCCGTTCACTACATCCTCACCAATTGGTTCGTAAGTATTATTGTTGGCACATCCACAGGCACCCTCGCAGTTGCAGTTCAACTTATCATCTTCGTCGTGACATCCTGGTGTTCCTGGCTCTGACGAACCTCTTGGTTCTACTTCGTATGTGGCGCTGATGTCTGTCAAAACATCCTCCAAGTTGTTCGACTGTGGAGCAGAAAGTTCAGTTGAGTTCGACGTGTACATCTTGAGATACGCACCGAGTGCTTCACTGTCCATTGAACTGGACGGTCCACCAGGAGGCGGTTCCTCATCGTTTGGTGGAGAGCGCGACATTACACTGCAGCTTCTTAGCCAGGCTCGTCTTGCTCTGGTGCCTCGTTTACTGATATTTATGACGCCATCTTCTAAAAGAAAAAAAAATATGTTTACCAAGGTTGAAGATGTCTACGAGAATACGCATCGTTACCTGGTACAGACAGTGACGTCAGTCCAGGTACTTGCAGGTTCCTAGGAATAGTTCCTGGTGGTGTTACATAAGGAGGCGGTGGACTCTCTGGTATAGGTTGTCTGCATCCTGATTGTACAGGTGTTGTCTGACTACTTCTACTGGCACTACTGGCACCTTCAACTAGCAATAGTGTTGATGATTGCGGCTCGACGTCATTTCTAGAGGTTGATGAAGCACTGTAAAAAGGAAAAAATATCTTTTTTTTTTAGAAACTTGATATTTTTTTTAGATAACTCACGAGCACGGACTCGGGGAACTTCTACTACGTGGTTCTAGACATGGACTCCTTCTCTTTCTTTGACTATCTTCAGATTCCACACCTAACTTCACGACCTCGTCGTAACCAGGTGGAGCTTCATAAACCGGTGGATCATCTGACACTGTTATCTCATCAATTCTAGCTCCATCTGCAATATCAAATACTATTCGGAATAATTATGAGAATTGTTAGAACTTAATAAGATTTATTACAGCACGTACCTAGAAGTTCACTTATTGTTTGCAAACGCGATTGTAATTCTCTTTGTTGTCGAGCCCTCGCGCCCATTCTATAAAGTAGTACAATCAAAGCTGATATCAGAACTATCAATCCCAGACTACTTGCAACGAATACTAAAGTAGCTGTTTTTAAGTCAGGATAACGATCAATTTTTGGAAAATAATAATTCGCCTTGTTCATGTGCCATTTACGATCCTGCGGTTCCACGTTCCAATCTGTAAAATTGAATTTTCCTAATTAAACATCAATCAACAATAATTATATATTTAATAGAACAATTGAATAATTGAGAAAAGACCTCGAAAACAACTTGCTGGTTCATCGCTGTTGTCATCACAGTGATCAAACCCGTCGCAATTCAATTGACTCGGTATGCATCTATGATTCTGACAAAGAAAATCCGAACCCGTGAAGCAGTCTTGAATACGAAAATTTATTCTATTACTTCACTATTCTTTTACGTTAAATCTTATTGATGCTCTACTAACCCATATAACTGAAAGCAGCGTAAGCTATAGCGAGACGAGACGTAGGACCGAATGTTCCTCTTAAACTAACATGAAAACCACTAGCAACAGGAGCCACGTGCTCTCTGAATCGTGGCGGTTGCAGCTGACTGGCTGGATGCCTCAAGATTTCCAATGGTAAAAGAGCAGAGGTTGGTCCTTGCTTGATAGTGAGTTCAGTATTGCCAGCTGAAAATATAAAATGGTACAATTTTTATTCATCATAACAGAAACGATAAGACTAAAACCGTAATAGCCAAAAATGCCATATATCAGCATATTGCCAGCATAATAACAGCACGCTTTACACGAGGCTGTTGTTTTGCTGGCAATCCCACATAGCATAAAGCATCCTAAGGATGTCTCTCGGATGTCCTATGGACGTATAGACGTCCTATGTTCATCCGACGGATGTTTTGTGCTATGTGGGATATGCTGGGATATTTGGGGGGAGGTTGAGGAGAGGCGTTTTTGGCTATCTCCGAAGATTCAGAATTATTCAAAATAATTATTTTACCCATATCAGCAAAAGTCACAACTTTAAGATACATATGTGTCTTCATATGTAGAAAGTTTTTAGGCGGTCTTATCAGCCACACGCAATCGTACGTCTTCACACCCTGTCCAACCATATCAAGCATTGTTATGGCGCCACCTAAATTTTCGACATATCCACCACAGTCTGTTATTGGCTGAATGGATTTATCGTAGAGGTGTCCGATGACGAAGGAGTAAAAAGCCTTGTAGCCAAGGCCGGTGCCACCGTTAGCGTAAAATCTAATGAGAAGCGACGGTCCTGAACTGACTATAACGGGTGGTCGAAATCTCGCGCCACTGCTCACGTCCAAGCGTTGTCCATTCCAGTCATAAAACTATATATTAAATAAACATAATATTATCTATGTAATATGTAAAATGTTTGATTATCAATCGCGTAGTTATTACCTCCATTATGGAAACTGTAGCAAGTTGAAAATCGCTGAAGAGTACTCTAACACGACAAGATGGCGCTTCCGAGGGACACGTTATTATATATTCCATTCCCAAATCTCTTGGATAACGCGCAGGAAAGAATGGAGACGTTAAAATTCCGCCACCTGTGTTATTCATTGTTTTTGTTGATCCAGTCACCATGTCTGCTCCTCTTAGATGCAAACGATTTCCTAAAGATACAAAAACTCTGTATTCCTTCCTGGTAAAATTGTAGTAATTGTTATTCCTAAAATATAAGTCAAACGTACTCTCTGCAGTGTATTCCAAAGTAAAAGCGTGTCTATGGGATTGACTGTACAATAATGCAATAGACAATGTTCTCGTATTGGATCTGTAAGTGATCGGCGCGTATAGACCACAAAATGGCGTACCGGAAACGTCTTCGTAAGGCGGTTCTGAGATCCAAACGTAATCGCATCTGTAGGGATATGCAAATAATATTGATAATATTTCATTTTTTAATATAAGAATTATGTAATTACCTGCATGGACTATCCATCATCACGCCACCCTCTCCGCAATGGTGCGAGAGCGCCAAGTTTTTGAAAGTGACAGTTATGACGCACGATGGACATGTTACCAATTCTAAACTGCACTGATCGTGAGAACTGTTGGTTACGTAAACGCGAGACACCTGCTGTCTCGGTGCATTCTTCACGAAGGAGATGTTCTTCGCGTAGAGGACACCCTGCTCTCCAAGCTCCAGGTAAAGTCTGCGTCCGTTGTGAGGACCACAGATATCTTCATTGCGAATAACGTTGCCACTCACGGCGAAGAATCCCAAGATAACGATAAGGATTACTTTGTATTTGAAAAGGTAAAGGTAAATTGTTAGTGAAATTAATTATAAGAAATATTTTTAGGTAAACAGCAAGGAGGGGGGCTAGGATTGATTTTTATTGGTTTCATTTGAGTAGCTGTGCCCTCTTTCTCATTTTTTTGCATAATTAGGGATTGTAAGGGTGGTCGCGATTTTTGAGACTTACCATTATGACACTGAAACATATTTCGCCAAGAGAAAGAAACGTTCTGCCCGACGAGAAACCCAACATGATTCTGTATAATTTTGTTAGCTCGGGGTAGCGTTACGTACGCCATATAATGGTTTAATGCATTTCTGTGGCTGCACAGACATATGCTATTTTTTTCTACGAGTGTGTAACAGTGATATACGTTGACGTGCGGGACAGGTGACAATTTTATATAATTGTTATTATCTGTTATCACTTTTGAAAGAAGGTCGCTAAAGTTCACGTTTCTAAAAGGTCACAAACTTTTAATCATTAATAGCTTAATGGCGTAGCGAAATATTGGCAAGCTATGAGTAGATATTATTAAGGGTATCGTACACGTAGATATATTATTGGCGCCAGGTATAAACTGTTGAACAGATATTTAACATTGATTAATACTGCCATCGAGTTTTATATACATTTTATTTATATTAAAAAATGGGATACAATATTGTGGACAATATTATATGGCGGAAGCAGCTTGAATGAACGGCGATTAAAACTCCATCTTCTTATCTAAAATAGAAAATTATAACGTAAAAATTATTATTATTGTTGGGATAAAAATTAAAGTTTATTATACTCGCCACTCTCTAAGATTTTTTGCCCTTTCTGCGATTCTTCTAGCCCTCTCAAAAACTCTTGGAAAACGTGCAGTGTTTTATTCAAGCTTGTTTTCTTATAATCTTTTATTCTTTTAATATTAGAGTCTTCTTGTACGGCCTTTTCTTTAGCGTCAAAAACATTGACCTCCTCGATCAGTTCATGTATTCTTGGTACAGTGGATGGATCAAATTTGTCCACTGATTTCGGATTGAACGGTACACAAACTTTACCGGTTTTTGGATGAATGCAAAATGGTGATTTCAATAAATGATTCAATCCCTTGGTTACGTTTATGTCCAATCTGGGATAGCAATATTGGATCATTATCTCCTCGACTAAGAACCGTTTCCATTTTTTGGATCCCTTAACACATGAGAAAGTTGTAGAAAATGATAATTAACGTTTTCAAAAAATGAAGACTAACGAACAAGATCAATGTACCGAGTGCACTTCGTTCCTATAACGTTTCAAAAATTCTTCCCATCTGTCAGCACTACTTTTTAATTTTGAAAATGCTTCCTTCATTTCTGTTTGTGCGGTTTCATCTGGAAGTATTGGCAAGAATTTTTCTATTCCCTGCTCGGTACCCAACATATCTTGTTCTACAACGCACATTGAAACGAATAATGGTTCTATTATATCGAGAGCTCGTCTGCAAAATTAAATAGAAGAAGTATTTCAACAGTTTTCCGCAAAACATAATTTGTCTTGACGTAAGAACAAGCAGTTATTACACATACCTGATGGAATGATGTATATTTTCTCCACGTATATTAACTTTCTTGTGCATGTATTCACCACCTGATACAAGTTGTAGATATTCTGCGACAGCACTACGTGATAGTGAATCCAGGGTTCTTGCACTCTCATCACATACCCAACAATGAATTCCACGTCGTCCAGAAAATACCCAGAGAAGGTGCTTGAAACCAAAATCCTCTAGCAAAAGATATTTTAATTAAATATCTGTGTAGAAGAGTGTTATGCATTGTAATAATTAGATATCGTACCTCTGAGAGCCGCATCTAATATTTTACAGGCAATTGCCATATATTTCCAGCATTTATTACAAATATCTGCACCGGAGCAACATGTTCTGACCTCATCATAATCAGTCATATCAATGTCAAATACAAGCTCCCTTTGTTCAGGGACCAACGTCTTTCCTTTCATCTCATTTTTGGGACTAAATAGTAAAATACACACTGGATGAGTAATACAGTAAAATTATAGATTAATCTTGTTCAAGGACCCTTACGCGGTATTATACACAGCACCAATATCTATTTTATATGGCATGAGTCTCTTGATTTCAATCTCCAAATGCTTTGAATTTGTAAAGCTTTTATAACGTATATAAATATCATCCCCAATTGTAAATGAAAATTCTCTCCGTTGAAATATATCACCTATAAAGAAAATTTCCTGGCACTTATTCTACAAGAATGTAATTCATATAAATAGTATTAAATGCTTGATCAGTACTGTTTCCATAACTCAGCCATCGATAGTAATCATGAAATGGAAATAAGCGTGCATAGTAAATTGGTAGCAGATCTTCCAATTGGCCTATATCAGACATTCTGGAAACATAAAATTATATCTATTTATTATTACACAATGTTGATTGCTAGTATAACATGAGGTTACCACTGGTATAAGAACTAATATAAAACTATGCAATATAAAAGAAATCACACGTACTCTACCTAAAAGTTTATATAGTTAGATTTTAATTAACGTTCATAAATTCAACTCTATGTCAATAAAAGAAGTTAGTGGTAGTTCTTGAAAAATTAGAACTTCACATTACTTGACAGCAATAACTGGCCGAGCATTATTCCCGCGGTTTTTCAGTGAAAACATAATGTTCTAGTGATAAAATTTTATTCAAGTGCTGCTATTTCTTTAGTGAATTCATTCGTCGTAAATTGTGGAGACTGGAAGAGCAAAGATTCTTGGGTAAGATTTTCAAAATTCTAAATCTTCCCTTTAGTAGCATAAAGAAAACGAAGATTTTCAAAATCACTAAAGAGAACAAAATGAAAAAGATATAGCCCCATCGATACATTTTATTTTATTAAGCAAGTAAACAGAACAGATTTTTGTCAACGCTGACAATAAAAAGAGAAAATTACGGAATAAAAGGAAATAAAAATTCGAATAAATTGTACAAGGTATAACCACAAAGTGATTTTCAATTATATATATTATATATATATTCTACCTAAAAATATGTATATGATGATAATATTTTATAGCTTACAACTGCAATGCATGTACGCTGCGTTCTACGTTGCATGTACGCAATGTATTTGCGCATGTAATGGCAGCTATTATGTTGCGGATTCACGATAATTCTAAACTTAGGCAGTATACATCTAGTAATTGTTAATTAAAATAAATTCTATTTTTTTCAAGAAAACAATTGTGTACAAATTATAATCAATCTGTGACTTACATTAAATATCCCCATAGAAAAGACTTCTGCTAGTCTGCTAGATCTTCAATAGTAGCTTATTTGTCAAAGGGTGTGAAAATACTCAAAATAGTGCTGCAAATATGTTACTTGACAATTAATGAGTTTAATTTTTTGACCTAATATGTTTAATTGTGCTGTACATATTTTATCCTAATTTTAATTTTGAATGTTACGTGCAACATTCATGGTTAGAATGAAACCTTTAACCTGAATTGGTGTTATTGCAACATTCAAATACTTCAAAACACCATTTAAATAATGAGAGATGCGTACCAAGGGTCTATTATTATTTCTCATTTGCATTGTTGGGAGTAGCATTATTTTTATTGCCTTCAGCAATCAACGACCTTCCATACAAACCTTAGTTACGGAGACTCACAAGCAGTTACGGAGCTTCCAAGTAGAGTATCGTACGATTATATGAGAGAATACTCTGTCTTTAATGTTTTCTAATCTATATCTTATTTTCTTTCTCTAGGAGAACCTGAAGGATGTAGAAGAAAAGAGATTAGTCACAGACTCCAAGTACCTCGCGTTACTTGGCCTCAACAGAGAAACAAGCACAACACCTTTAACGCCAAAAGTTCAAAATGTGACGATAGTTTCATTGCTACGTCCAGGAAGCGAACAGCACATTTATGGCTTTGTGAGAAACGTTTCTCATTTTTTGCCAAACAACAGTATTATAGTGTACGATGTTGGTTTGAATGATGAAGCATTGCAGAATGCTAGAACCGCCTGCAATTCAACTAAATGTAACATTATACAATTTGATATAAGTCCCTTTCCTGCTCACGTGGAAGATGATAGACTGCACGTTTATAGACCTCTAGTGATTCAGGTACGAACTCAGAAATTGATTTTGATATTTTTATTTGTTCTTAATAGCTTTCGCATGGTGTTCTTTATGCTTCGATAACAATATAATGATTTTTCTATCGTAGATGGCTTTAAATACATTAGGAAATATTCTGTACATGGATTCCAATGTACGTTTAAACTCTTCAGACATATCAAAGTATCTCTTGCCAAAGTCAGGCATCCTAACGTGGCCAACGAGACACGCCATAAGTTCTCTGACTCACTCAAAGATGTACGAGTACTTCCACGTCTCGGCAGAGAGCTTCTTTTTCCTTCCCTTGATAAGAGCGTCGCACTTAGTTATAAGAAATACAAATGACATTCGTGATAACGTGATGCTGCCCTGGGTGCAGTGTGCACTAACCAGAGATTGTATATGTCCAATCGGTAAATATTCCTCTTCTTACATGACCAACCCAAATAATAGTACTACCTCAATATTAATAAAACATCTACCTTCTCAGGAGCCCAGTCAGCCGGTTGCAGATTTAACAAAAGACCTCAATACCGTTATTCCGGATGTCACGCGTACGACACATCCGCCTTAAATATCGTTCTTGGAGTGCACTTCAATTTCGACGACACCCGTTACATACATCAAGAGCACGAAACCTATTTCAATAAAATCCAACCAGACGAAGTCGCCGAGGAATACCTGATGATAGCGCGACAGAACAACGCGACGGAAGCAAACGCAAAACTTTTGATATCCATGGAACGTTAAAAACAATGATCTCAAACATGTCACGATTGTGATTTCGCGAAGTGTATAAATAAGGACTTCTGCACAAGCTAACTTAAGACTAAATAAAGCCGTAGACATAAGAATAACAAAAATAGAAGTGAATATTTTCATTCACTCACTCTATGTGTAACTTATCCACAAACACGAAATGCGTTCGTGCACGCAATTTTTTATGCTTAACATAAATTCAAATTTTCTACTGGAATTTGTTTTTTCGAGCGAGTCGATCGGTTCATGTAATCGTGACACAGTCGATTCAAGAAGGAAGTAAAATTTTGTCTACATGACTGACAGTTGTCAGAGAATATTACAACTTGATGGATCTGTTCGGTTTTCGGTACAAAGACGTTATTAAAAATTGACTTTTTCTTTAAAAATATATTCCTCTCTCGGCCTCTTCTCGTCGTTGAATTCAGGATTGGTTGTTGTTCGCATAAAAGGCGCAGGATCAAGTATCATGGAGAAACATTCGCATGTGAGTAAGGCCGCGCTGTCTCGGTCGTAGAAAATAATGTGGTGCCAGAAGGTTTAATATCGGCGATCGCGCTGTCAGGTGCTGGACCAGGGTTAAATGTTGTACAGTGATGGCCAATGACTGCGACCTGGACAACTGGGAATTGCGACAAGAGGATGACCTGGTTCAGTTACCCCATAGAAATGCATTGACATTACCAACCCTAACAAAATTCGTGAACGAACCGTCAATACAAAACGGATTGCACCGACATTGGCATAACAGGCCACATAGTACAGAATCTGGACCAGAGCTTCGTTTTATTAATCCCGCAATATATGCTGAGTCCCTCGAGGATGGGGATGAGGTAGAACCTGAAGCACCCTCGAAGCACCATTCAATAAAATCAGAAAATAGTTCTGCACGCTTTCGTACAAATTGTGGCGATTCCCAATTCGCTGATCGCTTCTCGACGCTTTCAATTAATGAGGAATCTGGAGCAGATTTTTATAACGATCAGCGGAATCCACGGGATACTTATAGATGCGTGAACTCCCCGTCGGCGACGTCTTCGACGCTTACTTTAACGAATCAATCGAAATCTAGCCGTGTAGAACGTCGTTGTGCTATAGGCGATGGTCAAAAAATCAAAAATGGTTTTCTAAATGGTGTACGTGCAGATAATGACACGTCAGTGGACAATCAACCTGATACTCAAAGGTAAGTTTGTTATTTTGTTCGAAGAAATAAATGTCAAACAATTAAATCAATGAATTTTGAAAAGTTATTTATTTAGTCTGTGAATCCTTGTCTCACAATTATTCAGGTACGCCTTTAATGGACAGAGACGCGTTATGCATTACTCCTCGACGTCGCTCTCGGCCTCGACCGTTTCAGAACAACGTCTCAGTGGAGTCGCCCTTGCACGAAACTTGGCCCACAAGGAATGGGTAAAGGAGAAAGAACGTATGGTACAAAGAAAAAAATCACTCGAGCGTCGAGCTGAAGAGCGAAGAAAAGCTGAGGAGGAGAAAATAGAGAAAGAGCGGGAGGAGCGTCGAAGAAAGGAACGTGAGAGTTTTGTGCGTTGGGCTGAAAGAAAAAGAAAGGAAGATTTCGATCGTAGAAAGGCGATAGAAAGTGAACTGGAACTTCAGAAGAGACTGAAGGACGTTGAGGAACGTGCAACGATGGCGAAGACGATATATTTGAAACAATGGGCGCGAAAGAAGGAAGAGGAGTACAGAGGTTTGTAAATACGTAATTGTTTTCTATCAAAGAAAAGAAAATATTCGGCTGTTCCTTTTATCTAGTGCAACAGAAGGACCAACAGCTGAAAGACAAACAGGCTGAGGAAGGTAAAAAGAAGAGACTGGAGGAAAGTTCAAAGGCTTATGAAAAGTGGCGTGAAAGGTCGAAGAACAGACCAAAGCCTGCTACTCAAGGATTGCTACGTTAGTTTTTAATTAGACGAATAATCTGCTCTCTATATCATATTATAGTCTACTTATCTTTTTAATAGCACATCAAAAAGCTATACCGACTTACGTTAACCCAACGCCCTGGCAGCGACTCGTCGACGATGCGAATTCGTCGGATGAAGCAGAAAGAAGCACAGATTTAGCTGATAAAAAATCAATAGCTAAGCCTAATAGTAACGATGTTAAAAAAAATATTAGATCGCACCAGTGAATAGTTAGGAACGTCAGGAGTCGGTGGAGCTCGAGTGATCGTTTAAATAAGATCGATGAATTTCGATCTAGGAAGTAAGGATGCTGCGAGATAAAAATCGAATGGACAACTTGATATATAATGTCCATTGATCTAGACACCTGAGAGAGGAAGTTTAGTCTCATTAACGAACTGCAATCCGTAGGACCATTTTGTATTTCTAATGAATGAACGCTACATAATTACTGTAGAGTTTTTTTGATATTTTCATTTTCAAGAATCTTCATCCCCACTTGATTAATACGTTTTATAAATACAATTTAAGGTGATTCCTTAATGTCGCTCATTTCATGAAAGGTGTACGGGCATTGCTCATTGAAATAATATAAAAAATTCTCCTTCTTTTGCTCCAGAAAAAAACGCCCGTAGCACTTAACAAGACGTCCGTCGATTTTTTATGCTCTGTATAACATTATTAACAATAAACTGGTGACGCACTGTATCGTTTATGTTAGAACTTCTCGAGGAATTGTCACGAAAGTGTATATTTATTTAGAGATAATGAAAATATCGGTTTACAGAAAAAATTATTTAATAATGGAGTATAACTTCTCGTGCTCCATTCTTTTATTCTCTTTCTTCTTGTCGATTCGATCTCTTGTCGGTTTTAGATCTACGCTCGGTCTCCTTTGTACTCTAACTCGGCCATGCTTCAAAATCACTAATCACTAATTACGTATCACATTCATATGCTATATTACGATACTGATTATGCATTGGATATATGTGTATGTATACTACAATTAATCATTCCATTCGTAACTCGTTCAAGATCAAATATTAATTCATCATCGATTCTTCTTCGTCTTGGAGTTTCTGGATCTCGGACTTGTTCATAAAATAATAGGTCGGTTGTCGCGCTTTCTAAATGGAACAATGCAAATGTAAAAATCCTTCGAAATAATACGTTTGGTATTACCGCAAACTTGGAAATGCATAAAAATCCAGGGAAACTTACCAAATCTTTTAATACTCTCTTAGCACCCGCCTTTATTAAAATATTGCTCAAAATTTCGACAGAAGTGACACCCATCGCGTAATGAAGAGCCGTGCGTTCCAACTGAATAAGAAATTGGGAAGAAAAAGCAACATTTAAAATATCAAAACAACGTATTGTAATTGATAAGTGATAATACGTTGTTTGTATACAAAACTCACGTTGTCTCCGATGCGCAATGTTTCTGGATACATCTGCACGATATATTGAGCAATGTCAATATGTTGTCCTAACACAGCAATGTGCAGAGAACATCGACCAACAACATTTTTTCCAACTGCTAATAACTTCCCGCCGCTTCCGTTGGTTGAGAAAAGTTCCTTTGTTGATTTTGTGTCGCCAAAGCGAATGGCGCGGTGTACCGCCTCGCGACGAGTCTGAAGTTGTTCACGAATTGAAAGAGATCCTTAACGTACTGGTTGTTCAATTCGATAAAAAAAAATCGTACCACATAATTTGGAATGGATTGTAAAAATTGAACTGTTGACTCATGACCACGTTGACTGGCAACTTCCACAATGTTTACTCCGTCATCCTCTGCGTCCAGGATGTGATCGTATCCTTCCAGTAGAAGTTCTACCAATTTTTCGGTCTCTCCTGCGAAGACAGAGATAAGATACGAAGTGAAAGTTTACGTATCATTTTGACGATCAATAAAATCGTGTCGATTAAAGAAAAATTGAGTAAATTTTTACCTCGAGCAGCCAAGTAAACAACCCAACGATCAATTTCCTCAACATTTTCACTAATGTTCGCTTGTTCAGCCACGTCTCTTGCTGTTCGATAAAGCTCGTCCCTGTAGCCGACGTTCACCTGCGTTTCCTGGAGCAACTGAAACAAAGCATCCTTCGCGTGGGAACGTACTGCCGCAAAGTGAATCATACTCTGTCCATGTTCGTCCTGGGAATTAAATGATAAAATTTATTGTGATAAAGTTTTTGGATTTTTGTAATTTTAGTATTATTTCTTATATTTCTTTTACCCTGTTCGAACTGCTGAACGCCGATTCGGGAGAGTCTGAGTCAGGACTTTGAGGATAACCAGCATCGTCATCAGGATTGTCATTCTCTGGATTATCTCCGTTTGCCTGTTCGCGTTCAGGAATAATTAGTACATTGGATTCCTGTGGGATTTGATTAAACGAAATTATAAAACAAAAAAGAGCCGCGTGTTAAGCGATTGCAGTTACAACGTTATTAAATTAATTTTTCAAATTTTAGGAAAACGAAAGTAGCAGTACCTGCGTGGATCCGCCGCTTTTATTTTTACTTGCAAAATTGTAAAGATACGTAGCCAGATAAGTAACAGGATCTTTCGGCCGCGTGTTGGCCACTTCCGTTAATCCTTTTATCAGCGGATCCCCCAGAGCTGTGGAATATTTTAGGAATCAAATATTAACAGACACGAAGTCCCGTACGTGGTTTTTGTTCATTATTTTTTTTCATCGTATATATGCAAAAATTCTGATGTCACGACGAATACTTACAAGATGCCAGATAACGACCTTCTTCCGTGTGAAATATGGGGATGTCGACCTGCGTGTCGTCTGAAAAAAATTAATTTGTTTTCGTCACGTGTTCACAATTTCATAGAATATGCATAGCGTTTCTCTTTTTTGATTTTACACGACAACGTAACAGAAAATTTAATACCATTGCGTCATCACGCTGTATGGAAATTTATCACTAGAGGCACTATGCAAGGCTTGGTAATTCATGTAAAGCGAACTTTCATTTTGCGAGATAAAATGAAAAGCATAGTTTCACAAAAATCCATTCGATCGCAGAGAAATTGCGTGCTAATATCCTTTTTCTATCGAATTTTTCTGTGAGATTCGAATAAACACACCGTGCAACATTAAAAAACGTAATTCATATAAAAAAAACATTGACACGAACATTGGATTTCGCGTACAGATTCAGCGGATGTGCTGAAATGATGGAGAATGGAAATGAAAATTTGTTTTGACAATAATGCAGTGATGGCAAGTGTTAAAAAAGTAGGGTGACGTGGCTCGACACCGTGACGCTGCTGGTGCCAAATCAATAGCGTCGGCAGGAGGTACACTCTGAAACTTATACTAAAGTAGTTCAATGATCCGGATATATAAAGACACACGTTTCACACATGATTTCATATGATTGCATACGTCACACATGATTTCATATGATTGCATACGTCACACACGTCACACGTACGATAGGCGAAAGCTCAATCGAAGCAATTTTTATATATTAAAAACATTTGGTCATTTCGGGCGAGCTTCGTTGCTTGCCCGAAAACATCAAGTTGGAAAGATATGTGCTCTGCCATTTTGTTTTAATGTTAATAAATATTTAGTGTGAACATCGACTCGTGCGTGACATACAAAGCCTCGAAGATTAGGATGCCCTGTCGCCATTGTGTATTCGACTATATGGAAGAGATTGAAAACATCATTGTCGTGCTTGAAAATTTTGAAAATTTTGTTTGATTCATGTAAAATTAAAATATTCATGCACACGCGTGGTAATGGCGTCAAAACATCGTGACGTAAGTCTTCGGTATGTTAATTCAAAAATTTTTTTGTTTACTAACCTAATAAAAAGTGTGCGATGCTCTCCCAGCGGCTAATCCAATTTATTTAAAAATTTTCGAAATTTTGGCTTGGATATCTTTAGCCGAATCGATGCGATTGGTAGAAAAGAACGATCACACATCTTTCCAACGAGATTACGAGGCTGTGGTTGTTAATTAATGATTTGATTTTTTTGCTCTCATCGATTCTACACTAATTCGAAAATTGTCTACGAAGCTACTACAAATAAATGAAAAGGTCAGACGTGATATTGGCTGGAATTTTCTCACAGAAAATTCTCTCGAGTAAGCGTAATTGGTTATCTAAAAACGATCTATTAATTTGATTAATCGTTGTTGGATCGGCATCGTTGACATCAATCTGGATCGATCGAGTCGGTATAATCTTATTAATTGACATTGACTAATCTTAACGCGCCCAATTATTTTTCGTCGATTTCATGTTTCCTTATCATTTATACGAACTTCAATTATTCTAACCTACCAAATATGCATAATTAATCTATCGGAAATTTAGTTCTGATTGCTTCGAGAACTTGACAGTCGTTTACGAAATATTCCCGCGATAAGCGTCGCAATTCTCATGGAATTGTTCAACGACAATTCCTTCTCCAACGTAAGAATATTCAAAATTGCTCTGGAAAAGTCTTCGAGCGTTTGCAATTCCGTGATCGACAGACACTGCTGATTGCCAATCTTAACTGTATCCCTCCTCATGGTCTCCTTTATTCTCAGACCGCGAACGACACAAAGATGTCGCAAATTGTCCGGCTCCTTGGCCAATTCAGGAAACTTAACGATGAAATTAAATCGCAAAGTGTTGCCCACGGCGCTAGGACGCGCGCTCAAAAATCCCAATTTGGAATCCCGTTTGAAAAATAATTTGTTATCTAGAGCCGTGATCACTTTGGCCAACCTAACGTAAGCTTTGCCAATCTGACCAGGTCTATGTTCGTTAGTGCAACAGATCACTCTTAAATGATCCTGCACGTTGATCCAAGCCGCAAGATCACCAGTTGCCGCGACAAATACTCCGCGTCCATAAGGCCAAAATTTTCCATGAAGACGTCTTTCATCGCCGGATTCATTTTCTGCGAGTGGTAGCAACAAACCAGCTGCTGCCAATCGTGCTCTCACTTCACTCGGTTTGTCAAGAACTTCATTAAGCGTATAATAAGTGCCTCCTTCGTCTTCACTAGAACCTTCCGCCATGATAACCGACAGTTCGGCACTCAAAAGTTCATTCGTTATCTCACGCTCGGTTTCCTCAAGTTGATTAACTGTCAATGTCAACGGCAAAGAGTAATATTCTAAGTTTCGGCAGCACTCCATAACTCCAGCTAGAACATATTTTCTCGTCGGATCAAGATCGTAAGATTCTATAACGGAAATGGCTTCTTCTATTGAATTTTCGCTTTCGTCCTGTTCCTCAGCGTCGAAGAAATGCGGCGCCGGTTGTTCCGGCAAATCGCCGGTCGTTGTGACGCAATGCAAATCGCGTATAAGCGGATCGAATAATTCAGCGAATACCACGTAACTCTCGTAATCCGGTGCAACGACGCTGCCATTGGTACAATCGTCGTCGTTTCCCGTCTGCCGTAAACTGCTGTTACTGTAGTTCACGTTGGCGGCGTTGCTGTACTTTTTAAGAGCGGGCCAAATTACGTCAAAAAGATTGTGGTCCATGCGTGTCACACGGTGCTTGATTTTGTCAAATACAGGTCGTTTCAAACAACGACCTAACAAGGTACCCGCGGTTCCTGGAGTGTTTGGTACGGAACCTCGTCGTGCTCCAGCCAGGAGGCGGTAACATCGTTCGAGGGTCGCCAGTGTTTCAGGTTCGGTGACATCACGACGCGCAGAATACACGTCTCCTCCGGGAACTGTGGTCGGCACGAAAATCATATTACTATTGACTGAACCTTCGCCAGGTTGTGTATATATAATTTTTTTTTAATCACACTCAGGCACACTGTCGAACACTCACGATGAAACGTAATTTTAGGTTAGGATTGATCAATCATTGGTATAATTAATTTTCGTTTTATTACCCGAAATTAAGCAGTAATTAAAGCGGTGAAACGTGAGCGTGCTGTTTAATTGCTAATGGATTGTTAAAGTAATTTTGCTTGTTGTAAGAATGATTACGTAATAGAAATTGTCATTTTTCATAATCCAAAGTGCAGAGCATAAGTAAAGCACGTGCACTGTGTACGAAAGTAAAATATATACTGTGATTTGTTCGAAGTGTTATTATCTTTGATATTATTTAAATTTTTGAAAAAAAAAAGAATGCTTCAGTGTATCACAAAAGCCACAGCTATCCAAGTACCTTTGTCTGTCAACATTTCGTCAGCGATCTTTTCACGGGCTCCAAAATCACGTAGGAGTTTCTTGTGCGAGAGATCCTTTTGATTATGTTTATAAAACTCTGCCTTTTGTTCAAACTGACAGAAAAGTACACATATGACAAAACTCTGCGTTTTATATCTGCCACTCGATCTTTTTTATCAATGCAAATTAATTATTGACAATAATTTCTATTAATAAAGAAAGATGTACTCACGTTATCTTGCACCAGTGGATTAGCTCCGAGATGCAACAGTAGATTATAATAATGACCGTTATCAGCGAGAGTTGCGGCGTAATGCAATGGCGTTCGTCCGTCCAGATCAATTGCGTGAGCAGTTTCTGGAAACCTACCAGCCAGGTACCTGAAAGAGTCATTAAACAATTATTAATTAAAGTATCGATTATCAATCAATGAAAAATAGTAGGTCACCTCATATTACAAAAGGCAAATAGGTACTGGCGCACAATAATATTTGCTATAACTAAAGGGGAACTAAAAAAAAACTACCATTACGTCGACCTACTTTATACGACTTCAACCATTTCGTTTACAGAGTTTCTCAACGATTGCTAATTGTCGTGAGTAATAATTAAATTAATAACCCACCTGATTATCGATGTGTGACCGAAAATTACAGCTACGTGTAATGGTGTCGCACCATGAGGTGACGAACCGTCACGTGCAATAGCAAATTTACGTCTATCCAAGGCACTTTGTAAATCCCGAAGATCACCTTCCCTGGCCGCGATATGTACTGCATGTATTTTTCCCTAAAAACATCGTTTTTGTTTTCATTAAAAAATATATGAAGATTTTTTTTTAATTTTAAGGAAGACAATGAATCTAACCATGTATGCTGGCACGTTGTCAATGAATGCTTGTAATTCAGGATTACTTGAATGACGCCCAACCAGACGTCTTCCTTCGCCATTTAGTACAAGGGCTGCCAATTGTTCCATATTTCCGTTCTCCACAAGATCCTCGACTTCCGGATCCACAGCCATGCTACCCTCGTTTAATTCTGCCTCTGGTAATTCTTCATGCTCCCCCACAATGACCTAGAGAAATCGTGCAAACAAGAACATGCGCATGAACTCGACGAATCGATTGAAGTTTAGCAAACGTATGTGACAATTTAGATATTACTGTGTGTGTGTATATATATATATCGAACAGATGTCATATATCTATAGGCATAGCTACAAGTATGACTAATGCCATCGGATAGTTTGCCCATGATAAATGTCACAGATTAATGGAATTTCAGATTTTCTTTGAATAATTTAACTAGACATGGTTTTTTATTTAACCGATTAATACGTGTTTTTCTTTTATTTTTTTACCTGATCCTCTTCGTTTCCGGGATCATCCACACCGGAATCACCCGTGCTTGGATCGTTTCTTTCTTCATTTTCGGGATTGGTTTGTTCTCCTAGAGGATTTTCTGATACTGAATAATCATTAGCATCGACTTCTTCGTTGATGTTATTATTTTCTGTATGGCCCTCGGTAACCTCGCTTATCGTTACGACCACGTCGTCGTCCGATGACTTTTCTTCTGCTTCTTCTTCTTCTTCTTCTTCGTCTTTGTTAACATCTTTTTCTGGTTCCGGTTCTTGCTCTGGTTCTGGTTCCATTTTGACTTCTGCTTCGTCACGCAACGCAGCTCTTTTTTTCTCCAACTCGGCGTCTGCTAATTTTATTTGTTCTACCAAATCGTCCTTTGGGTCTTCCTTATGATCATTCTGAAAACGATATTTTATCATAATTTCTTGATCTTCAATGCTGTGCAAATGGTCGTTGCTATTTTTATTTTGAATTTTACTAACTGTCAGTATTTTTTTAGCTCCATTCATAACTTTCGTAGCTGCCTCGGCCGTTCCGAATGCACTGTCGAGATCCATGTTACTAAAAACCTTTTTTGTACCGCGTAGACCTTCTTCAGCTTCCAATATCCTCCAATCCCAATTTTTTGGATAATTCGTACCGGAAACCCTAGGTGCTTCTGGTATCACTACCAAATTCGTCACATCCACATCGGATGGACGATTTTTGTAGAACGCAGCAGCTTTCTGTCTCTGCAACGACAAGCAATAAGCACAAGAAATATATTGATTAACAAAAAAATAATTAATACGCGCAATTTTTAATAACCAAAACTCACGTTATCCAATTTACTCTCGTCGGCACCATATCCAACTAATAAATCGTACATGACACCAGAATCCTTAACTGCAGCTGCATAATGCAATGGAGTTTTTCCTTCGCTGTCCTGCACCAAAGCTGCAGCTGGATATCTTTCCAATATTTCACGGGCTATTTCCAAATAACCAAGCCCAGCGGCCTGAGTATTTGACAAAAAAGAATAAAAATAAGTAATTCTTTTTTTCAAAATTTTCATAAACTCTCTAAACGCACCTTATGAAGAACGTTGAGTCCATTGGAATCCTTGCTACAAAGAATTATAGGTGAAACGGGATCAGCAATTTTATTTCTGAATGCCTCCAAATCATTCTTCACCGTAGCCGTGTGCACGCTTTTAATCGTACCCTAAAATAAAGAAAGAATAATTACTATTATTAATTACACGAATCTAAATACGCATTTGGATAATATTGTGCGATACAAAAATTTGTCAATTTACGTACCATTATAAATGGAACTGCTTCAAGGAATTTTTTGACTCGCGGATTATTGCTGGTCTCACATCGCAATTTCGAGCCATGACCTTCCCATAAGACTTGCTGAAGCTTTCCAATGTCACGATTATGAATCCATATCCTAATATTCGACGGTTTAAAGTCCAAGTCTTGAAAATACACGTAAAGTACTAATATTAGAAACATAACGATAATAAGATGTTAAAGTCGTATTGATTCTGCCCCATATTACACTATAATGATCAAATAGAGTACGATGAAGAAAAAAAGTATTCTTCCACGTGTAAATAAAATTAACGAAAGTAATTACTAGGGCAAGTCGACCTACTATTTGATAACAATATACGTGTATCACAATGTACTGTACTAATGACGTCGAGACCCTTCCATCATTAACAGATAATTGGTAACAGTTTCGAGGAACAATTACAATAATTGCAGCATTCTTAATTACAACTTTATCATAGCTTCGAACTGTCACTGTAACTGCGTTAGACCTCAAGGAAAAATTCCTTTAGCATTGCGTGTTAAAGACTTCCCCTACGGTTTCTCTGTATTCTTTTATCCTACGCCAAATCGACGGCGGGTGGTAAAACATTTACGACGGTTTGTTTTTTTATTTATATTCGTGACCACAATGCCAGTAGAATTTCTACCGACAATGGCGTCGCTATTAAAAATCCAAAATGTTTCTCATAGCAATATTCACGGTCGATTCTACCATAGACTAGACAAGGTTTAGAAAGTTCAGAATGCTAAGGCACGGGGAGGATACAGTTAGTGTACTAGGAAGATTCTTTAAGAATTCATGAACATGTCGTGTTTCACGATTACAGGGTCCTGTTCGAGTTGCGTGTTACTTGGGAGGTGTTAAATATTTCAAGCACCTACGCGGAATAGTCTTACCAATGGATATAGCGTTTTTTGTCATGCAAACTGATTTGTGTGAGGTCCTGTCATTAATCATGAAAAGATTTCGCGTGAATCGGTCAGACACTTTCCGAGGAAACGAATGAGTTCGATTCGATAAATTCAACAAAAAATATCCAAAACGATACTTATCGGTGTATACTTATTAAGCATACGTTAATACGCAATTTGAGTAACGTGGTACATCAGGCAATGTCTGGCTACGCGAAGAAATAAAAGGAGTATCGGTCGAAGGTGAAAATTATCCTTTGTAAGGATCCTCAGTCTGATCGATATTGTTTTTTTTCACTGTAAAATTTCAGGGGCGTAGTGGAAATGCTCTAGAATCAGTCAGACGATACGTGATAGTAGGTAGTGGACAAGTATCGACCTATATTAAATATTTTACTCCATCCCTTGAAATATTCTTTCTCTCACGACGTTTCTACGTTTCTTTTACTCGTTACACTCAAGCAGAGACGGCAAACAATTTTTTAAAACTAAAGTACCAAATTTCGTTATTTCAATAAATAATGTTTAAGCTCACTATTGATAATTGAAATTTCATTTTTTATGAATTTCCTAATACGTATATTGCGAGAAGTAACGAGTACGCGAATTCTGATATTATTTTAATTGTTAACAATAAAAATTATTAATCAATAATTCATTTTCAATTAACCTTAACCAAGACCGTTGCATGCGTGTTATGTAATATTCGTGTGGCAATCTTAGCTTGCGTGCTGGCCAGGGTGTTAATAAATTTTAGAATAGACAAGATGGTGCACAGTGTTACCACGTCACGATTACTGACATCTTTCGTTATGTGCTTAGCGTGCTTGTTTACTAGTAAACATATAAGAAGCATGAAGCATGAAGCATTATAGAACGAAGCCGAAAATTCGATATTTTGCGTAATAAATTTTTTGCCATTAGGTTTAGTTACATTGAGGGTCGTCACGTGTTGAATTTATAACTGTACCTTTGTACAGTACGATATAATTTATTTCTAATAAGAACTCTTGCGCAATCTACCATTCCCGATCGTTTCGCTTTCGTGTTAGTATCACAATAATATTAGAACTCGTCGCAGGTTATCATTTGTTACGAATTAATGTGATATCGATCGCCAGGCTGAAGGCACATTAGAAATGTGTCACGGCGTTCTAAGGAACGTCTTTCGTTCTAATATATGTTAAATGAATTTTTTTAAGATCAAAATACATTTTTTCATATTGCCACAGATGAACAATGATTAGATATATAAAATGGAATGACTGATTGATAACGTTTTTTTTTTAATTATATTATAATGCTTATGGTATATTATGATACTTTTTGAAAATTATTGAAATATTTATTGTATATGTATTGTGGGGTAATATGAAAGGTACTTACTTTCTCGTCCACTGCTTGCTTTACGATGCGCCATACTTTCTGCTTCCGGTAATTCGATTTCCGACGTATTTTGCAAATAATAAGCTGACGGATTTCCACGTCTGTCGCAAATACTTGCGTCACAACCAGCCTCTATTAAAACGTCCCAAACTGCACTTGGATCCCTGCAAGCTGCGCAATAGTGCAAGGCGATGCGTCCTTCCTAAAATTTGCAAAGTATCTATCTATATTTTGGATTAGAAATAGTCTGTATATTTTTTTTTATTACGCAAGGAATTAAAGCGGAAAAATTTAATTTCATTAGCAGTCGTAGGAATAATTCGACACTTAGATTGATCTCGCGACAAAGTGATGTGTTAACCTAAAGGCGATACTCATCGAAGGATATCCGGCCTTTATAGGGTGAAAACTACCCCTTGGCCAAGTCTCTGGCAAACTTCTAAGCTATCTTGGACACGAAAGGGGATGTAGGAAATATCTATAGCGTAGAACAGGTGGTTTACACTTGGCGATTATCAGTGTCACGCGACGAGAGAATCGACGCTGGCGCCGACCTCGACATTGAAGAAGGATGAAAAAGGATTATAATTTTGAGGGGGCAAAAAAAACAGAAATTCAAAATTCACCTTGTCCCTTTGTTGAGTCGTCACAGGATAATTTTTTACCAGCCACTCAATGATGTCTTGATGATCGTAATAAACGGCTTTGTGAATCAAAGGTGTTCCCGAGGGATCTTTTGCAATTGGTAATTTTTTTTTCGGCTCCTCGGCTATTATTCTTTGAGTTTCCGGCAACGAACCGCGTATGACTGCATCGTGAACCTGAGCGATTTTTGTCTAAGAAATGCGAAAAAAAAATATTTAGCAATTTTATTTTTGCTAACGTATGCCGAAATTTTGATTTTCTCACCAAATAATTCGGAAGTCCTTTCAGGAATACTCGTGTTCGCAAATCTGGCGAATGTTCACCTAGCAAACGTGCTCCTCTACCTTCCACGACGACATTTTCAAGTTTTTCAAGTTCGCCACGCTGCAGCCACTGTCTTACAGCCGTCGGGTTCATTTGCAGGTCTAAAATATTTACGCAAAATTTTATTTTTACTTAGTCAACTTTTATTATTGATATGAACTCGTCAAGTTCGTTCGTGGAATCGATTCCTTGTATTTATGTCGTTCTTAAGATAATTGAATAAATCGTGGTTATGGAAAGAGTCTCACGCGTGACATATGGCACATGAATTTGTACGAATGCGTGATACGTGCGTGTATATGATAACGCGAAAAATCGAAATAGACAGTTTGCGTCCACGCGAGGACTTAAATAATAAAAGAAGATCAAATCGCACTTCGATGATCTATGATGAATTAACCTTTAGACCGCCAAATGCCTTTATATAGGCCCGGAACGTTTTGCTAGACTTCCGTTACTTATTCAAATAAACTGTATATCACTTGAATATATCGAAAATTGAAAAAATTTGAAAAAGAAGTGCGGCGGTCTAGAGATAAAAATTCATTGAATTGTTATTAGATTAATTACTTTGTGTCAGATACAAATATCACGATCATAATCACAAGTACAGTACAGTAATTTTATCTTTTACGTATAAAACTCATGTATAACGTTTCCTGCTAATTTCATCAATCAATAATTCTATCGATATCAACCTAACGCTATTTTCTACATTACTCCTATTCGATAAAATTGTATGCATTTTATTCGATTCTTACGAAATTGGCAGCTGTTTATATATATTGCACTTGCATACAAAATGCAACACGCGAGTCTTCAAATTGAATCGTTTGACACGAATGATATTAGAATTTCTATCGAATCTCTTTTTCTTTCGAAATCAATACCAGTGAGCGAGAATTCCATTTTTCTGTCAAAATATACCTTTGCAACGAGCCAACAACAAATTGCCAGGTCAATTGTACCAGCAGCAATTCGTTCAATATATTTCTAGGAATGTACATTTTTCACGCACTCATGTTACATTTACCAATAAGATTCCCGACCTTCTTTCCCATCCAACCTTTCCTCCATTCGTGGAATAAAATAATCTGTGTCGGTGAATTCCCTCATTTTATTGTAAACACGTAACTTTTCGTTCCATTACGCACCGAGTTGGATACATGTACCATTAATTGCGAAATTCTTATATTGCATTATTGCGCAACCAGCTACACTCTTAATGACTGCAACAAAAAATTTTACTACAACGTTACGATGAGCTGAATAGAAAATTGTTCAAAAAGGTGCATAATTTTACGCCAATTTTCAAAATACTAAACATTCCAGTAAAGTTCATCCAACGTAAAAAATAAGTTTAATAGAAAATTAAAGCATTGCGTTTAATTAAAGGGGAATCGTTAAGTGACAATTTTTGTTGTTGTTTACGATACCTTGGATACTCTCTAATAAGTTCATATACTATAAGAGGCACAAATCAATTGTGAACAACTTCGAAGACTTAGGTCAAAATCAATCGCGTCAAAATTCAGGTCAATATCGCGACCTAGATTCATATTTACAGAATTCCACGTGATACGTTGCAACGTATATTCACAAGAGGGAATAAAGTGTGACGATATATTTTTATTTCACAGATTATTTATATTTAAACAAAATGAATTTTTCACGAAGCCTTTTTCCGTGAAATCCCCTGGACTTTCTGCGTGACCAACTTCATATCAGTCGTACGGTGTAAATAACATTTGGAGAGTAGAGTAACGTGAACATCATAACGAATATTATAATGCCTTATACAGGACGTTTCAGTCAAAACGATATATCCTGATAATAGTATACACAGAATGATCAAAATAAAAAGTACCATAAGAAATGGTTCCTGGATAAAATATCTAAATAAATACTATGTGACGTAAGAGTATCGGTTCTCGTCACGCACTATGATAGATTAGACGATTCTAAAAAAACCACTCCAAGTATAAGAGAAAAATCAATAAATCCAATCGAATTCTAAATCAATGAATTATTGAGATGAATTATCACACGTTGATCTTGCTACTGTTTTACTGTGCGAGTGATCAGAAAAAAAAGAGTGTAAATAGCGTGAATCAATAAATATCGATTGCCCAATCGTGAATGTACATTTCGAATACCTTGTTTGCCTGAAGACACGTTCTAAGAACGACGAAGCCATTCGACTGAATGTTGAGAAAAAAAATTAATAGCAATCAAGTCAAGTATAAAATGTAATTGCTACGAGAGCGATTTTAGAGTGGACGTCGTGCGCAACGCTGAGACGTCGCACGTCGAATGAAGTCGACGCCCGGCGTCGCGGTGCCACCGCATGCGCGCTTTCGATTTCTAACGTAATAATAATGTCAGAAATGTACGCAGATAGTCGCACGCAGCTACGAATTATTTAAATGGCCAAAACATCCTGACATTGTAAAGACAATATTTAGATGTGGTAAAAAGTCTTTCAAAACTGCTACGTAATACACTTAATATTTCTTTAAGGGGAATTTTCAGTGGGATTGTAAATACTCGTCGAGTAACAGTCTGTCCTTTTCTCACAGAGTCATATTTCACACTTGATCCTTTTTTTTTCTATTATACAAAGAATTTTTTTTATGGCAGCGTTACGCCGTGAGAACGGGATCCAAGTGAATCCCCTTGAAACCGGTGTTGCGTGATGCTTCAGGGGAATTAACTTTTTTTTCCCAAAGGGTCCATCCATGTAGCCAAATAATATAGACGGGGATTTAGAACCATGAAGGTCATTGGACACGCAATGGATAGAACAATTAAATATAATTTAAAATGAATTTTTGACTGTTACAGTTTTTATTATTTAAGTATGTTAATGCTTCTAGACTCTTGAGAAATTTTGTAACTTTTTTTAGTTACACTGAAATTTAAATAGCGTTCTGAAATTTTATCGACGCTCCAGCAAAGCTCGGCCTGAAATTCTCACAGTGCATTTAATATGATACGTGCATGCAGTATTTAATTTAATCATTTCTCGCTGTTTAGCGGAACAAATCAATATTCTTATATACAGTGCATTGACATATCGACTATATTTTTGCATAGCTTTGTATAACCGGTCGATAAGCTAAGTTCGCCTTGCATTGTGGTCTGCGAAATGTAGGCGACACTGTTCAGTATGAATGTAACGTAGAAAGGTGAGAAAATGTACAATTTTTGTAAAAAAAAAATAACGATTTTATTAATTATTCAATAGCTATTCAAAACAAAAAATTACCTGATAACGTTTATTACGATTAACAGTTTGTGCAATCAAATGTAAATAATATTTCGTAAGAGATAGTCAAGGATTTATACTTACTTCTGAGCAATGCTCCAAACTGTTTTATTCGATCAAAAAAATAATATCCAAAAAAGGACTCTAAATGAAATTTCGAAAATCGAAGACTATAGTACGTGATTGTTGTTGTTACCTCAATACTAAATATCGTGAAAGTTCACATTACAAAATGAAGAGCCACGATCTTTCGACCAATCCCGATGAGTTAAATGTCTGAGGCGTTCTAGTGGGTTCGCTTGGTACGAGGTACTTCCTTCGACTGGCGTCGCGACGCCTTCCACGTGGCCTATCGACGCCGGCTCGTCCATTATTTAATGACTCCGTATACTTGTGAAGTAGCCTCAGTGTCACGATGCCAAGCCAAGTTGTTTGAAACCTTTCAATCAATGATACTACTGACCAATATCTCATTACAAGGAATGTACCGGATGACCTCATGGAATGTACATTGAAAGAAAAATTCGAATCAATCACATTCATACATTAAAAATTGATAATACAAAATCAACATGAAATTTCGAACAAGCATTTCATTCCACTTTCATTATTATATATTTAATATCACGGCAATATCATCCATGCTAATTTATTAATAACAATTGACGTATCATCGAATCAATCAATTTTTAATCAACGTAAATTAGTGTTTCTATACCTTGCAGATAACTTAAGGGAACCAATAATCATCCTTGACCTTCCTTTCGTCTTGTATACGAAAATATGCTTATATGTCATTACCATACGCTATATAATACATACATACCCATTATCCAGTTAACGATTACTCCGAACGAGTTTCAATTTGATAACCGATGCTAACACGTTGTTCATACATTTCATTATCTATGTGGTTAGGGTAACGCGAAAATCCGTGGAAGTAAACGATGCGAATATAACCAAATTAGTAAGGGAACAATTAATCGAACTTTATTTCTGGAACTAGAACATGTTCCACGTTCGATATTCCTTTTATCGATTTGTTCGAACGAGTTCTTGGACTTCTAGGTTTTTTTCACAATGTTTTACGGGACATTTGGAGTCATGTGATTAGAACCTTTGGTTTATGATATGGTTGCCGTGAAACAAATGTTTTGGAAAGAATATGATAGGGACGATATATAGGTCATCATATATATATATAGTCTGTCATAATTCGCTGGGTTATTATTGATGATTTTTTTTCTAACCCGCCATTTTATCATACGTTTAACTTCTTATTTCGCTGGTCGATGCAAAATACCGTTTATAACAGCGTAAGAGAGTCTTGCAATTTTTTAATTTGCGCAACACGCCTGTCTCAGCAAACTCCTCGATCCTCCCATCGCGTTATTTTAACGTGCAGCCGGTATTCTTATTTTGCTCTCTTGATTCCGTATAGCAGTTACCTCTCTTTGCCACGTTAATATAACATCGATTTTTGTTGGATACTCTGTTATCTTGTTCTTGCGCTTTGACAGAACATTCAAAATGTTCGCAATCATCGTGATTCTCTCGTTTCTCGCCGCTGCACGCGGCAATGGCAAGTATTGATTCTCTTGATTCTTTTTTTATTTCACTTTTTTTTTTACAATGTATAGAAATTTACTTAAAGCGTATATTTTCTACTTCAGAAGCAGACTCGAACAGAACCGATTTACTCTGCAGCGGACATCCTTATTACAACGTATCATTGACAGCTTACTATCCTGATTTTGCCAGTGACGACGAATACGATTATTTGGATATGAGAGGCAAAAAACTGCGAACTCTTCAGGTATGAAATATTTATATATTATCAAAAAAGAATAATATTTACCGACTAACAGTCTAGATTGCATTTTGGAATATTCTTAAACATTACAAACTTTCTATTAAAATCTGGCTCTTTGTTCTTTCCCTTGGAATTCGATGGTCGCACACAAGATTTAAGTCGAGAATTTAACTTTTAAACTTTAGTGCTTCCCGATGATTTTTTTCCACTGTTTTTAGAATTATCTCGATGGCCGTGCCGAATATGTAACAGTCGCTATGGATTCCGCGACCCGTTTGCCTTACGGTACACGTATTTGCGTACCGGAATTGAATGAACATTTTGGCAAACGTATTCCGTTGCAGGTTCGTATCGATACTTAGGAATATTAAGATAAAATCATTCGATACTTTCACCACGTATGAAAATCTATGAAATCATCGTCATTCATGTTATTCGGCAGGTGCGAGATTTTGGTGTCAATCTGAGCGGAGCTAAATTCACGAGACTCGACATATGTGTGCGAAATGAAGGCGACAGTTACGACAACGCAGTCAACAGGCTGGTGACAGTTTACATATGAAAAAATGATAATAGATAAAGAAAACATTTTTTTTAGTGAAATTAACGCAAACTTATATTTTTGAATTTGCATTGTTTTCTTTGTAAAACTTGAATAAATATTGTATTTATTTAAGGAGATCAACAGTTACGTATTAATCGTTGTGCGGCGTGCAATCCAAAAAATAATGATAAAGATCACTTATGGATTTCGCGTCCAGTTAGGCCACGTTTGTATCAATTCATAAAGTTTTGTTCCGGGACATTCAGTTGAGGCTGCTTGCTGATGTCCAATTAGTTTGTAATTTTGATTTATGTAACCTTGCGACACTCCGTACTCTATTAAACTCTTGGCTGCTTTAACGGCAGCATTATTTGGTTCACGATCTGCGAATAAAACAAAAATGAAAATTATATACAAACGCAATCAAAAGATGAATTCATCAAATTTTTCCAATCTTAAATCTGACACTTACTTTTGTAAGTACCAATAAAGCAAATTCCAATGCTTTTAGAATTGTAGCTGACCGCGTGTGCACCGTGTTTGTTCCAACCTCGACCTTCATAAACATTTCCATCTTCACCAACCAAAAAATTGTAACCGATATCGCCCCAATGCTTGTTATCCATATGGTAGTTCTATAAATGAACATATTGAGAATACTTTGATTATTATGAAATAATTATAAAAAATAATCGATTACCATATCACCTAGATATCAAATTTCTCATTTTTTATCGAAACTAGATACGATCACGTGTAGTATCAAACTTTCTATTATAAAGGTCGATTCACACGTTTCAGTGCCGTATCCGTATCGGTCCGTTTCGTATCCATCTGCATCAGTGCGAAATGTTTCAGTACCAATTCAGTACGTTACAGAACGCCATACGAACAAGATGGATGTCCCTATCAAAGAGATTGACGTCATTGTTCAGTACCGTCCGTTCAGTGAAACTATCGTCGCGAATCAATGTCCAGGCACGGATACTGATACGGACAGTAAGGCACTGAGAGACGGAAATTGAAATGTGAGAACAGTCCTACTTAGATCTATGAAATAACTTTTTACGTCACTGTACGAAAGTGCACGGTACGGATACGGCACTGAAATGTGTGAATCGGCCTTTAAACGTTCATTATTTCAGAATAACCTTGAATGACAGAAGATAATTTGCTTGGACTACAGAGCAAAGGCTATCGGAGTGACTTTCCTTACTGGCATAAAATACGTTAGTTATTTATGGACCAAAAACAATATTTGCAAATGTCCAACAAGAATTAACGTTACGATGCTGAATTGCTAAATATACTCATACATTTTATTCAATATTGTGTACATGTCACTGACTGTTCAGCATCGTATAAAATTCTCGGGGCTTCCCTCGCTTAGAAATCAACATAATCATCCGAACGTAGTGATTAAGCATGTATAAAAAAAAGTATTTAAACGTTATCGTCAGAAGCAATCAAGCACTTATCAATTTACCTGGAACGAACGAATGCGCGATTGGCAAATAGCTTGAGATGTGCAGGTGTCAGATGCTGAATGATGAATGACAACGTAGGGAGCTGGATTGTTTGCAAGATTACCGATACGTTCATTGGCAGTTCTTGCACCCCATTGTGATCTTTTAATTATGGTAGGTTCATCTGTAATTAAATATATATATAGTATACCAAACAAAAAAGCTTGTCACGTATTTATGCAAATTTGACGTAGCTGGTACATAACAACATAGAATTTATGTACTGGATACGTAACTGTCACGTAACGTATTTACTGGATATATTAACGATCACGGCTATTGAACTGTTTTATTAGGAATTCTTAATTGTGTGTTGATTAGTGCTAAATTATTCTGTTAATTAAATTCAAACGGTCACACAGTAATAGAATTTTTGGTATCCCATTGGTAGGTAGTTAATCTGAATTTTGTACCGTAAACAGTATTTTGCAGTTTGGCACATTGCGTTGATCCAAGAGCGATGGATAAAATTGTGATCACAATTAATCCGCCCATCCTGACTTCGAGCCGTGAACTGGGCGTTCATTGAACGTTTAACATTTATTTATATGGTCGCTGAGGGAGGATAGAGTCTCGTTTCTTGATAAAGTATGTGTGTATTATCTTGTGTTCATATACACATTTCATCAAGACCGTTGGAAGTTACTCGGGAAATACCCGTTTGCATTCTTTGCTTTCTCTGTGTCCGTTATAAACAGGATGGATGATAGTGCGTCACGTTACATTCTGCATAGTTTGAGTATGATAGTAATTGCAAATGTGGACTACCCAACAACTGAAAAAGAATTGAAACGAACTGACAATTTTCAATACGATCCAACTTCGTTTCTTAATTCCGTAAATCGTATTGAGACGTATAGAAAAAATTTCATCAGAATGAATTCGAGTAGAAACGATACTAACTTCCACTTTGTTTAATCGAATTGATAGCTAGATATGATTGGGAAAAAAGAAAAATAACATTTTTTTTGTACAAACATATATCCATCCACTCGCTTTAATTTCTAATGCACACTTGGGACGTCAGAGACCGAATGAAGCCCAGAAATTATCGAAAAATTCAGAAAGTTCTGACCGGGAATCGAACCCGATGTCTTTGGATTGTCAAGCCAGGACGCTACCCATTGTGCCACCGAACCCATTGTCCGCCGCGGAATACATTTTAGAATTTGACTCGTAATAATTCTGAAACGTGTCCCTTACTGTCAGTGTTATTATGAGATTGATAGAATGATACTAAAGAGTACCAAAGTAAGGTTTTCGAACGCAGCCATGATAAGACCTTATCTTATAGTTTTTCGGCAATTTTTTAGAGAGAGCCTCCTCAAGCTTGTACACTGAGAAAAGAGAACAGTAATGGTTATTAGTCTGGTTAGTAGCAGTGAGTTCCACTTTGTAGCAAAGTCTTCGTCACTAATCAATCCAGTAAGAATTACCTTCGGAACAGTAATGGTTACTGTCTTCTAAATAATCACCACTATTCCACGTTATTCGTAGCTCATTTTCTATGCTACTTGGGACTCGCTGCTAACTAGCCTAGGAACCATTAGTGGTCTCTTTTTTTCGTGTAAAGCCAGGTTTTAATATATATGCCTCATAGCGTAAAGAACACAATATCATACCTTTGTGGCATTGTAATCTCCCGACATATGTCAGAGCAATAATCAGACCGTCTCTATATCCAAATATTGTCACACAATAGGTATTTTTCCACATTACTTTTTTTTCGTACATACAAGCCTCACAATATTTATTCAGAACGACTTGAATGAAGTCGAACCTTTATAATTTCAAGTGACGTATCGAAACGAATTTATTCATCAATATTTCTAGCGCAGAATTGCTTTGGATTAATGTGGGCGTGATATTAATTCGAAATATAGAATAGAATCGGAATTGTTTCTAATTCGAATTCTCTCAAAAGAATTCGAATACACGTATTAGAACGAATAGAATTAACGTTATGAAATGATCCGAATAAAAAACGATCAATTTGAATTTCTCAGCGAGAATTGAACCGAATAGCCGAAACTATGACTCGCGGACGAATTAATTCGAATAGAAAAATCTTATTACGTATTCTTTACAAAGAATTCAAACCAATAGACAATATAGATGCGAATAAGATCGAATTCATGACTGTGAGGGAAGGGCGGATAGAGACGAATAAAAATGATTTAACGAATTGAAAAGAATTGAATCTCAAAGAAAAAATCAACGCTGTATCCGCAATTTGAAGAAAACAGAATTCAACAGTACGATCCTCAGTCCCGTTTAATTCTTTTTCAATTGTTGGAATGCTAAACGAATTTATTAAGTCTGTTAAGTGGACGTATATTTCAATTATTAATGAAGGTAGATAAAATATATAGCAGGAGTGTTGCCAGATAAATATATATATTTTTTATATCGTACTATTTCATAATAGATATTGATTAAAAGTATTTGTATGTTTGATATTTTGTACAGTGTCGCAGTAAAATGTGAATTTAAAACGGGTTACAGGTAGAATTCTACTTTAAGGGGTCTTCTTGTTATGTGAAATCAGTGTGAAAGAGTCCCTTGAATGTAAAATCGATTTTTTTACCCTGACCATACTGAGCAGTGTTAAGGATATGACGCCATTTACAATATAACAATAATAAGAGAATCTATTTTTTTTTTAACTTTGACTACTATATTCCACCTCTACTATATTTTCAGCGTCTGCATTTTCCGTCGATACACTGCCTTCGATTCTTTTCGGTTCGCCAAGTTTGAGCAAATCGGTCCAAAGAGAACTGCCAGTAATGTTATCCACCTTTCGTCTGGTACCATTGTGCGCATTAGAAAGAGATACTGGACTATCAGTCCAATGCGGCATAGACGAAACATAATTATAAAACAGTTCACCAGGACACACGGTATAATTGACAGCCTGTCGATGACCAATCAATTTATAATCATCTTTAATTTTGCCAATAGACACCCCATATTCTATAAGCGACTTCAAAGCGTCAAGAGCCAAGCTATTTGGTAGGAATTCTGAAACAAAGAAATACATTGACTTTTTATTTCTGGTACAAATATAATAATAATCATAATTAAAGTACAATAACATTACTATACTTCTTACTGCTAATTACCGTTCAGCATCACTCTTATATCCAGAGGCCAACTTTTTATTGAAATACCATACAATAAAGTCACCCAGGCACAAGAGTGGCCTCGAATGATAATTAACATTGGAATATTTTAATACTTACTTGTAAAATCACCGATTATGCAAATTCCAATGCTCTGTGTGTTATAACCAGGGGCATGAGCACCTACAGAATCCCATCCACGTCCTTCGTAAACGTTACCATCTTCACCTATCACGAATTGATAACCGACATCGATCCAGCCATTGACATCCATATGCAAGTCCTGATAAGCTCTTACTATGGATGAACAAGTCTCTTGATCATAACAATAATGAGGAATTCCGCCATGATGAACAACGACGTAAGGCGTTGGTGAGCTGGTGAGTGGAACGTGATTATTGACAACACGAGCATTCCACTCTTCCCGACTAATGATCCTGGGATGATCTGTAAAGTAATTATTCGGCCTGTTAGTGAATTGTTTATTGTTCATTTACTCTGAATCTTATTTATTATCTCGATTAAGCCAAACGTTTATCACACGGAAAAAAGAGAACAGTAATTATTGGTCACTAGTCTGGTAAGCAGTCAGTCCCAGCAGCGAGTCCCACTTAGCATAGAAAATGTGCGACGAATAGCGTGGAATAGTACTGATTATTTAGAAGGTAGTAACCATTACTGTTACGAAGATAATTCTTATTGGGTTGGCTAGTTGATGAATACTTTGCTGCAAAATGGGACTCACTGCTGGGACTTACTGCTGGGTTCACTGCTGGGACTCACTGCTTATCAGACTAATAACTATTACTGTTCTCTTTTCTCCGTGTACGATTAAATGAATCTTCTTTAATTTACATGATCATGGGAACCCCCTATTCGAAGAACAATTCCTGATGAGTTAAATAACAAACTGTTGCAGACTTAATCTTGATGTAATGAACATATTGCGTAATGAGTACAATGACAACACTGAGTATAATCATAGCGGAGGTCCCACGTGATAGAAATGGTGACTCCGTGGGGAAAAGTTTTTCTGTTTCGTGATAGCTAATGATTTCTTGTTTCTGTTTTAATATTTTGGTGTTTTGTAATTAATTTTCAAAATGGTATTGGCATACATTGCTATGGGATGTTTCAGAACGTCAGAGGTTCACAGTGAGTTTTAATTGGAGCAAATAATAGTGGTTTTTTGTAATATTCGTATTTATGCTCTACGATCTACTGAGTACAATTTTTCGAGTATTTGAGTACACTGTAGCTGCTCTTTGAAATTGTTCGTGTATTATTCTTTTTAGGAGTAAATTGTACTAAATGTGTCTAAACGAAGGACACGTCAATTGAAACGCTGCCAATTAGAATTCCAGTTACTAATGAAATATTATATCTGCGTTAATACACTCTAAAGTCAAGGCTTTATTACGAGTGTTCTTGACCCGAATAATACGTATGAATAACGTAAAGGTGTCGACCGTGTGAGAATTAGAATATATCAAAAAATGCGCAAAAGAAAGATTGAGCCGTTATTAGATTCATTCCATATGCAAATTAACATATTACTGAATTTTGCAAATAACGTATATCCTTTAGTCTACACGATTATGCACAGAAATGTCTAAAATTTCATCTATAATATTAACAATTCAAATCAGTCACGTTACAGTTGTCACTGTCGTGGATAGTTTATTACATAATTGTTAGTCAAATGAATGATATTGATAAGATAAAAAAATCTCTGAAAAGATACCCATTAATAATTTCAAGTTCAATTTTAACCCCTTACTAGTATTGTTGTTAGTGTCGTTTTGAAGGTCCCGCCTTGTGGGAGTAGCGAAAATTAGTGTTGCCATAAATGACAACGACAGTACACCCTCGATTGTTCTTAACCAAATCATTGTGAATTTTTCTATTCTGTACACAATTTACGTCTTCCTCGGAATCAGTGGCTATACAGTCTGACTATCGCGCTGCCAATGCGCGGCCGCTTTTAAACGAAAATCACGATGCCGAGGGGAAGTCCCTGGCAATTCACATTAGCTCTTTCGACCATATCCCACTCTTTTCAATAACGATGAAAACGAACAATGATACTGTATAATCTATCGCTTGTTGCTGTTAATCAAACCGAGTAAAATCGTTTGACATTTTGGAATCAACGATCGTACGAGAAGCGAGGGGTTCGCGACAAGAAATCATAATTGAAACCATTTCAATTATCTGTAGTAAATAATGATAATCAATCTAACCAACAGTTACGTAGATCGTCATTTCTGACAACGGCATAACGATAACACCTTACATTTTTATACAGTGATATAATAGTAGTTTACGATACTAGTGCGATAATTTTTTTTCTAACGAGTGTTGCAATCACACGAGTTTAGAAAAGGTTTTTCGCACGAGTATCGTACAAAATTTTATCTCACAAAAAATGAGATTATCTATCTACGATTATCTATGGTTCTTGCGATCGGTTAAATTGAATGATTTTTTTTTACTGTTACGTAGAAGGGAATATGTGTCAGACTTCACAATGATTGTCGTAACGTCGGTCGTTCACACGATTTACATGTTTACGTTGCTGTAAGGCAATTTTCATATTGCGATTATGCGCAATTTCTAAAATTATTAATATGCCTGGAACTTTGGCGTTTGTATCAAACAAGCGGACAATATAGTACATAAAGGTTGTTCGCAATGCGAAATATTGTTTTCGTGCTCGTTGGATATTTGGGCGACGAGTAATTGAAATATATTGTAAAAAAGTTCCAGGTACTAGCGTATGCGGCGTACATAAATATATTGTTTGTCGCTACAAAAGCGTTGACGTTCATTTAAATCGAATTAAATATCGTTATGGTCGTAGAGCACGTGAATTTTTTTCTTTTGTGTGAATTGTGCAGGAATATTTCTTTAAAGCGTTAGACTTAGGGAACACGTTACAATACTAGGGGTACGTAGAAAAATGTATTGCGACTTCGAGTATCATTGTACCTCTGTTTATCTTTGTGCATATAACAGAGGCATAGCCATGCTCATAATACTAGTAGTGAGTTTTGGAATATATCCTAGATCGGTTGTTATTGCACTATATGGAAATATTCAATAATCAATAGATTAGCTGCTCGAAGATTGTTAAAGGGTTTTATGAAATAGAAATTTGATGGTTAGACTTTTAAAGGCCAGACGATATTTTATAATTTGTATAGATACTTGAGGCGGGATAAATATTATCGTAGTCATTCATTCATGCACAGATAACGAATTCGACAGCTTAACAGATTTCTGCATTTGTTCGCAAAGAAAATGGCTTCTCTTTGATACGAGTCGTTGTAGATGCCGTTAGCGGTCGGTTACTTGGAAAGGACAGATTTCTTCTATATCGATTGAGATAAATGCATGGGAACAAATGCTGCACGTGGAATACTGTCAAATTACATTTTGTTTTGTATAATATTTATACATTAATATCTATTTGTTGATGAGGTTGTAATAGATCATTATGAGTATGTTTAAGTTTGGTTTTTCTAAAGATGACTCTGTCGAAGGTAACAGTTTGTCAAAATAAATTTAATGTCTCTTATTGGAAATAGTCAATTTTGAGGTTACTGTGCGTGTGTGCCACATTTGTTTTTGTATTTATAAAACTTCGAGACAAGTTGCCGTTTTGGCAATAGACGATTTCACACAAAAATGGATAATTTTAGTGGGTACAAAGTAGATTATGGAAAAGTTATACTTTTTTTATCCGTCATGTTCGTTGTTCCTTAGGATTCTCCAATTTAAATGCAATTTGCTGCATCTCACTGCAATGTAACGTATAAAACTGTTGGAGATATGGTGATAGCGATAACAGGAATTATAAGGTGTACAATTTGTACATTTATTATGGTAGTGTTATCGACCTAAGTTGAAAAATGCGACGTTGAAGATTATATGAATTTTTGTGTAATACTAGAAAATCTAAAAAATTTAAACATTTTTTTATGACGGATCATTTTCAGATAAAGAAAATGACAGTAACAATACTTCACTCGAGTGGTTTCCGTCATTTGAAATTGAAATATCCTCAGAACAATTGCAAGCGGAATACGAACCCGAGGATATTGTAGAAAATAATTTTTTCACCGATATTCCATTAAAACTAGTGCGCACAGATAAAGTCGTGATTGACTTAAAAAATGAAAGTTGTGAAAATATTATCGAGGCTGAATCTCAACATTCCGATTTGGTTCCAGCTAAATATGAAGGTATCCGACAAAATAGATTATTTTAATTGTATTATCAATCGTGACTATAAAATATATATTTAAATAATTGTTTTATAGGTGGACTAAAAATTTGGGAATGCAGCTATGACTTGGGAGAATTTTTGCTAAAAGAGAAAGTTTCTCTTAAAGATAAAACTGTTCTCGATTTAGGTTGCGGTGCCGGTATAATCGGTTTGATCGCGTTACACGAAGGATCCACCGTCCACTTTCAGGATTACGTGAGATAACTGATCTCGTACTGGATTTCTTTTTCAAAGCACGCGTATTGCACGTTTATTCAAAATATATTCTATTTTCAGAATACGGAAGTGCTCAAAGCGGTCACGATACCGAACGTTATCTTGAATCTAACCGATAGAAATTCCATACGGAATAGCTGTGAATTTTATAGCGGTGACTGGAAGTCGTTTGCGGAATTGTCATCGAATAAATATAATTCCGAAGATGGAAAGTATGATTTCATTTTCACCAGCGAGACCATCTATAATCCTGATAATCAAAAAAAGCTTTATGAGGTTTTCAAGAAACAGTTGAAGAAAGATGGAGTTGGGTAAACATCTCGTTCTAAACGAATATTCAATAAATATAAAATAATAAAACTTTAAATTTAATCTAGATATGTGGCTGCAAAAATGTATTATTTTGGAGTAGGAGGCAGTATAGGACAGTTTGAAAGTATTGTAAAGAACGACGGTGTATTCAATTCGATTATTGTTTGGAAAAGTGAAGAAGGTAAATATCGATTATGCCGTAAATATATTTTCAATATATCGAATATCATTAACAATATTTCAGGCGTACAGCGTGCAATATTAAAGCTAACGCGGAATGAGTCAATTTGAATCCGCTGTTTCTTGCTTGGAATTTTGACATATTTTCTAGAATTTTATCAATGATCAATGCAAAATATGCGGATCATTCCTATTGACTCCTACGTAAATTCGAGAGGATTTTTTAGCACTATCTTTTTACGGTGATAGTCTTTCAAAAACCCAACCGTCATCTCCTTCATGGACAAGAACATTATCAGGTTTCTCACCAGGTTTTTGTCTTCTGAAGCGAATTCTATCGTGTAGACGATCACTCTGGCCTTGCCAAAATTCAACGCTTTTTGGAATAACGATGTAACCACCCCTGTAAGTGAATATATATATTTTTGTTTAATATTACCAAGAATATATTCGTCTATTTAATTAATTTATCACTAACCATGTTGGCGGCCTTTTTACGTTTCCTTCTGGAAATTGCGCTAGCAACTCTCTTTCTTTGACCATAAGTGTTTCTCTACCAGCTATAATGCTACTTTGTTTACTTGCCATTGATCCTATTTGACTATGATACGGTCTACTATTGAAATAACAATCAGAATCGGTTGATGATGTTTTTTCAACGGTACCTTCGATTCGCACCTAGAAAAATGAATTGTTTTATAATATTTCTCTTGAAAAATTGAGTAATTGTAATTAACGAATGACTAACGGTACGTTTAAGCGCTTCCCAGTAAAAGGTAAGAGCTGCATTTGGATTTTCATTCTGAAATAAAATGATTTGTATTAAATGTATATTGTACAGTATGCCGTAAAATGCGGATACATCTTTTTGTAATGTTTATGAAACTTACCAATTCTCGAGCTTTTCGACTTTCGTAATTTGTATAAAATTTGAAACCCTCTGAACCGTATCCTTTCAATAATACTGGCCTCACGGATGGTATGCCGGATCTGAAATAAAAAATATATTTTTCCATATTGCTCTATTTTTCCGTACTAGTGAAATTGTCTATCATTTCTTATCATTCCTTACTTGGTGGCCGTAGCAAGGAACATTGCATTTGGTTCCAAAATTCCTGGAGTGTTGCACGCGATTTCAAACCATGCTTTAAATTGTCCAAATGGCTGTTTGCTCTCGAGATGATCTTCAGTGAATGTTTCGCTCTTATCCTTATATTTAATTCGCATTCCTATAACAAAAAATAAGAAAATAATGTTACATAAATTTCTATTTAAAAAAAATATCATCGTTTTATGAAAAATCGAATGATGTTTGAATCATAGAAAATAATCCGACGAAATATTACAGCAATCAGCTGTACTACGTTACTACTAATTAGTCGATGATAATGAAATAATAATTCACATTCATCCTGACATTTAAGTACATAACGAAGATAATGTATCGCCTACTGATAATAACAGTAAGAACTAATTGCACATTTCCTTGCCGCGACAACTCGAATTTAAAATTCACAATTCCCTCTCTTATTCTAATTTAACAAATATGGCACTGTATAAAACGAGCATACATACATATGTGAACCCATATACCAAATCTAGAGAAATTCAAAATGGCCGTAACCGGAGAACCGCTGGTGAGGAATGACCCTTGTTTTATGATCTAATAATGAGAAAATTCTCATTGATTTTTGTGAATAAATGACCAGAGAATTGCTAGGAACTCAAGGAAGTTTAGATACAGTCAATTGTAAAATACTAGAAGAATAGGATTTTTGGAATACCTCCTATGTCCACGGAGTATGCAGCATCCTGGACGTTACTCTTGGCGTTGGGCATATTGAAAGTGCTTGCGTTTTTAACTGTTTTAATAATATAAATGGAACGTAGGGTCGACCTTGAGTACGAACAGAACTCAACTAGCATAAAACGAGTGAACGTAACGCGCCGAAGCGTTACAAGAATGTTAAATGACATAGACGTCGTGTTCCCTCCAGTAAAACGTGTATGGTCACGCTGGGAAACTGTAGAACCTAGATATCATCAATTCATATACTGTATGCATTATATATCTTATCGCTCTCATATCGCGATATTATATAAGTATTTACAATTCATAATATCATACTCGGCTACATAGTTGCATTGTGCAATGGTATGTTGTATACGATACGATTATTATTGATCCTATGGAGATCACCATTTTGAACATTTCTTTTATATCTTATTTCTTATTTTTTACTTATGATGGCGAGGATATTCATTTCTGGATGGAAAATGTTGGTCGAGTTTGTGGAGTGGATATTGTTTACCAACTATGACGTTTTTCTTTCGTGTGGAGTTCTTAGTAAGTTTTTTAAATTATGTTGGTAGTGTGAAAACTAGAAATGTAAAAATATTGGAATCGATAGGAGATGTAAGATTGGAAACATTGGGATGTAATGGAATATAGTATAATGCATAAATAACATTTTACCAAAGTATTGTATGTAGATTTCATAACAGCTTTTTACAGGCACAATAAATGCAGTGATTGTAAAAAAAAGATGGAAATAATAAATTATAAATTCATTCAGATATTGTTTAAGCTATTTCGTACAGCCATTTGTTGAGTTGGTTAATATCTACTGGAGAATTGGGATCTTTACAAAATGCACTACATTCTGCAAAATCTACTCTCGAAGTAAGATGAGAGAACTCAAAATCTTTTCCTTGTTTCCCAAGGAATGCATTTGCTGAAGAGGCGTCGGTAGCTTCCAATTGATTACTCTTTGTTAGACGTAATAGATTCATTTCTTTTTCTAGTAGAGTCTTTATAACTGTAGATCCCTTAGCCATTGTTTGGTCCTGTTTATTGCACAGAATCAATACTGGAATATTTCGTTGAATTGTAGAATGTGACAGCAGAGTATATAAAAATCTGCAACAATATCCAGTTTCAATATGTTGTATTTCATTTTGATAGAATTTCTTTTAATATTTATTTACTTACTCAGCAACATCTCTGATGTCCTTTTGGAACGTTACAGAATCAATGACATAAACAAGTCCTCTTGTAGATGATTTATACTTGTCAAAGAATTTGTAACGTAAGCGTTCATGGCCAGGAATATCAACTATACGTAAAGAGCTCTGCAAAAATACATGTAATGTTAACTACTTTCAATATTGCTAAGAGGCATTATCGTTTTTGGCTTCATTTACATTCTCAATGATGATATCCCCTATGTTTTCTTTGACAGAAGTGTAGGTCTTAACATATTTAGACTGTAATAGCCTTGCGAACAGCAACGTTTTTCCAGCATCACTGAGGCCAGTAAAAAGAACACTGCGACCCACAGACTTTCTCCTTCGCCACAATGCAAAAAGAACTGGAATGAAACATTAAAGTTTAAAAATATAGTAACAGCACTATACTGGACAAAGATGAGTAAAGGATATACTAATTCCTAAAAGAATAGTATAATTACCGAGTGTTAATATTATGGCAAATACAGCAGCAAGTATGCCCATTAGCTGTGTATTTCCATCTGCTTCTATCAGTGGTTCCACGCGTTTTTCCATCTTTACTAAATTCTACCTCGCAGCTGCTGTCAACCCTCCCTTGCACGCATGTGTTTTCAACTATTGCGGATAGCTCGTCATAATTTTTCAGGATTGCATAAATAAGACGGGAAAATCCCTATAGCTTAATGTACGAACACAAAACGTAGAAAATACAGAGCATAACAATATTGTGGAAAGAGTATCTAGCGCCGTCTTCAGCCGTCTTGCGCAAAGATTTCTAATCAATTTTCTTATGATGATAATACACGACCATACCTATTGTCATTGACCGAAGATAAATACATTTCTGACAGCGTGCGTGCTGCCACCTGTGAGTTGAAGTAGCTACCATTTAATTCAAGCAGATAAAATATGCTCAGTCGTTGTTGAGGTAGTAGCGGGTATCCGTACACACAGGCTTACGTGATACCGAATCCGTTAAGATTATTGTCATTATTATTGTTGTTCTTGTTTGTTGTTGATGTTGTTGTTATTAAGCTAATTCCCAATCTACTTATCTTCAGTCAATAGTTCTTAATGCATCAATGGTTTAAAACGTTTATAAAGACAAAAAAGTATGTTGATATAATCGATTCGCGTAACTGTGTTTAGTCCATATCGAATCACCTGCATTGTTTATTAACTGCATTAAGTAAATAAGATGGATTTTCATATTTCCCGAAAATATCATGGAAAAACCAACGTAACGAGTTATTCTCATACTCTTCGAATCATGCAAAGTAATAAAAATGTATAAAGCATCATTCAATGGGAAGATCGTCATTTATGAAGGTTTGGCTATTTCAATCTATTCCACTCACTATTCTTATACGAAATGTGGAGATAAACTGAGAAAACTAGTTATATAATATCTGTCATAAACACTTTACAATGCATTCCATCATTTTGGTCGGGCATTTCTCTCTAAATATTATTGAATCGTTTTATAACAGCGTACGACCCTATTTTAACTTTGAAATTACGGTATCGAACTGTACTTCAGTGCAGCTTCTACCATGAAATTTATTTTTCACTCCTAAAATGGAGTATCGTGAAATGGTAATGTCCTCAGATACGCGAAAAACTTGGTGTCATTATATTTCTTACGTTGGCGAGGGACCTGGTTGATATGGAAATAAATTTAAACTGCAATTATACGTAACGAAAATTTAGTTCAAGTTAACTAGACATCATGGAGTCCTCATTGACCGTGAGCGGATATTGCCAAACACTTGTTTGACGTGATGGATTTCCCAGCTCGGAAATATAAACGGTTTGTTTTAGCATCAGATTTCTTTCTTAACGTTGCTGGAAGCTGTGGTTTTCCAGCTGTTATAATATTTGTCGATACTCGTGTTGCGAGGAGAACGATTTTTCTATAATGCCATATTACGTGGAAGAAGTCGAAAATGATTGAAGTATACGAAGCTGCTTGAAGCCAAGCATTATATGCCTATGACAAATGTCACAATTTTAAAGTTCCGTATCACGAAAAATAGACGTCAGATTAATTACGAATTTTGCATGATTTCGTAAGATTATGTACGTTCAATAACATACACGAGTTTTAGACCTTTGTCTTATATTTAGATTAGCGGTTAACGAACCTCCTTAATTACTTCCTTACTGTTTATTAAAAATGCATAAAAATGCATTTACCGTCATGCGCAATAAGAATAGCGTGAAATCGTCAAAATGGCGATTATTTTTCCCACGTACGCCGACTATACGTAATAATTTTCGTAACAGCAACCTCTGGCAATCTTATTCCATGATTATTGTATCTATTAATAAATCTTCTTAGGAGATAAAATTAAATTCCCTGGTTTCGTAGGCTGAACTTGAATTTCATTGATCTGTATGTATCGTCTGTAAGAGAACCTTGAGAATTCCTGGAAATTTAATACAGTGCTAATAGCCTTACGCGTACACGTGCAAGCACTCAAAGACCTAGAGTAACGAGGGTACTCTAGTAGATATCTATTGAAACAGTATTAATAACGCAATAAGAATTGTCGAAACAGTTGTTATCACAATGAATAGTCTGCCGTCCTTTAGAAGATATAATAAGCTCTCGTTAACGTTTCACCGTAAAGTCATTGTGTATCGCAGAATATCGAAGTTGACTTATTGCGTCTATTGTGAAATAACGCGAATAATACCATATTAAAATATCAATGGTATATATCAGTACCAGGCAAAATTTTTTGCGTTCCCCGAAGACGTTAGCTATATACGTACTCAAGAATTCCAAGATATTTATATCCGGTAATCCACGAATTAATGCGATAAATACTGATCATCTGATAAAAATTTTAGTCAATCATTTGCCATAAATATCTTATCGTAATGCTTCAAGAATTTCATGCTGACAGAATAGCGTCATTTTACATGCTTCTTAAATTATTAGAAACCTAAGGTTCCTTTACAACGTCTATGGAACAACTATCCCCAGCAATCTCATCGATACATATAAACAGGGTTATTCGCAAAAAACGCATCGCCTGTCCATTTGATTTCTATGGTAGAACCACCTTCAGGTGTTGCGTTTATCGCGAATAACCCTGTATATGATGAATTAATCAGTTTGTGACTCTATCTACCAACAGATACGCAAAATCACAAGACCTCCTGCCGATGATCGGTCTCTGACTCTTGTCGCATCCCGATAAGCACTCATCGATCTTAATCGCATATAATCGACAAGGGCCAATAAGAGTTGCCAAAAATATTCTTCCTATTACGCGGACTTATAATCATCAATCCCTATCAGAGAGGCTGAATTCCATTAATAAGACGCGGGAGGATGATTATTATTACTATGGATAATAAATCTTCGATAAATTAACAGAGCAGCAATATAAGCTTTCTGGGAACTGGGATGAATGAATAATCTGATATAATAATGTGTAACAGTGTAATAACAGTAATAAAATGTATACAGGATGAGTACGAGGCAGATCTCAGGTGAGCGTGGAAGCGCGCGAACGTCGTATTCGTTCTGGGATAAAGAAATAAAAAAGGCAATGGTGGCCGCCGGCGGTGCAGGAGAGCCAAGGAGGTTCTGAGCCCTGAGAACGTGGTATCCAGCGACGTTGTTTCAGAGCGCAGGCGTGATATCGACCTGCAGCAGGTACCAGCTAAGTATGGCAACTGACGAAGAGAAGGTGGTTAGCGTCTAGTAGTGGTGAGGAGGCTTCGTATCATACGATCGCCATTAGGCGCGGTGAGGTGAGGTGAGGCGATTCGAGGGGCTTGAGGTATGATACAGAACACACAACAAGACGGGCGGGAAGGTAGGTTTTACGCGGCGTCTTGTGATCTCGACTTCAGTCTGGTACCGACTGCCGCTGTTAACGCAACACTGTCAACATCCAGCGTCTTCATCTCGTCGTTGGTTCCTTCGGAGCCGTTAAATCCTCAGCGATTACCTTGACGAGGCATTTGTTACGAAAAACAGTAATTCCCGTAGCTGTCTCCACGGGTATAAAAGCGTCGCGAAGGCACCGAGTTATCAAGCTCGGAAATCAGCAGCGCACACATGGATTCCGGGGGGTATTTTCGATTCGCCATAAGAGCTTAAAAACTTTTAGAGTTTTCGCATCGCCCGTTGGAAATGATGTGTCGGCCCTTTGATAATCGAAAAAGTCCCTAGATGAGGGATACCCATTATTTTTCATCCCTATAATACCTGTATATGAGTATAAAAGAAATAATTGGTTGTCCTAAGAGGAGAATTGAAAATTTATTTATTTATCGACGTGCCAATTTGTTCTTTAATCGAATTCCTTATTAGTGATGAGCAAAGTTTATTAAGGGATCCGAGTATCGTTTTTTCCTTTAATTCGACGCCATAAGTGCTTGAAAGAAAGTTTCGATTCGATCTGTTCTAATGCGATAAGCCTTTCCGAATGACACGTCACTCAGAGTGTATCCCTACGGCATACAGGAAGTTTTGACTACGCGAAGAGTAATTTACGATAGCCTTCTAGAAGATATCTGAAGAATGAAGTCGGAAAGTAACAACGGATATATCAGGACGTCGGTTGTCGCCGAAGAGGATGACCTCTTGTCAGGAAGCAGGAGAGACGCTTCTTCCGGTACTCCGTTGCAGGTAACGTCTCCTTCTATTGCATTGTTTCGTTTTATCCCTTCGTCAGAAGTATCTTCTGGATCTTAGGTTACTTATGGACCTAGAGGTAGCAGCACCACGACCGTTCTTCATCATTCTGGAAACGCTAGGAACACAAGGGCTACATCGATCACTCGACGTCGGATACGAACGACCAACAGGCAGTGTCTACTTGGCGTACTTGCTTTCATTCTTCTGGCGACGTGTCTCTTCACTCTTTTACTTCTTGGTTTGAATACATTCCGCCAATGCGCCCAGGAAACACGTGAGTTTTGCCCGGGAATTTCAATTGGCACTTTTGAACTTTCTTAGTACGCCGAAGGTTACTAAGTTGACGATCGTTGATTTTCCTAGTTACGCTTGTAGATCGTATCGTATTTTGCGTATCGGAATTTTAATAATCACTAGAGATTAGCGCGATTAAGCACGCTCAAATAACTACGATTCGGCCATTCGCGCCTCCTAACATCTTCTGATAAATTCAACAGGTACTCCATCAGTCGTAGTAAGCCCTTGCCAGTGACGCAACGCTGATACGTAATAGTTGAATACTTATGTTCCCGTGCGATTATTAAAAAGATACTGTCAGTTATTTTTTTGATCGTAAACATTGACGTTCGCTTTTTAATTATTTTTTTTTTAATATTTCTTATTTCTGATAAACCACTTCTTTTTTAACGGCCAATTTTAAGTAGGTCGAAACTTTATAAGAACTGCCAAGCTATTGTGTTGAGGTGTTAATAAACTAGGCAATGAGAACGTGGGACAAAGCTTCGAGTTACTTGTTGCGGATGTCAAAACTATAGTTAAATGGAACATGGTGCTATCGAGAATTCAAACGTTTGTCAAAAGTTATATTTGTTACTTGTTATCAGTTGTCTGCACATTTTCAGTTATAATTCTACAGTAATATTATTATCGACGGAGTTGGGTTAACGTTTAAATATATGGAAAGATGTTAAAGGTGAAAGTCTGTTCGAATCGAGATTCGCGCGAAGTCAATTAAAGTTTTGATATACTATATGGCTGCTTCCTGACGCTTCTATGCAAACTTACCGCGAATATCACATTCTCGTTAAATAAAAACGCGTTTACATTCTGATTAGTTATACTGTCAATAATTATTTTTTTGAACCCGGTAAGTTTGACTGCATTTTGTATTATTTGCAGATCCAAAAGTCTGCATGACAGAGGAATGCGTGAGAACAGGTAAATTAGATCTTGAATTTAATAAATAATGTTTCTACTACAATTACACTGACAGATCATAAGAAATGTACTCGTGGCGTATTTTTAAACAGAATAAATGCAATTGAAAAATTCATGCTTCGAATCAACTGTCGTGACGCTATAAAAATATTATTTAGGGAAATCTTATTATTATGTATATTTTTTACACAAAGCCTATTCACATGAAGCAGGAAGTAAACGTTCGTTAAAAGCATTATCTACGATGGAAACATCGGTCGATAAGCCACGCTATAGATATTCCAAGTTCTGCTTCGTGAGTAACCTCTTTTTTATAGCGATAAACTCGACCCAATTTCTTCGTTTACCATGAAATTATGGTAACCGCTTGAAATAAGAGGGGATCGACGCGGTAGTCTCGTGGTGGTAGATTAAAGCTCACGAGACTTAATTCAATTGGCAAACTCAATCTTAGGAAGATTCGCGCCACCCGTTACCCCCCCCCCCCCCCACCTCTCTCTCATTAGATTAGGTCGATGAAGATATTAAAGTAATGTACCGGCGGGAGGAGTTTATTAGGGTCAATTACGAGGACCTCGTTAGGAACGAAAACGTCTTTACGACTCCATTAAATCTGTGATCGTTAAGTGATTAAAGATAGTAATTACTCGAAGGAATCGACTCATCTGTTTAATATCAGCCGCCAGCCTCCTGTCAGCAATGGACCGAACAGCGCCGCCCTGCGTGGATTTCTTCCAATACGCCTGCGGCGCCTGGAACCGACTTCACGTGATCCCCGAAGACAAAAGTTCAATCAGCACTTTCGAGGTCCTGGCTGATCAGCTTCAGGTCATCCTGAAGAGAGTCCTCGAGGAACCACCCAACGAAGAGGACAACGATGCTACCTTGAAAGCGAAAATGTTCTACAAGTCCTGCATGGACATCCGTGGGTATAAGAAGAGCACGAGTCGCCGTCGCAAGTGCAGTTCACTTCAACTTGCTGGACTCTTGCAGCTCAGATACGACAGATTGGTGATGGACCACTCAGAGAAACCCTTAAGAAATTGGGAGGCTGGCCTGTCGTCGAAGGAGCACTCTGGAAGCCGCCGCCTTATCCTGTAGAGGTACTGCTGGGTCGTCTACGAGGAGAGTACAACGAGGGAGTCCTTCTTGAACAATGGGTCGGACCGGATGATAAGAATTCCTCGACTAACATCCTCCAGGTGCGCCGGCAAAGTAAGACCTTAGTCAATGACCCGAGGTTTCCTTCGCTTATTATCACTACTTCATTTTACTTGATATTGTATTAACTCGTTGGAAAGAAATAATGGCATCAGTGTTAATCCTTGTTTATTTGCAGCTGGACCAAATGCAGCTTGCTCTACCCAGTCGTGATTATTATCTGAAGACAAGTAGCGAGGCTGAATTAAGGGCTTATCATCGTTATATGACTAATGTCGCTGTACTACTCGGAGCTGACTCTCGCACAGCAGCACAGGAATTCGAACACGTTATTCTCCTTGAGAAAAAACTTGCAAACGTACGTTGACTTTTTATCTTTAAGAGACTCAAAAGTCGAGAGCCATGTCCATTTTGTTAAAATTTAAATGTATTAATTTGTACCTATATGTTATTTATTTATTATACTCTGTATATGCGTCTACATATAAGAGCGAGTAAAAAAATGTTTGTTTTTTCAAATAGTTACAATAGTCATGCTCGGAATTGTACTGCGTGTTTCTGTAGTGTCTGTTTTAAAAAATGGCTACTTTTGGTATTTAGAATAACGATTTTTTTTTGTAGAATTTTCTTTTATTGTCGCACGCAGGTTCTTTGTGTGAGCACTGCACAGCTCTTGACCGTGGTTGTGATTAGTTTTTCCTCCTGATGAGTGTAATTAGTATTTGTCAATCATCCGACAAACCCAATTTCCATATCCTTTTCGTTATATAGTAACTCGCAGTTCTTCCGGTCAAGAGCTTTTTACGTTTTCCGATAATCGATCTGACATTACACATGGGTAAACAGGCAATGTACTGGTTCGAATGGTTTCAGGCTTCTCTGCCAGAAGCTGATAGACACGACACATCCGCCATTTACAGGAAGTTGACGTTACGAGAGCTTCAACAGGAAGTGCCACAATTAAACTGGCAAATTTATCTTCAGGAATTTTTCAGCGCCCCAATCACAGAAGACGAACCAGTCGTGGCTTACGCTATGCCTTACTTCATACAAATGGGTCGTATAGTCGAGAAAGTAGATCGCCGGTAAAAGACTAATTGTCATTGCAAGTTATTTCAAAATTAATTAATTAATTAAGTATATTTACATACTGTATTGTTTATCTTGATTACAGAACTTTGCACAATTATGTGCTCTGGCGATTGGTAATGTCCATAATGCCCCATATGATTGATGAGTATCAACAAAAGCGGATAGAATTTCGCAAAATACTATTAGGCATTTTGAGCGAACGAAATAGATGGTCACAGTGTGTTGAATGGACGAATAAAAAGCTCGGAATGGCGGTGGGGGCATTATTTATACGTGATAACTTCAATCATGATAGTAAAGTAAGTGAGATATGTAATGATTTGACAAATGATTTTTAAGATATCATTCTAAGCGACTATTGTATGTACAATGAAGGAAACTGCTTTGGAAATGATCCATACCATTCGCGAAGCGTTCAATGAGCTTTTGGCTGAAAATCATTGGATGGATGACGAGACTAGGGCAGTTGCCAAAAGCAAAGCCGATTCGATGAACGAAAGAATCGGTTATCCGGAATTTCTAAAGGATCCAGAAGAGTTATCCATGGAATACGTGATGGTGAGTCCAGGCGATTACGATCTCGCGGATTCACAATTTATCAAAACGATTATCATTACGTATTCGTTGTAGTTGAATATCACCGAGAATCACTTTTTGGAAAATATCCTGGCAGTTCTGAAGTACGACGCTTATCATAATCTACAGAAATTACGGCAACCAGTCGATAAAGATAAATGGTCCACCGAGCCGGCAGTGGTAAATGCTTTTTACAATCCTAACAAAAATGACATCGGTAATTATCCACATCAACGATAAGACTCAAATAATAAGAACAATCGAATTTCGACAAATCATTGAATTAATTACAGTTTTCCCAGCTGGCATCTTGCAGCCACTTTTTTACTCTCAACATTTTCCCAAGTCATTGAATTACGGAGGAATAGGCGTAGTGATCGGTCACGAGATTACTCATGGATTCGATGACAAGGGTCGTCAATTCGATAAAGATGGAAACATGATGCAATGGTGGAACAATGCCACCATCAGTGCATTTCGCGAACGTGCTCAGTGCATAGTGGACCAATATTCACGTTATAAATTGCAAGAAGTTGACTTGTACATCAATGGTCGAATGACCCAGGGTGAGAACATTGCAGATAACGGTGGTCTCAAGCAATCATTCAGGGTGAGTCAAATCTGGACCAAGATCGGATGCTGCATCTAACTCCTCTAGGAAAATAAATACCTGATTTAACTTCAATTATTAACATCCTTTTAGGCATATAAAAAGTGGGTATCGATCCACGGCGAAGAGCCACTGCTTCCTGGCGTTAATCTTACGCACGACCAACTTTTCTTTCTAAACTACGCACAGATCTGGTGCGGCTCGATGAGACCTGAGGATGCTCTCACAAAGATTCGAAGTAGTGTCCATTCTCCGGGTCCTGTAAGAGTCCTGGGACCACTTTCGAATAGCGAAGATTTTGCGCGCGCTTATAACTGCCCAGCTGGATCACCTATGAACCCCACACACAAATGTAGCGTATGGTAGGTCAAGTGTCGATTATGAAATAAATATTATATTTCATTGGATTATTTTAACATACATAGTTTTGAACTTGGGTTTATAACTATATAGAGCGTTGAGGTTGGCTTTTGTGATTTTTCAGGTAATGCTGTGGCAGTCTAGTGAAATGGTAATTTTAATGAAACAAATTGAACGTGCTGAGCAACAGGGTAGGAAGTTGATGTGGTAAGGTGGGAATGTGAGAATCTTAACCCTCCATGGACCGAATTTTTTTCATGACTATAAAAAAATTTATGTACCGTGTAAAATCAACAAATATCAATCTATAAATATAGAGTATATAATAAATATAGTAGTATGTGACTTGAAAGTTACACGGGCCCATAGAGGGTTAATGAAAGGCTGTAACGTTAAGGGTGGGGCCTTGCCGCGAAATGGAGGAATGAATCCTCGCGAGTCAGCCGAAGGACAATCGGTTAAAAATTAATCTTAATTGTCGTATTCGTGTCACTTTGGCCGCATTGTCGTCGAAAGAACCGCGTTTCAGTATGTAAATAATATTGAATGGTTATGTGTAATCAAAGGGGTACGGGCGCAGAGACATTTTGCAAACGTCCTATCGTGACGTTCAAATTGATATTTTTATGAATCGTAGTTATCCGTAAGGGATCATTTTTAAAACTCAAGTCTTTGCGATGACACGCCAAGTTGACCTATTGTTGCCATTAAAAATGCTCCTGCAAGATAATTTAGTTTCATTTTCTCTTATCATAGAAATACTTCTTTCTCCACTAATATCATTTCAGTATTGGCTATCTCGTTAGATAGAATAATTGCCAGAGTTTTAAATATTTGTAATACTTGTTCCTCTGAACATTTTTTTTTATTTTCTCCTTTCCTTAAGGATACACTTTATTTCGTTATGCCTAGTCGTTTAATTAGTCACAATTAAAATTATTGAATAATTGACAGTGACAGTACTAAAGCGCAACTATCAAACGTAAATGATAAGCTTCTGACACAGTGGTTGATTGCTGAAAGTTGATTCTTTGATTGCGACGTCTATAAAAGTGATAATCGAATCTCTGAATCAGACGCAACGTCATTGTAAACTAGCTATTTTTTATATGATAATGGGACAATACCTACGTGCGTATTCGCTGTCACCAAAAGTTGTAGATAAATTTCAAAAGTTAAGATCTCCTATCCATTAATAGATCATAATCAGGGATGAAAACTCCACGTGTAGGCGGTTGCGTGAAAGTTGTGTCATAGTCTTGAAAACAGAGAAAAAAAAGAGGGATGAAAATGGATGCCCTCTCCCACAAATTTTATCAAGTTTCATTATAATTTTATAATTACTTTCTCTCAAGATCATGTACCATACTGTTTCTACGAATAAGATGAATTGTTCACTGGATACCTGATGTGCGTTTAAGAATAAATTGAACTGATGAACTTGATTGGCATAGTATGAAAATATATATACACACACATTATATACGTTTGGCATATGTTCCTGCGATGTTATATAATAATTATAATTCCGCAGTCGGAATATCCTTATTGATTAAAAATGAAGAAATGGATACCAAAGAGAAGAGTCACACCTTGTCTTCTCATCCATTGCCCTCGGGAACAACAGTGTCTTTCTCTTGAAGTAAAACGGAGTAAATGTATAAATGAAAAATATATGAATTAAAACGAGAGAGTAAGGACGGAGGATGTCGATTGGTTAATGTAATCGATGATCGATTGATAAGGAATAGGACGAGAAATCGAATTGAATAAAGTAGCATGTATTTGTTGAAAGATTTACTCTAGTATTGGAACATATCATCCATACATAGCATGGTCCATGCCGATCTTGCGTTTTTATGTAAAAAAGGTGGAAATAAAAATAATATACAACAGACAGAGGGCTCGCTCACCTTGTGTACGCAGTACCAAAGAGTACTTTTCTCACCACGCTGCGGCTACTTAATATCCATATAAAAAGGTAATTTAGTCGAAATTTGTACATATTGCACGGTCCAATAAGAATTAATTAATAATAACAAGTAAAATTAAATCGTATCCGATGATAAATCGTAACATGAGGAGAGTAACTTGGTCAACTATGCCACTTAAATACATCAAATTAAAAGTCATTAAAAATAACATTATTCATCATGCATAATCGTTATATTATTAATCGTAATAATACAGCTAGAGCAACTCCCTGCTCCTATACATTTTCATTCCATATCGTATTGTGGTTTCGGTGTTATTATTTTTTTACCCGTATTGCAGACTCGACCGGGCGCTGAACCCTCGCAGGAGAAGATTCATAATATCATTATCATCATCATTATCATCATCCCCAGGACACCTGGCGAGTTCATCATCGGTTCGACGCCACGTTCGAGTCTACAAATGAGCCGAGGTGCTTCCAAAGAGATTACACTGAATATAAACATGACTACGTCTCCAATCATCATCATTATCGTCATCATCATCATCATCGCCGACCTGGATACGCCCTTCGCCATGAGAATTCGCTCGATTCCAAACCGTTCCAGCCGTACATTTTCATTTCTACATATCATAATCGATCACTAATACCTCATTAAATTCCCTGACCCTTTGACCTTCTTACCATCCAATTTCCACCCAACCACCCCACGGCTGAAGAGGCAAATTCACATAATCGCTCAACAGAACTACACGCTACACCCTGATATCCATGTTTTTTTTGCCCCATCATGAATTCTCCACTCGTCGCACGTTTTGTAATTCATAACATCTCTCGTGTTTTTCGAAAATATATCAGGTTCTCGCGACGGCGGAAATATCATTGGAAATCCGTTTGGAAATTCGTGAGCGTATAAAAGGATCACGACGGGCGACATTCGGCCGGCGCGTAAGAAAAATATCGTATGAATATAGGCTATGTAGAGTAAACACGTGTAACTTATCGTTAGAGCTCTATAGATTACCATTATGATGTATAGGAACAACATTCTCTTTAGAAACACCTTTGTGTTCCAGTGGGATATAGGGAAAATAGGTTAGTTATGTATTTCCACGAAGGATCATCATTTCGCCATTCTGGTATTATCGCTCTGAACGTGCGTCACCGGTTCTTCTTTAAGGTAATGGGCCAGGTTCAGAAGGATGTCGGGGATTCGCGATCGCCATGGCCACGGATATCTATCTTCATTGAGTAGCTAACAATGGCGACCGTTATTAATTATCAAGATTTTTATTTTTCGGTAAGCGGTCTCACACACTCTCTCTCTCTCATTCTTTGATCTCCGACTGTCATCTCAATTACTTTTTACCACGTCATCCATATATATACAACATCAGCTTGACACTTTCTCTAGCTAGATTCATCCTATCTCTTTCTCATCGTCGTCCCTCTACGTTAATTCGATTCTCACACCCCTTTCTCAACGTCACTTCCATTTCCCATTTTCTCTTTCATTCCTATCGTATATACATTCCGAGATAATTATTCCTCTTATGCTCCTATCGCTCTCGTTTAATCGATTATTATTCGATACTCGTGTCTTATCACTGCTCTCGTTCCTGCTACAAATTCGAGTTCCTCCACCTGAGATGCAAAGACGCACAAAGAATCTCGTGGCGATTTCCCAAGTTTCGCCATATTCGAAATTTAATCATTGTCAATTTACAAAGAAAGAGCCTATCGACGTGTATCAACCGAAATGAATAAAGAAGAGACTAAGAAATTCGGGTGCTATCACATTTGGCGTTGTCGATTAGAGAAAAAAATAATAATAACGACAACGATCGTCCCCTAGAATTAACGCCTTAGAACAATTCTCCCGGACGTCTTTCGAAGTTGCCCTAAACAATTCCTGCAAACGCAATTTATACAACAGATAAATAGTACACAAGCTCGCGACAACGCAGAGAGCAGAAGTCGGGCAGCCAACGAGAGCAGTGAATGTTTTGCGTAGTGAATACAGTACGCAAAAGGAGACGGTATTAAATTTTTTCAATTTTTTTTTTAATGGTGCACCACGAGAATCTCTACTCTCAGTCAGTCTATGCCTCGCCTCGAGACTGTTCTCATATCATATCAAATGTCAAATACATTGCAGCTTCTTTTATCGCTTACTTAAAACCTTTATACTCATTAAAATTATTGTATATTATTTCATTACTAATCGTTAGAATATAATATTGATGTACACACGCTCCTCCGCCCGTTACGTCCGCGTTACGTTACAGGGCGAGTGCACAGCGCAGCTCTCTTCCGAAAGGAACCTAATTATACAGAGTGTTTGTGTGTGCCTAGTGTATATAAAACGTTTCCAATAGAAATAATTTTACCAATTAGCGGGAGTAAACTCCCTTTTAAATGTACAACAATTCAGTCTAATATTCCAAAGCACCAATCGTAATTCCCGCCAACTTTCGCTTACTTTTTTTGTCTCAACTACTCGTGCGTCCTTTTTGTTCGTTTCTTTATAATCGTCTTCATCTTTTTTAAATAATTTTTTTCTCTCGCTCGCACTCACTCTCTCTCTCTCTTGCACTCTCGCACACAGACACGCGCGTTCTCTCTCACCCTCTCTCTCTTTCTCGCTCGTTCATCGCACGCGGACGATAGCCGAAATAATTAATTATCATCGTCTAACTATCTGTTTATCCGCAAGCTTCGTTCGCCTTTTTCTCTTCATTTCGTATTAGCGCTTATCTTGCTTGTCTTTTAATATTAATTTCGATTTAATACAAGTAATAATTACTAGAGACGAGACACACTTCTTAATGAAAAGCGCACGCTGTGCCGTGTGTGTATGTATGTGTGTGTTATCTTTTTGTGTAATTGTATAATCGCGTGTGTAGGATTTTATTGTTACATAATAGCGAGTGTAAAATCGACAAGTGCAGACGCGACGACGGCAGGTGATGAAGAAGAAGAAGAAGAAGAAGAAGTAGAAGAAGAAGAAGTAGTAGAAGAAGATAAAAATGAGAAAGAAATACACGTGAATTTGTATCATAGAGAAAATTGCGTTTTTTTTTTAATGATCGAGGAATAATTGTCCGGCATGAACAGACAATCAATCAGACAGACATACAAGTGACAAACAAGTGACAGGCAGACAGACAGAACAAGCAAACAGGCAAATGGATCGAAACATTCAGACAATTAGGGTAGACAGATCCGCGACACGAATTGTACTCGGAGAGAGTATTATAGTTTTAAAAAACAGAGACTTGACTCTACACTGGCAGTATTATGAACAATGTCCCCGACGCAGACGCCATTGCGCTCGGTTCAAGACGACGACAACACCTATAGACAACGAAACTCGACGTCAACAGTAACGCCCTTGGCAGTGATCGTAGAATCGCGATTTTTAAATCTTTTTTTTTATCATTCATCTTTCTTTTAAACGAACGACACAAAGGAACGTGTGATTCGAATTAATTAACGTTTAATAAGGCTGCTAAGAACTTTTTTTGTATCTTTCCCCGTTTTCTCTCGTTTTTTTCCACCCTCCTCCCCCCACCCTTTTCCCTTTTCTCCTTTTCATCTCGATTTGTCATGTACGTACGTGATGCTCGCTCCGCCGTTCGCGTAAAGTGCGAGTAAGCGAAAAAGGAGTGCTACGTTACTGTTTCGCGCAATGAGGTGTATTTGAATTTTGAGAAAGAGATGAGACATAGTAATATTCATAGTAGTTCAACGATCTCCGTCCGTGTTGCGGGATGAGACTAAACAGGCTAGCCTGCCGTCGACGATCCGCGACAATTCTTGGAGATGCGTCTTGACGATTAATTAATTTTGAATATAAATCAATTATAATAATCAGACCGTACCCGATTCTCTCAATCCATTGTAATTTTTTTTTTTTGTTATAAAGCAGTTTTCACGCGAACTGTGTTCTACCTTCTTTACGCGCACGTGTGTGTTCTGTATGTCAGAGGTGAATGTGTGAGCTGCGCGCGCAAAAGAGATAAATGAATAATCATTTCGTGTTTAAGAAGAGGACGATGACGTATTCTAATATGATTGAGACGCTGGGATTACCGGGTTCGGCCATTCGAATAAACACTGAGCTACGTTTGGTTAAAGAGTAAAGAGTATGAATGCATTTCGTATGCGGAATAATATATGTACTATGTTCGTTTTAATGTTACGAGACTTAATGCGAGCCACGTTTACTGGGGAGCCCTTTTCGTTCAGGCACGGACAAGAAGCCTAGGCAAATGGCGTTCGCGTTATTCGTTTATCCTCTCGTTATTTACAGAATTGCTGAATCCAGTAAACGTAGATTTACATGCATAGTACAGTTGTACTACAAGATGACTTTTATGTAGATCTAGAAGTACATGAGGTATGCTGCGGTGACTGTTGTAAAGATGGTGAAGGAGGTGACGGCGATGGTGGTAAAATGTCGGTCGAGGTGATAGTGGTTCTGTGGTGTCACATATATTTTTTTTTTCTTCATCTATAGCGGTATCATGGTGTTCTCTCGTTCACTCTGTAGTGTGGCAGTGTCTGCCTTGCGGCGTTACGTAGTTAGTTTCTTTTTTTTTAACCCGGATTTGGACCCGTGGCCGCCCCAGTGCCGCACTTTCGGGCGCATTTTTAAAAGTCGGCCAATTTGCCGCGCGACGGGGTTTTGTATCGAACATTGCGAGATCCGCCTTTACTCGGACGGCGTCAGGGCGGCGAGGGTCGTCAAAACAATGTAAAATGACATGCCGCAATTACGTTTACCTTTAATGACGATAAGTATACGAAACGACGCGATGATAGGCGCGACGTTAGACGTCGGCCATTACAATTAATTTTTTTCCCCCCCTCTCGATCTCTCTCCCGTGTCGTCTGCGTGTATCCCAATTGTTCTTAAATCCTCTTATTGCTCGCCACTCACTCTTCTCTCTCTTTTATCTGCTTTCGTTACTAGCCCCACCCACTGCTTTCTCTGCCTCCTCCTACTCTGTTACTCTCGCTCCTCCCACTTTCAAATATTTTAACTCTTTCGGATTCCGGTCATCCCTTACGCAACAATTCGTTCTCATTTGCGGGATACATCAACTGGACAGCGACGCTGTATGATTTTGCATATTTATGGTATACACGTTATGTGAATTATGACGTATTACTCGTTGGTACTTACTACGGATTACAGCTGCATACATCAGTTAATAGCATAGAGTTACAGTGTTACAACATCGAGAATTTTTTTTACCTTATATGGCTTGATTACAGACAGCAACACGGTTCGATAATTCGGTGTGGTGGTTGCTGCGCTCTCGCTTCTTTAGCGATCGAGTTGGTTTCCTTTTTTTTGTTTTATATGCTAAACGTATCGGGTGAGCACTTAAGCAGAACTCACGTGTTGTGTCGAGTCAGATACTTTTTCATCGTCGTTCATCTCGCTGTTTTTTACGCCTCCTGTCGTCTGCTGTATCTTCGTCATTTTTCTGTCACAGACACACTCTCCCCCCCCTCTCTCTCTTTTCCTGCTGTTCTCCATATCAATATCTCACTGCCTGCCCGCCTTTGCTTCACATCTGTCGTAGGTCACTTGCACTCTTCACTGTCGTCAACGTAGCGCTATTGCTACGATTGTTATGCCTTCATTTATTAATTACAATTCGTGCTGAACCGATCCGTCTTTTTTTCACACCTCGTTTACTCCTCCTCCTCCTTCGTCTTCTCCTCCTAAGAATAATGTTATCTTATGAACTTCTCAAATTTATATTTTACGATTTTGTTGATTTTATTAAAAAATTAAAACGGACGGTTAAATTTCATGTTTTCGTTTGTCGGTGAGCCGATGTCCGCTGCTGAAGGCACAGGGCTTTGCACTTGACTCGGTCACCTAGCCTAGCTGACTGACTACAACCTACTACCTTCTAGCCTCGCTTACTTACATACTTACGTTTCTACATTCTACAACGATATTCTCTTCTTCCATACCTCTCGCTCTTAACTCCTTCCCTTCGAATCCTCCCCCCCCCTCCCTCCCTCCCGATCTATGAATTGTTCTCTGGTATACGTATTCTCACCGTCTATATCTCTCTATTCTCTCTATTCCCTCTATTCCGTGCTCCTCGATTATTCGAATTCACAATTTGCGCAGCGCCTCGATATATCTCGATCTTTCTCATTACTTCGTACGCTCGTATAAACAATGTACATACTAGCAATATATTATTATGCTATGTGTGTGATATAGACTCTATCGTATTATTATGTATATCAATATTCGCGCTCGTATCCTCTCAAACGCACTGCTCAACAGTGCTCATACGCAGTCCTAACCATCTGCTTTGCTCTCTCCTCTCTCATTTTCTCTCTCTCTCTCTCTCTCTTTTGCTTTTCCTTCATCTGCATTTCGCGCATCCTTCCATTATATCGTTATATACTTTTTTTCTTTCCCTCTGCTTTCGTACACCCTCTCGTCTCGTCTCACAGTCACACTGTCTCGTTCACCTTATGTACGCCTTACACATATACATTACATTTACATATCGATATCAGGGGTAGCCAAGGAGGAGATACAGTAATATAAGTATAGCTCCTTATAGTCTCTGTACTGTCTCTACGTATCACAGCCTGCGTGCCTCGCCACTGCCTTTTACGTCATCGATCATGCCGATCGCACTGACGTCTTTTTTTTCCGTCCTTGTTGTCGTCGTTTATTGCTCGACGAGAAAAAGAAAGCCAACCCCGACGAAAGTGACGCTCGTCATGGGAGTCGTCTTTTCGTTGGGACAACGGCAAGCGGAGGCAGTGGCATAGTGGTGCACTAGTATAAAAGTCACAGCGCCGTGTGACACATACTTTAGCCGACGACAACTCGAAGCGGCGAAGGTAAACTAGGGCATCACGTCCCAGATCTCGGCGAGGAAGGGAGGCAGCTTCTTGTTCTTGAGTTTCAGGCTGAAGCACATCTCGCTGTTCTTTGTGCCCAGGGTGCGCAGCTCCGTCAGGACCGAGAGTAACTTCGCGAAGATCATACCCGATTTAGGCCTTCGCCGATTGTCCACGTAAGCTTTAAGGGCCTCGAGGTAGATCTCTTGGATCTTCTCCACTTTCCAGCCTTCCAGTAGATTCGGCCTCTCTGTTGGGAACATACTTCAATTAATAACGAATTTATGAACTTTCAACAAATGGGATCATTATAGGCAAGTCATATGTTAAGGTTGAAAGACTATTCGTTCTTTAGACGGTGTGAGTTTTCTTACTCCTGACTCGGTACTCTCGTCGCGATTAGCTGTAAGGATCACAGAGAAGACGTATAGAAAAAAAGATAAGTTAAAAATCGTCATACCTGAGAATATAACGATGGCCGTCAGCAGAGCGTACTCGGCATTGTTAACCTTCATGGCGTACATCTGTCGACAGAATCGTAGAAGGTCCTCGATCGTCTCACCCATACCGGCTAGGCTATAGCTGTCACGCGTATAAAGCTGATTATTGGCGAAGATGATACTGTCGGACTGCACGTCGTATTTACGTGCCATCCTGAGCATCATAACCTCGCTCGAGCACGCCTTGAGCAGGGCAATTTGATCTTCCCTGAGGAGTTTATCGAAGCCGGGTAACCTTTTGGCGAACTCCACGATCAGCTGGACCGTTAATATCGTGATCTCGGTGATGTGCCTAAACCTAAGGTCACTCGGATCCTCTCCGTCAGTCGGTTGATTCTGTGAAAAATTATAATATCATTATGACGACGTTCTATATTAATTAAAAACCCTAATCAACTACAGAATCCCTGAAGCTTAATGCTGTATACGAGCTCAGCTAGAGGTTCATTCATTACAATTGCTATTTTATAATAACATTGAATCTTAGAGTCTCACCGTGATCCGCTTGAGATCCTCTTCACTGGGTTGCTCGTACTCATTCTGGAAGTAAACGAGCCTATGTATAAGCTCCTCCTGCTCAGGACTGACGGGTTTGACGCCGTTGTGAGAGGCCAGAGTCCCAGTGCCAGCTCCGCTACCACTGCTGCTTCCTGACATCGATAAGGATTCGGCCTCTGCAGGCTCCATTTTCACCCCCGTCTGATCCGCGGCCATTCCGCTCAGACCACCAGGTGACCCGTTCATCGTTGTACTGTTTGGTTTATCTTTTTCCTTAAAAAAAAAAGACGATTGAATTACCATCGTGGTTAGCATCACTCAGATTCGTCTGTGACGATTCAATAATATCCGGAGTGGCAGATGGTTAATGAAAATTATTTTTAAAGCGCCACTGCCATCTCCGGATGAGGAAAAAAAAATTTAAAGCGACGTCCTTACCCCTACCTTCTGGGCCTTCTTCTCCTTGCGTTTCACGGCACACTGGTATTCCGGTACTACGCACTCTGGTCGCATGCCCACCGTTAGACATTTCTTCAACCGGCACTCCTGGCACTTACGACGCATGTACATGTCGATCTCGCAGTTGTTACCGTACTTGCACTGGTACACTGCGTTCTTCGTGATGCTTCTTCGAAAGAAGCCCTTACACCCTTCGCACGTCAGGGCGTTATAGTGGTAACCGGAGGCTCGGTCCCCGCACACCAGGCACAGTTCCTCCTGTTGCCGTGGCGTCGGGCCCTTTTTCTTCTTCGCATCGCAACTGTCCGCACTGTAGCCGTTTAGCGAGCTTGGTGGTGACAGGTCGTCCCTTCCTGAAACAATAAATTACAAATATTAAATAGTCGCGTATTATAGACGTATTAAAAAAAAAATGTTAATAAAAATCAACGTTTTACATGGGTATAGATGCTGCGAATTGTTTTTCTTCGTAACAATGCTTAATATGTATGGGACAGGATGTTTGCTTAAATGTCGTTATGAATTGGGTTATATTGACGTACTTTTTTTCTTTATCGATTATATGTAAAGTAGAACGGATTTTCAACCCTGTTATTGGGAACTTCTCGTTATTATGTAGATTTAGTTATATTGGATTTCGTTTCAATACACGTCTCCTACCCCTAAATCTGGTCAATGCCACTAAGAATGGCAGCGATGGCGACAGCGGTGACACCTTCACGATTCTCTATTACCCTTTTATCTGTGAAACTCCTGGAGTAGAACGTGTGGAGTAGTCATGGTCGGTGAAAGTACGCGGTGGTATCGAGGGCCAAGTGGAGTGTGTGTCGGAGAACAGTGTTTCTCAATCGTCGTTGGTCACGGCAATAGTAATTTTTTAGGTTGACTCATATACAGAATTTTTTTTACTTAAGCACAGAAACCTGAAGAATTCAACTTTGAAAGAATTAACGAAAAAAAAAAAATTGACTAAACCCTCAAGTCTCTCGTAAAGTTTGAAAAATTATTTATCACGCAACTGATAATTGTCTGAAGACCTCTAAAGATTTATCGCAGAAAAAACGTTGTTTCGTCGTACAAATCGTAGAAATAAAACGAAGCTACGCTTCGTTCTGCAATTACTTTTTTCTTCCTCGTGACACGTTATATAAATATAAAACCAAAAGAAAATATTTCTGGCGAACATCAAAACTTCCAGCAGCGTTTCACGCACGAAGAAGACATATATATATATCCTTGGAGAAAGTCTCGACAAAATGTGGGCAAAGCCACTCTCCGCTAGGTAGCCCAATATAATTAAGAGTAACGAAAGTGAGCCAAGCGATATTCGCTCGACACCATTACATTGCCAAAAGAGTAATATTTCGTAAAGCACCTATCGTACAAAGCGACAAAATAAAGAATAGCAAGAGATAATAGGAAGAAGAAAAAAAGAAAAATATACATTTAAAAGTAAAAGCAAAGAAAACCAATGACTATAGTCACTGAGTCACAGAATTAGAAACGAAGATTAAAAAGAAAAAACTGAAACACGTTCCCTGCAAAATGGCTGCCCAGTAGAAGAAGAACATCAAGAAGAAAGAGAAGACGCATCGTCGAAGCGAGACACGGGATGTGAAACAGTAGAGGCGAAAGGCGAGAGGCAAGATGCAAGACGCGGTGTAATAACCGAGTGACCACCTAGCCCGGTCAGTGTCTCAGTGTTCCAGGAGAAATGTTTTCGCAGCGAGCAGTAACTCCCGGTGGTCCGTGCAAGAAACGACAAAACTCGCGATGTTTAAGGTACACGGTGAGTCGCGGACTGCGCAGGTTTCCGTGTTGGTTAGTAGCGTCAAGCCGGAGCAGTGAGCGGCCTTGACTCTGGCGCATATCTCCATCTTTCTTGTTCTTTCTTACCTAACCGCGAGCGACGGACTCTCTCGACTTGCGAGACGAAGAGAAGAAGCTAAAACAGGCCAGCGAGCCAGGGAGTCAGCGTACGGGATAGTGCTCGACTATCACGAAGCCTATAACATTGCCATGTGCTACTATACGACATAGACGTAAAAATTCTAAACTATTTACCGAGACTTTAATTTTTCGCTGCTCGTGAGCCGCGTACGCTCCGAGGAGACTTCAACGCTGGTAAGGGAGAGGAGGAGGGCACGACGTCGCGACGGTCCTAGCCACTGACTTGCGATTCCACCAGCCATTGAAATCTCTCGAGCGTCTCCCGCGCGCTGCCATTCTCACGAGCTACGTGGCTTCCGTCAATACGCATAGTTGGCCAGTGGAGCAAAGATTAAGATTACTCGATATCGCACACCCACGACTCATAGATATAATGCAGCCACGAAGACGCCTACCAGGAATTTTTTAAAGATGAGACACCTCGAGGACCTTTCAAAGAACCATTCCGTGTAGTTTCTAATTTCTCAGATACGTAACGAGGCCGAGCATGCTGAAGTAGGGAGGACGTCTGTAGGATCGAAGGTGAATTTGACTTTTTCCACCCAGTCGAGGGAACGTGTCCAGGCATTAAGACACGGGATGATTACGTCAGCCGTGATACGCCATGACGGTTTCATATTCAGCGACGCTACGAACGTTTCGACCTTAGATAAAAATCAAAGAAGCGAAAAGAGCTCGTTGCTTCGCGTGATCGTAATTACAAGGAATGTCCCTCCATATAAGTAACCCTGACCTAATGTGACGACGGGGTCAAAATCCGATCTCCTCCCGTTACCGTAATTACGACTTTTACCTCGTCGCACATATCCATACACCACGTTGAGCGATTCTTGCAGTGCACCATCGCCAAAAATACGGATGACGACGTAATTCACTTTAGTAAAATACACAGGAGAATCCGTGACGCTAATATCCAAGTGATACGAACATAACCTGTACTCTACGCTTCGTCGCGTGCACTTCATCCCGTACGATCGTCCGTTCTACCCAGAATTTCCATTCCATACATACATAACATTCTCACAGTTGGAATCATACAAAATGGCTTTAAAGAGATATAAAAATTATCCCACATAATCCGAATGACAACAGCCGAAGTATGAGGACAGACCAATCGTAGCGATGCTCTGGTAACAGTGCAAAAGCAGGCCGAGATGTTGTTATTCCATTCCTACATTAGCCTCGGCTCCTACCTATAGTACACGGCTGCCGGAGAGTTGCGCAAGAAAACGACCAGTCAGCCCTGGCCTTGCCCGCCAGCGCGCAACGCCGCTAACGTACCGCATGCGGAGAATGGCGTGCCTTCACTCTGCTTGATCCTACTACATCCACCATCTCATGGCATTGCAAGACTACACCACAGCATGGTATCTCACTTCACTTCACTTCACTTCACTTCGTATCTCTTCGTCACTCTCGTTCACTGGTATGAGCTTATGTATGCTTGCTCTTTCTCTTTCTCTCTCTCTCTCTCTCGCTCGCTCTTTCGCCATCTTCCTCCTACGTCGACTGAATACGTATCTCCGTTCGACCGAGAGTCACTTGATCGCTTGAAAGTCGTTCTACATTACGAGCCGCGACGAATGATTCACATTCGGGACGCGAGAGCAAGAGCAAAAGCGAAATCCCAGTTATCAATATATGTATAATAAACGTGCATGCACCTTCGATTGAGTAAGACTGGTTATTGATATTGGATTACAAATAACTGATGCAATCGCTCTACTGCTGATAAAATCATTGATAACAAGTGCAATCGATTTTGACGTTTTTTTTTCGTCGATGATGAATCTCTTCGTTCATAGGCTAGAAATATTAATAGTCACTGTTGCTTGGTGAGACTATACTTTCTTGAGATTATCCAGTATGGCTATTATATACGGTGATCCTTAAATAACTTCCAATAACGTTCTTTTTAGTTTTTAATAAAATCATTATGCGACTGTTGGTATGAGTTTTTTGGGGGTTTTACCTTCTTGTTCTTTTTTTCTTTTTTGGAACATGAGGTTTATTGAATACCAAATATATTTTCAATCTGGAATTTAATCACACTGACAGAAATATATTTCGCAATGTCGCGTAAACCGTGACTGTCGTTCGTTCGATAAATATGATGCAATACAGCGAATAATGTTGTGTTTAAAACAACAAACAGGTGTCCTATATACTTTGATGGGTTTTACCCTGGTAACAATGGATTCTGGATTATAGTAAATAAAATTTGGATATTCACCTGTCTGTAGGTGACATTAAAATACACAATGATCATACGGAACAAACAGGTTTAATAAAAGTTTCTATCGATACAATGTTATTCGCGCATAAAATATGTTTCTCATCTACATAGGATCCAGATATCTTGGACAAGGTTTTGTTTTGAAATGCTAAGAAAAGAAGAAGTGATTCTTTTTTTATCATACAGTGAAACTAACAGACTTCGTATCCCTCCCCTATTACTTCTATAAGATGCTTCGCTACTGAAAGTTACTTTCAAGGTACTGTAAGTAGCAAAAGCAGACGTCTTTACCCGCCTCCTTTGAAAGAGTTCATAATGGTTGCATATTTTTAAAGGATATTGCCTCGTTCGAATGTAATGGGTACATCAAAGAACATTCGTGTCAGCAAAGACGTCCTTAAAAAAAAGAAGCTTTGAAAAATTTTTCTAATGAGATCGGTCTGTCGACGAGAAAATCTTGTACAAGTTTATAAGCAAGAAGATAACTTCGAGGAATTCATATTAATCAGACAGAAAGAGACAAGTTTGCCAAACTCGACGTAGCATTATTATATCCAGTTTATATAATCTCAGCTACAGTTATTCGCACGTTATCCTTAAGCCAGGACACGCGTGTAACTGGTGATAATTGCGTAATCAGACATTTCTCGAAATCGACCCGTTATACATATATTAATACCCAAGGATCCGTCTATTGACTGAGTTTCGCTAACTTGCTAGCGGATTTCTTCGGTATAGAAACGCGTTTCTTGAGTCATTCGGCGAGGAAGCGATTGCGGCTGGTTTACGCGAGGAGAAACTATTGGAACTCACGCACGTGACGCGTCGTCGCCGGCAATGACCTACTTCGCGACTCTTTCTCGCAAAATAATTACCAGGCGAAAATTCGCGTTAACTCGCGAATCGATCTTCGGTTTCTTTTGATTAAATCAGAACGTAACACGCCCCTTCGTCAATTTCAGTCAAGAGGTTAGGTTAGCGATACAAAAATAATCATTGTATATATATATGTGTGTAAGATCGAAATTCGCAATAAAGATATAACATCAAGGGCGAATAAAATATCGAATTACATTTAGCTCGAGAGATAGTCTATTTCGCGAAATGATCGTCCTTCATGCTACTTCTGATCGTCCCATGTGTCCCATGTGTCCCATGTGTCCGTTATGGCTGTCAACGCGAGTGGAATCGACTGGAATTCTCGCGAGTGAGAGTGACCTACTGACCTCTGCTTGACTACGCATCGAAAACGCAGCCACGCATGTGAGACAGAAGGAGCAGTATTAGGAGAGGAAATATTCGTGTGTAACCATGACAACAAAACTGGCAATTTCGAAGAGAGTAAGTGGATAGTCTTCTTGCCAAAGCTAATATACAGCAAAGGCAGGCAGGACTAACGAGTAGCAGAACTGACGTTATCTGTCTAACGTTAACCAACGGTATTATATCCGGTGTCTCAATAATTCGAAAGTCAAAGTTAGAAAGAAGAAGTACTCTAATAGTCAGTGTTATACAGTCAGTACTATATATCCCTTTATTCAAAGAGACAACAGTGCTTTCAATAATGACGATTAGCAGTAACAAGCTTTTATTGTTAAATAAAAATATATATAAAAGAGCGATCCCTCGTGCACTTTCAAAATTATCTTTACGAGTGACAATCGTTTGTTATCTTTATCGGTCGTTGACACTTTTCGACCTCTTCTTCGTCCGACCGCTTGTTCCTGGTTTTAAGTTATTAAAAAAAAATCGGCAAATTCGACCGAGTTATAATTGAAAGAAAACGTCGCGTCTTCTGCACTGCAAGACCTTGAACGACAGGGACCCGGGAGACGGTTCAATCAACTCCTGTTAAGAGCGCTGCGCATATTGCGCCAAGGCCTGGCTGACGCATCGGAGCCGCCTATCGCGAGAAATGCAGCGAATGAACGATGCAAAGATGCATCGGCCATAACTCTTTTTTTTACGCAAGAGTGGAATTTCACGCTGTTATATATACCTTGCCGAATTCCCTTTCATTGTCGGACGGCGTAACGACGGAGCAACGACATTGCGCAAGCTGGGGAAAGAAAGGTGTCAACTTGTCAACAGGTTGACCGCAGCTGCAGTTGTTTGTATTCATCGACCTCGAGAAGAAGGTTACGAACGTATTTGTCTTTTCACTAGAAAAATCGACGAGAGCGTAAAACTATTTACTTTAACTTACAATTGATTAGTTTACAATAATTTTTACAGATAGCACATTTACTTTAATACTAATTACTATTAGATCGCTTTGTAAGCGGATTTTGATATAATATATAAAAATTTAATAACTGTCTGACGTAACCTTCGATTCGAAGTATCACTTTCTTATGGAAAAGTCTAATTCGAAATTGATGTTAAATAATTGTTAATTGAATTTCTGAGAAAAAAAATATTCACAAGGCTTTGTCGAAGACATCCTAATGGTTGGTAATAAAATATTCAATTTCGTTTTTTACTCGACAATCTTAGACGGTTCTATTGCGTCATTAATAAAAGTAAGAGAGATAAATTCTCCGTGAATTCGGCCAACCCTTAAAAGTAAAATATTCCCGGGAATTTCTCCTCGAGCATTAAATAATCCAGTAGCTGGAAGCATTCGTTAAAATAGTTTTTCATTCTTATCAAAGTTTAATGATTCGTTTTATCACGGGGCACGCACGCAATATTTACGTTGTACACTCTCCGTCTAATCAAGATTTCGTGTAATATTTCGTTTTGCCGAATATCGATCTAATTAGCGTTAAAATGTTAACCTTCTCAAAGATTCATAACAATACTCGTCAATTTATTCCAAGAAGTACGACTGTAACTAAAACTCATGATAATCATCTCGCATACGCTTAATCGCACAAAGAATAATAACGTCCATCATAGCTGACTCAACTATCACATAAATTGGAACGAATATAGAAGTAAACATACGGAGGATCCTTAGAATATGTTTATCCCGAATTTTCAGACGATACTTAACGGCCATCGAGCTCAAATTTGCTGAATCAACGTCGTCCTTGTGTCATTATACGATAACAACAACACAACAACAACAACAGGAATTGTAGATTGAGTAACTTCGAAGCCGACACAGAATTCTTATTGGTACGATTTTGTTATTACAGTGTAGAAAATTAAAAAAAAGCTTATTCTGCTGATTAAAAAAATATGCAAAAATCAGCAGCAACTCATCGAAATTGACGAGTTCTCATAGAGCAGCCGTCGACTACGCAATTCATTAATATTCGCGAGGTTACTTATGCATCATGTGGGTCGAACAAATACAAGGAGAGTATCGACGATGGCGACGCTGCCGCCATTGCCGCTTCTCGTTACAAGGGAACAGACACTGCATGAAATCGTGAAGGTATACGACGCTGATAACGAAGCCCGCCTCTTTATTTCATGAACGTCAAAGAATCGAACCTCTACGAGATAGTTGATCTTTCGACGAAGAGGAATAAAAATCGTTCGGCTCTCAAGAGCAGAGTGTCAATTCGATCGTTCGATTGCGACCAAGGTCAGCCCCGTCTCAGCTACTGGGAACACTGCGTGCACGAGAAAAAAAAAGAGGAAACAAATGGATAATTAGCCAACCAGAATAGGATCCTTTGTTGTAACGTAGTTATTTATTTTGGTAGTCGTGAAGCGATAAACGACATTTAAAGGTGGGCGACCTGTTCACGGCTGACATTCTTTAGGTGCTTCGCGTGAAATGTCAGTAACATCGAAATGATGATTTTTTTGTGAGGAACAAAGAACGATATAAAGGCACATAAATTGATAAGAGAATAATCGACGAGAGTTAAAAAAGTTACAGCTTCAGTGCCGTCGCTCGTAGTTAATATGTTTTCAATTATGTATAAATAATTATTTACATTGTATTGCATAATTTTTTAAATTTTATTATCATTCCCATTAAATACCTTCTATGGTGGTGGGACATGGCGAGATGGGATCTGCAGCAGAAAGTACAGTAGGGGTGGCAGTGCTAGTGGTGGTTGTAGCTGCGGTGGTGGTGTTAATGGCGGTGGTAACCAGAGAGGTGACAATGCCAGTTTGGTTACTGTTGACATTGGATTGCAATCCGCGATGCAAATCCAAATCCCATAGCTGAAGATCCTCGGTTCGTATGGAATTTTCAGGTGTAGCTGGATGAAAATGTGGCGGTGGCGAGAGGACTCCGCTGCTGGAAACTTCTGGACTTGATTCCTGTAATCCGCCGATCCTACCACCCCAGCGGCGCTTCACTCCCGCCATAGGAACCCTCGGCACAGTCTGTAGCATTTCACCTGGTTCTCCCTTGGAATCTTCCTGATTTAGTGAATCCACGGTATGGCTTTCGTTCACCCTGTTTATCATTCACCGGATTTAACACTTAAAACTCCAAGAGCCGTGTGGATTGATGAGAACAAGAAGATTCCTCCTTCAAACAAATTGTATATATATATATGTATATACACTGTTTAACTTGAATTTATTTCAAGTACAGATAATGATAACGCAGTCGATTGACACTGCGCGATATAGAAAATCTTTCGAGATTGAGATTGTTCCTTGATGTCTTTTTAAATCCCATGTATCGCCGAAACATCGGTGCTGGAGTCGAGATCATAAAGATCACAGAAAAGTCTCGAGTATCGAACTTCTGTGTGGCAGGAAGTTAATTATCCTCTATGTAAAAACAAGGAAAGCACTATTCTCAAAGTACAGTCGAGTAAGTCAAGTTTAAAAGCAGTCGAGACTGATACGTCCGAGAGAGAGCACGTGTTACCAAGCTACAAGGAGTTCTTTGACACGAAAAAAAAAAAAGAAACACTAGCTAGGATTCACTGTCAAGAATCTTTATGAGCGTATCCGTGATCGTCCTGATGCATTTTCCTGGAGAATAAACGACACGAGCCTCCGCTGATGCAATCAAATCCGGAAACGTCTGCATACGTAGTAAACCAGGTCAGGATCGCAGAAAAGGGAACGTTCACAGAGATTGTTAACCAGCAGCAGCACCGTGGGAGGGATGAAAGTTCATGATTTCAGCGTAATAGATCCCAGTAGGAGTTGTGCCGGCATAAGAATTGCGTGTAGATCAGAGATGTGTATATCCAGGTCAGACAAAACACGTAGCAGAGAGCCGGGGCTCCGTTATCAGTCAGAGTGTTCCACTTTCGGCATCGAGCGAGTTGGCATTATCGTAGCGAAGATTAACGCCGTTCCGTTGTTGGTATTGCCAAACGTACAAGATTTAGGTCAGCGTCTAAATGTGTGTCACGAAAAAAGAATGGTATTAGGCAGAGGTAGACAGGCAGCACGCACGCACGCACTGACATTAGGCGTCGATTGACGCACATTTATTCACACACTGGCGAGCACTGGGTCACGAACACACATACCATATATATATAATATATATACACGCACCACACACATATACTACAGCATTGGTATACACATTCGCAAGAAAGCAGCGTCACTCAAGAAACACGTCCCGCGACGCGGAGTGCGCGCCCACTGATTTGGAAAAGCGAACGTTCTCACTGCCGTATAATACGAGAGCGTTTAGGATGGCAGAGAGCGGGCAGTTACGATTAAGATGCGCAGGATGAGGTGCGCGCTGAACGATCCTATCGCAACGGCGGTCTGTCACGGACTGAGCCTCTGTGCGCCGGCACGAGGAACTCTCCGGCAGAGGCATCGAAAGCTGCGCTCAGACTTTCACTGTCAGCGCGCACCCTGGTCGCTAGTAACATTCAGGGCGCCTCATCCTGGTATGATCCAATCCAATCCGTTCCACCATTACGTTCTAGTGGTTTTAGAGACCCACTTGGGGCATCCGCGAAGATGTTATACCACCAATGGCATTCTTCGTTGAAGGATTATCGGTCGAGGGCAGCTCTTAGTCATTGTCATGACCTTTGACATCTATCGTATTCTTGACATTTTATCGTTGTTACCTATAGTCGTGGGGACATATATATATATACACAGCATACCCTTTCATCGTCATCTCAACTCTGACACGGATTAACCCCGTTTCCTCTCTTCTAACCTCTCTTTCTGTTCCTATCGTTGTTTAACCTTCTCGTGTCATTCCGATAGGAAACTCCGTGACTTTCCACGGATCCACTTGTTTTTCTCGAGTCTTCGGACATGCAGAGACCGAATCGCAATGGCGCGTTCCTAAAAAGATCGATTGGCCGACTGCATACGAGCAACAGTTCCACAAGCGACGAGACCCAGATTCGCTTAATGCTGCCGGCGAGGGAGGAAAATCGAGATGCAGGCCAGTGGTGGTTCGTGTGGTGGGGCGGCAGCAGCAGCACCACCACCACCATTGCTCGGGATGTTCTAGACTTCTAGTGGGGGTAGCTATCCTGGCATGACGTCATCCACCTGTTACACCCTATACAAGCACCGAATGCGAGTGTGCTCTGCTGTGTATGTGGGGTGGTACAGGATCTAGAGGGTGCATCGGTGTTGGGGGGTTGCTTTTGCAGAGGCTGGGTCACGGCCAGGAAAACGGGGCCAGCAGGCAGATAGATGTCGGTTTCCTACATAGTTTTATATATATATATAATATATATGGATCTGGTTGTCCGGCTAAGGATCCTAGTTGTGCAACCGAATCTCACGAGCCCGGGTGTCCTGCATTCTTCCCCCTTCCTCTACCTCCGTACTAACCCTCTCTTTGTCCTTGTCCTCTTTTTGTCCTTTTTTTTCGGAATACTAAAGAGAGGAACCGTACGAGAGAGAAAGAGAGAGACAAGATACAGAAGTTGTTTATTATAAAATTCGTCTAGTAAACTGGTTAGGATTTGTTGGTGAGATTGGTGAGAACGACGTTGTAGGTTATGCACAACGGAAAACTGTTGTGTATATACTCTGGGATGCAAGATGAAAGAACAGCCAGTGATTGCGTAACAAAGGGTGACCGAGTGTCAAGAGCGGGAAGCTTACGCGATATACTTAGGAGACTCATTAGTTAGATTATCAATGACTAATGAGTGAATCGCCAAGGTCTGTCAGCGAGGTATAGTAGTTTCTCTGCACTGATTGTAATATTGCACTACGAGGACTAATAAATTTCTGAGAAATCACTGAATCAGAAACAGACTCCTGCATTAGTATTCTATTATATACGAAGTAATGCTTAGTCAGTAAGCCAAGCAAAAAAGGATGGTCCGTTCCCCTGGTATTTGCCAATGAAAAAAAATTGCAAAAATATATATGCAATTCTGCGAGTGTGTTAAACCAGTTTCACCTACAGTGCTCTGTACAAAATATTAAACTGTGGCGAGACGCTGAGAATCACCAGGCAGGTGCCGAAGTTCACAAGTAGAAAAGGGAAAGAAGGTAAGTATAGTAAGGGGAAAAAAAAGAATAACTGACGGAACTGACCCTCCCTTAACGAGGCCAGTCTGCCGAAATAATGCGTAAGGATTTAAATTCCTGCAAACACGATACTCAGGAAGGCCCTGGCAGGCCAAGCCGTACACCAGAATCTGGAATGGGGTTGCCGGGCCGCCGATCAGGAACGAGGGAGAGCCGTGAACTTGAACCTGAAACATGGGTGAGAGGCGGGTCTGGCTTGGGACCTCTAGTGGGCCTTACGATGAGTCAGGTGTGCAGTAGCGAGTCAAGGTGCGTCAATGGTTAACCGATGGCGTACCTAGACCTTCCTCCTATACCTTCCCATACCGTTTTCTAAGCTATCTCTATCCTTCTCACTTCTAACCTAACTCGCCATCAAAATCTTCATCCCTTCTTTGCCTCGTCCCAGTCAGGTCGATTGGTATAGGAAAGACAGCTGCCTTCCCTGGAGTCTTTGGGTATAACCTTGTCCTGGACTTACGAGCCAGACATGTCAAGGTGACCTGTATTTCAAGATGTCGCTGGAAGATGCCACTTTCGGACTGTTCCATACTGAAACTACCCTACTTCCTTTACCGTTACTCAAAACACTCGAGATAGATCTATCTTAAGAAATTATCTTCATCAAAATATTTAACCGCCATATTATTATCCAACGAACAATATCTTATCCAGATCCGTACATTATCTAACAAATCACACAGCATCACTCGGATAGTTTCAAGGCTACAATATCCATTGATTTCGAGGTCGCTCGACCACGCATACAACAATGGATAAAGAAGAACGAACGTCACAACAACTCGTTCTCTCAACGAGATGAGAAAAACTGTAACTTCGCCAGTGCATACAACTATACCACGAGTACCAGCGAGTAATTAATTCGAAGGACGATCCTTTTATCTCCCACAATCTCATACGCGTTCTCCCACGGGTTCGCATGGTTGGCATTTGAAAAAAAAGAGTTTTCCTAAGCTACCTGTCATCTCAATGAAAATTCATAGTAACAAACGCAGCGTGTAGCATTGCCCACGAACGAGTGTCATATATAAATTTACGTTAAATCATTCAAAAATTAATGGCTAGGTTCACGGTCGCACAGTCTCTGGTCTTGTAACGTTCCCTCAACTTCCTCACGTGTTGGTTACCCCGCAAGAAGAGGATGACGCAAAGGCTTTTCACTGTGCCTATATACCATACACGTGCGTGTACCTCAGGTTATTCTCGATAATGTAACTAACTGGTATACCAGTCCGAGGTTTTCTCCAGTGCGTTATACGCGTAGTACACGTCACGACGCTGCTGGTAATCGTTCCGTTGCCCGTCGGTGCTTCAGATCTACGTGGTGGTGCGGCGTTGTGCATTTGTTAGTGGTGCCCGTGAAGAGGCCGGACATGATTACAGAGTCGCGTGAAGCTTCGCTGAACACTGCGAGGCCTCCGCCACGCATCAAGGCTTCCCTATTCCTTTGCCAGAGTTACACCGCTACGCTAGAGTTACACGTTTGCCTACCCCTCATCCTCCAGCCTCTTCTAACGCTGCTCAGTTTATTCCTCTTCCGATATAGATACAGACGATAGGCTAGTTCAATTGGAAGAAAAACAGTTGGATATTCGACGGCGAGACGAAGATTTTCAGTAATTGCGGAATTATTTTTACGACACTTTTAAGTATGACGCTTACCGAGTTTACGGCCATTTTCATATTGTTGGCACGACTGTTTTTAACTCACCTGAAATGGAAAAATATTCGTCGTTAGGTATATTGCGGTTTGAACTATTTTTTTTTACTCCAAGGAATTGTTATCAGTATCGCCAAGGGTAGATAATTTCTGGGGATAAAAAGTCTGGAATAATATTTACGACGTAGTGTATTCGGAAGTATATTGGACGTGTGAATTTGAGCGATGAAGTTTTGTCTTATTTTATATTCGTTGCACTTTTTTTTTGCTACTTAGTCTCATGCTGGAGTATCGCTATGGTTCCTGTGCTTTTCATTCTTTTTGTCTGTATCTAGTTTTATGGTTAGGTTCGACAAAGCGTACTAATAAACTTAACCGAAACCATAAAACACTCTCAGACAGTTTAATGACGGTTGTCTGAACCCTTTGTGGAATTGATCCACTTTTACTCCCTTCCTTCTTAATTGAGATGCATCGCATTCACAATGCTATGATATACCCCCCACGCTTAACGCTCAAGGATTGCTAGATTATGAGACAGTGTCACAATAAGCAGCTGGGATGCTGACACGAGTTCTATCAGTCGTTGAAATTCGAATTATTTGTGAGAGCGACTGTACGTCTTAGCATGATAAACTAGATCAAATAAATAATTCGAATTTATCAAATTTTCTTTTTTTATCTCGTCAATGAATTCGTACGTAATAAATACACTTTGGATAAAAATCCAGTGGTTTGACCGATAATTTATACAATACAAATATACAGTATGAAAACGTCAGTTAAAAACAATGATTATACTATTCACGATGTTAATAAAATTTACAAAATTCAGTATGAAAATTGTAGAAAAAAAAAGAATCTCAAAATTTACAAGTAAATTCATTGTCGGATCAGCAGCTTCTTCAAAAAATTCCAAGATCAAAGTATTAACAGTGCAATGGTGCATCAGAAAGAGTTACAATGTTTCAATTGACTTCTGTTCAGTGACTAACATTTTGATCTGACCACATCCTTGGTATACGTCAGTGCGTACCGGAAGTCAAGAATTTCCTTTTGAAAAATGTACAATATTCGAATAACGAATCTTTCGACAGTCAATCGACAGGTGGTGTCTGAAACGAATTCTCCGAGAGACCAAAGGAAATAAAAGGAACTGACGGTTTGTTGCTCTAACAATACTTAAGCGAACAACCGAGACGCATAATTCCGGCAGGTGACAGTCAAAAGTAAAAAAAAAAGTTACAAATCAAAAATAACCTTCAAGATACTTTTGAAAAATTACAGTCAGATTGTCATTCATATAAAATAATTAATGTTAACGGTATGATGTGAATGAGCCGGTAGGTTAAATCATTGAAGATTAAATTCTCTTGTGAATATTCTTGAAAAATTCCCAGGATTCTTAGCTCATGTTAATTTCTAGCGACTGAGGTTCTCTTGACGTGTCGCTTTTAGCCTTTATATGGGAAAGCATGAAATACATAAGGAGCAAGACTGTCGCAAGAAGTACCTGCCGGTTGGCGCATTAACATCACAATATTCGATGATTGCGAAAGCTTCTTAGCAACGGCCGTCGGCGTCTGGCCCGGTATACAGTACATTTTGCTTCAACAGGATTACTTGGCAACGGTCGTTGTTTCTCCTTTCCTTATTCTTTCTTTGCTCTTTATTCTTTGTATTTTCTCTCTCAAAGAGAGAATTCTTCTTTTACCTCTCTGTCCTGTCCGTCACAAGATCCAGAGACCTACTTAATATGGGCAGTGGGCCATATGCGATATATTCATACGAGAAGGAAGAATCTCCCTCTGATCGGTACTATCTGCCACTACACTACGAGCGATTGATATAAAAATCGAAGAAATAATTAATTGAAAATTCGCAAGATAATTAAATTTCGTTATAATTTATTGAATTTGGAAGAAAAAACAAACGAATTGGTAATATCAAAAAGTATTTGTTTGTAAAATTATATGTTGGTTATTTGACAAGACTCTGGGTATCACTGATGATGGACCAATGATTCTTGGTAAACATTCATTGGGTGTATGGAGATTCCATACTGGTATCGCGGTATGCGGAAACTTAGGACACTGACAGATGGACGTGTGACATGAAATTTTCGCCGCCATTTGTCATTCACGTGGACCCTGCTCGGGGGAGTCTGGATGAGTGTTTTTAACAAGCATCTCTCGAGAGCGGGGTCGAAAACTAAACATTCCCAGGAACTAAGACTAATCCCGTTAAGGGAGTCATTAGTGCTATTGGATCAGGGACGACAGATGCAACGAGGCTGCTGCACAGTAGTTCCCATTTAAAGATTTACAGCAACTCCATTTTGAATGTACCAATGTTCCTTAGTCGAAAGAAAAAAAAACATTCTAAGTAAAGAATAAGTAAAAAATAATGTTGAAAAATTTACGTCATCATTTTTTTTATAGGCCTGCAGTAACCCTTTACATTTCCTTCGCATAACTGATGACTCGTCGACGTTCCGTTCTGGAGATGAGAATTCGAAGATTCTTTCTCGAAAGGGTGCACTAACCTAATCTCCCTAGGAATTCCAAAATACTCAGCCTGATCCCTCAAAATCTTCAGGTAGTTCACTATGGTGGATTCGTTTTATGAAAAAAAAATTTAACTGTGCTCTCTAACATTGCATAAATTTATTTAACGTATCTTACGCACTTGATGAATGAGATTTCTCTTTTTTATCAGGAATTAGAATTTCTACGACACTCTTGAAATATTCATTCAAAATCTATGTGAAAAGGAAACAGGTATACATAATAGGTATTTGTCACTGTATGGAAGCCACTTTCGTACAGAGCAGGTAAATGTCTCCTTTTACACGTATTCGGAAGTGAAATGCAAAATCTACCTGCGCAGGTGCGCTGACTCGAAGATTCGACCTAACGGTACGAGCATCATGAATTCCAAGAGAAACTAAGATATGGTTTTCATTGCATAGACTTCGTCTTCTCCTCGCCACAAGAGAATACGGTTCCTTGCGGTACATCTTCGCCATTAACTTTTCCCACGGCTTTCGCTCTCGAATTTCTTGAAATTTCGCGCGTCACATCAAAGCACCAAACTAATCCCGAAAAGTCCATTCGTCGAATTCTCATTAAAAAGAAAATCTGTACGAATAAAGTCAGCCATATTCAAACCCCATCTTACAGTTACGAGAGCAGCAAAGAAAAAAAACAAGAATCAAGGTTGAAGCCCGGAAATGGCTGAAATCGTCGAAGCAACTGAAAAAGTAGTTTAATCTCATTAAGAAAAAAAAAATTCTAAGAAACGTAACGTCTCGCAGTGTTATCACAAGCACGCTACAAGAAGAAACAGACGTCCGCGATTGTCGGATAAAATCGAAAAGGCCGTATGACAGGTGGTCGAGCGGAAGAGAGAAAGAATGGTGTCGTCGCGATGAAGGGCGAAAGGGAGGAAGCCAGAAAGTGGACGAGGGAAGTGGAAGAGACGAAAAGAGAACGAGACAGAAGCCGAGTAGCATCACTGACCTGCGCAACAGTCGTGGGCGCCGCTACTCGATGGCCGGGTCGGGTCAGGGGCGCCCTGTCGCCCTGGTTGGGAGAAGTTCAAATCAGGTCACCACCCACGTCATCCCCCATTGCCACGTACAGAGAGCCCCATGACACACTTAGCAGCCCATTACCTCTGGGACCCTTGTGGAAATCTGACCGATACGTCCAGCAATGAAATTTGTGCCAACCGAGTTAAAAAAATATAATAAAAAAAAACATACTTCAAAAATGTATCAATTAAACAAAAATACAAAACAAGGATCAACCACTCGACTTTCAGCAACTGAAAATACGTTTTCTTAATAGACAAACTTAACCCCCTAATGATCTTTGTCGACTTCCAATAAAATCCCAGAATCCAATGCGAACGGAAGGACGCATAACTACACCTCGAAGTATCCTGGGTCAAAGTTAACAATGCCTTGGGATTCCACGGACAGCGTAACCTGGAGCTAGAACCTACTCTCCCGGGAGACTAGGATAACTAGGTCACAGCCAGATATCGACATCTTACCCACCCCCTCGCGAGCAGGAGCAGGACCAACCCCGCGTGCACCGTAACCACAGCCACCACTTTCATGGGTCACCCAAAAGATTCTTATAAAAAGGGAAAATCACCGAAAAAGATATCTGACAAGATTTCGTATGAAATTCTCGAGCGAGTATATATTTAGCTCGGACGTTGGCATTGATCGATTACCTAATATAATAATACCTAAACTCACGTGATACAGGAACTACAGTCACCCCGTGACCTTCGCGGTCAAAGTGCTCAGCGAAAAATGAAAATTCTCATATATTCGTGTTACAATATGACTAACTAACTCATGGAGCAATTGTTTCATTGCGTTAAGTGTTCGGCCAGTGCATAACCTGCTTATGCGGTAACTAAACAGCGTAACACAAAATAGCATAGCAACACACTTAGGCGCACAGGATGCCGGGAAAGAATGGCTTCTAGCTAGAACACAAGGTTGAGGTCTGAGTTCGAGGCCAGCTCCCTCACTTTCCCACACAATTCCTAAGTGTAATTGTCTATATGGTAGTTATGCGTGTGTATATATATATATATCCGTGCCACACGCGTAAAAGATCGCTACGACCCAAGCGATTGTTAGAAAAGTTAATTACCTTCCGCCAATCTCATTGAAATTTGTCTTGATGCGTAGAATCATTTACGCTTAACGCTTCAGGCAGGCATTATCTCTACCATTGAAAGTTATCGAACTGTATACCCACGAAATCATGGGTAACGATGATAAAACGCAGAATTTCCATAGAATACGCATTTTGTAAGTTCCATCACGTTTCACGATCGATCTTGGCTGATTATTTTTTGTGATATTCCACATGGAATTTTTTTTATCGAAAACAAAAAAAATACGTGGGAATTCCGCGCGAGATAATATTTTTATCTTTAGTGCGACGAACTAAATTTGAGACAAGGAATTTATCGCGTAATTATACCAACGATATATTGATAATTCATGTTAAATCGACTTATGCGATTTCAAGTGATTCCAAGTGCATACGAATGTTATTCAGAATTTAAATTAAAAAATTAGTCAAGATGACATTAGAGAATAGGGAGACTCGAAAGGAAAAGGGGATATGACGTAGGAGGATTACGTCCTAGCAGGAACGTCACGTGATTCCATCGAGCCGTGCAGAAGGCATATATAATGGCCGTCAATGTCACTCAGTGGCTGCTGTGCAAAATGGATCGAGATCCATAGGTAACAGGTCTGCGGGAGGGAAGGTTGGGACAATGCTCTCTTCAAGGATATCAACTTCTGCGAGCGTTACGGACTTATTTAAACAAACACGTGCGACCCAAGAGACATAGAGTTGCATGTCCAGACACAGTCGTTCCAATATCTAGAATTACAATCTCACACAGTCAAATAATAAAACTAAGCGATAAAACTGTCTTTCGAATTACAGGCTAGTGACCCAGTTGGGCATTTGTTTTTGTGAAAGACAGAAAAGACCAGAGGTCCAAGTGATAATTATCGCTATTATATATATATAAAACTGAAAAAAGTCCGATGACCAGAAGACGTCGTTGAGCATATAAAACTAAGTGAAAAATACTCGAAAGACGTGTCCTTCGACACTTCCGTAGATATATATTACAATAGCCACCCAGTATATACACGCCCGGCATGAAATAATACCAGCGACGCCATGATAGTTTCAATTGAAATTTTCAGGGTGTCCATTAATCCAATGTAATCCCGTATGCTGTTACAGCGTCTTTAGGAAATTATATTCTCTATTGATAGATACCGGAGCAGCGTTTTGTTACGTTTTGAATTGAAGATCGATGACGTATTAGTTAAACGTATGCACGACGTAGGGAAAAAGCTCGTAGCAGGGAGATAGGTCCCAGTAAGCGATCTGAAAGAAATGGCCGTCTAACCCGCTTGGCTGTTCCACTTGTTTGGCAGTGTGTGACGCCATAGTAAATCCACGAGAAACGTTAACTAGTAACAATACAGTGAGAAGAGTATCAGAAGTTTCAGTGGTGAACAGAGGATGTCGGATGTTGGCGTCTGGAAGGAACCGGATACAAGAAGGTATGTACTCGCGCATGCGCACTCGAGACAATGCTTTGCAGGGAATGGCGGGTAAGCGGTAGAGTAAAAAAAAACTAGTCGCGTCGTCAGCCCCTCTCTGGCAAGATGCGCGATCGTACGGGAAAGTTACCAGTTTCTTCCATATTAGGTATCCAAGTAAAGTTCAGGTTACAGTGTGTCAAGTCAGAGAGACGCCATGTTGATTTGATTAAGTATTAAGGTGTTACGGACAAGGGTTGAAACCACAAGGACGTTAACGACACTGATACAGAGGTGAAACGGAAGTTGAGAATTTTCGAGGATATAACATTTAATTCATACAAGATTTCAATTAAGACATTTATATTTCTAGGCGCAGCCATTGTCAGCGAGGGCGAAGTCGTTACGAGTGTTTTTGTGACATTTTTATCCATTTTTTAGTATCTAGTTATATTAATTATTCTTTGGTAATTTTTCCTTAACGCGCGCTGTGGATCTAGTGTTTTAAAGTACGAAGGACTGTGTAAACAGGAGTCAGTGCGAAACGGCGGAATTGGGATGCATAGCGCCACCTGCACCATTGAAGGGAATCTAGAAATGCTTACAGAAACGGCAGACAGGTGGCGCCGTCGGCACCGCATTATAACAGAGCGCCTCTCGCATCTTAAAAAAAAGAAGCAAAATCGAATAAACTGCACTCAAGATAATCTTCGTAGAGCCAACTGCATACACGATCACGCGATATATGCAGATTGGAACAATGTTTTATCGCAGGTGTGTCCTATTAGAAAATAAAAGAAGACTACTATGCGTACCAATCTAGTACAAGAAATCCAATAAATACAGTACTGTAGGTACACGTATACATATATATAAAAAAATATAGAACCACGACCCTCCTTATTATCGCAGAATAACAAAGATAACACGCCTAAAGTGCATTCGCGTATTCCTTTAATAATTCGCATTGTCGAAGAAGCAACTGATAACAACAATAATGCCGTAAGCGACCTCGTTTACCCAAACCATAGCGACTGAAGCCACAGAAAGAAAAAAAGGATAAGGAATAGAACAGAAGGGATGTGTGAAAGTAAAAAAAAAAAGGGTCAGTCGAGGTCGGGTCAGATGAGGTTAGATTAGACAAGGTATATCTAAGGTTAAGGAAGAGGGACGAAAAAGCGAGACTCGATGACCCACATGCAAAGAAGTTGCCTGTCCGTGTCGTACGTTCTTGCCTTGTCGCGCCGCGTCTGCGGTCGTTCGATTAGCAAGTCAAGCAGAAGCATATCGATCGTACTTTAATTCGGAGCACAGCGGACTAATGCGAGCCTCGCTATCGTTTCCTGGCTCGATACTGCGGCCAAAGTGTAACGCGAAAATAACGCCATTTTCGAAACTCGCGGTACACTGCATCATCGCTATAAAAACTTTTATTAGAACAAGGCTTAACGTACGGGATATCAAGTGCAGTGAAAATGCATACGACACAAATGCAAACAGTAAAAATGCATACGATACAAATGCATACAGTAAAAATGCATACACCGCATTGCACCTGACAAAATATTTTTACGTATAGTCAAAAATATCGATTAGTTAAAATATAAATGTAAAAGGAGAGGGGGAGGAGTGATATAAAGTTTTAAGGAAAACTGCTGAGCGAAATTTGCCACGAAATTTTCCGGAATGCAATATGTATACTGTATGATCTAGGTCAGACACGACACGCCTATACGTGCTGATAACGGTCTGACTGACTGATTACAAACCAACGACCTACATCAACAGCTTCCCGTGTGTATGTGTGAGCATTATAAAAGCCAGTGATCATGACTGCGACAGAGGATGTAGAACTGACCGCTGGTGCAGGCACTGGCGTGCACGCCAGGAGCAGAGAAGCGCCAGGAACGGAAAAGCAGAAAAGCCGGCAGCAGCATACAGGGACGACGGTAGTGCACGCGAGGCACGCAGCATCGCGCATAATGGAGGTTACGTAAGAACGGCATGGAGTTTTACATTCAAAGTGCAGCCAGTGTACGCAGTTCATTCGTACTGTCTGCCGAGCGATAAGGGAACGTTGATAAGTAAGTGCGAGGCGTTAAATATATCCCGATGCTCGTCCGAAGTCACGTTATATACATACACAGTGCATAATTCTAGAGTCTAACGATCCAAGAACGTTGGTGGCGACGAAATGCCTGGAAGCTGAGAAAAAGTCTAAAGACAAAGGAAAGACTAGATGAAAAAGTATATCATGTAAGAAATAAGATCCCGGAATACCTAACCTTCGTACAGAAGCACGAAAGGTTGCTCCTCTATAGATAAACTTGACCAGGTTTTATCGTACGAGCCATCGACATAAGGATTTACTGAGCGAAACCCGAGCGAAGACCGGAAGGACAAAGACGGAGTATAGAATGGAGGATCCAAAGCGCGCAGGAGGCATCGCGACACAGATGCACTCCCATTTCCGAGGCTAGTGCGTCGTCCACGTATAACCGGGAAGGCCACCGGATGTACCGGAAATGCAAGCAAAAGGTCGCGGGGAATGCCACCGTAAAGCGAAGCCAGAGCCTCGTAAAAAGGTAGGATGAGCCGAGGGTTATGCGCCGTGGAAACATAAACAAAGCACGAAACATTGCGTTTCGATTCGACGATACGCGAAGTGTAAAAAAGTCACACCCTATATATGGTTGACACGACGTGCATGCGAATATACTAAAATCGTTCACTGGGCGCGAGCGGTTTTCAACAGAGTCGTGAATACGCGAAAGGAACGCCTATGGTCCTTTACTTTAACTGGTGTAAAGCCGTCTAAGCCCTTCTAAAGCCCGGAGACCTATAATTCCAAGTATAGCAAAGGCGTACACACCGACTATTATCATATGGGCCAGCAAGTCTGCTGAGTCTGCGTGGGATGAGAAACTAGCAGTCATTCGTCGTCGGTGCATCGCTCCACTAGAGTCGAAGGATATCTCTGACGGTGGCACATATGTCACACGTGATATATCCACAACCACACCCACAGAGAGAGCGCATACGGTCGCTCGAGTCGCATATATACGTATGCGCGTGTAATTTCATCCGCAGAGAACTACACGGTCTGCCGGTTGCATATGAGTAGGTACCATGTGTGTCTTACACAGCCGGGAGCATATAGATAGACTGCAGTGGGATGTTAGTCAAGGCCATATCTGCATCCTGCACTTTGCCTGTTAACCGCTAACGACATCTAGCGTAGGAATGCCAAGTTAAATAGCAGGGCAGATTCAGGCCGATCTCTATACGATCGGATATACCAAGCGCGATTCTTATCCAACACGTCGAAGCCACGAGGATTTCATCCAAGGACATAAGTCGTGGATCGGGCTGAGGTCGTTAAGGTCTCGTTCATACGGGCAGAGGTTCAATAAGGTGTGCCGCCATTGCGTATTATGAGGGTCGGCATTAATTGCGACAGACGCATCTACGTGACGAGGGAGTTTGTCAGAGCATGTGGGTATTTTGCGTTAGTATCGTAATCACCCGCATTTAACAATGGCGTAGAGTCTTCCCTATACGATCTTTTTGATTTTTCGTTTCTTTACTGACACCGAACAATTGATTTTACACGTAGTTCATTAGCTTCTATAAAATTTCACTCTCGTACCTTTGTTCGGCACGAAGTCATTGACGAAGAGACAGAGATAACTCTAACCTAACTTTCAGTACAGCACACTCCACTAATAGCTAATAGACTAGCAGGACGATTAACCCAAGCAACAATTCATTCCGACGTCGTGTGATGCTGGAAGTCGCTCAATTGCTCGATCCAATCTGCCAGGGAGCGGCAATCCTTTAGTCAACGTCTGCTTATAATAGAATTGTATGATTTTCTCTGATAAACGTGACGCTCGTTAAACCCGAGGCTTCGTCTTGACTTCTGTGAAAGTGATGGATCAGCAAGAGTCCCTTGTGCGCCATTCTCAGACAATCCTTCGGTAAGATCGGCCATCTTGTAATCACGAAGTACGTCACGGGAGAGTCAAAGGACTTATTATAATAAAGCAAAGGGGCAAATTACGTACCTACGTACACGTATAATGGGGACGAAGAAACGAGAGATTTAATGAATAAAATAAAGATAGATTGGGGGAGGTTAATGACGTTAGAACGGGGGGGATAGCATAATTACGGAGGGGATAGCATACGAGTCGTAGGTACTGGTTTTTGTAGTGAGGCGAACAGAGCGCCGAGAAGAAAGAGAAGTGCCGACGGTATGCATGGCCACAGCAGTATGGCAGTAGTGTAATTCATCGGTCGAGTGGCTCGTAGGCGGAAGTGCAGTTCTGCATTAGAGGTGACATCACATCCGCGGCTACAGCCGATGGCGTTTTGCTCTCTTTTTCCGTCGACTGCTAGACTTTAGAACGTGCATTCACGAAGCGTACGAGTGGCTGTGCATACTAAAAGACGGGAATATTTGAAATTGACCGACGCGTGATGATTCACGTGACTCGCCGTCGGGCATGGTTGACTTTGCGCATGCGCAGTAGTGTCGATGCATCTAGGCCACACTGGAAGGGTTCGTCGTGACAAGTAGACCGATCCGTCTGCCGATCATCGTCGGACCGTGCATGCGCAGCCTCTTGTCTCCACGGGCATTGTGAGTTTACGTACAGTATATTTGAAACTTTTAGAATGTTTGAGGTTATGAAGATTTCTCGGGTGGATTAATGAATTTCATTTAGTAAGGGCTGCAGAGTAGAATTCGAGGTACGAAGAAGAAATAAAAAATATGGCAGTATCACCACCGGCAGTACCTTCGCGCGCTACGTCGCGAGTACGAAGAGAAAGTCAAGAGTCTTCGAAATGCGATCCGACTGTGGCTGCCCAATGCAAACGTCCAACGTAAACCAAGTGGAAAGTATCGTTCGCACGCGGCTACGTACGGTCATGGTGTAAGAGTACGTTTAGGCAACGGTAGGGCGAGAAAGGTTAAAAATGAGATCGTTATCCAAGAACAGGATGGAAAGTGATGTAATATAATATAAAGTCACTTACCTATTTTGCCGTTGGGACTATAAGGATCGTAGCTGCCCGAGCTCATAGGACTTGCGTAGCCATTGTTATTCGGAGGCGGTGGAGGTTGCTGACTCTGAACCTGAGGATTGGAGTGAGCCGCGGGTGGCTGTTGCTGCTGCTGTTGTTGCTGCTGCTGTTGCTGCTGAAGTTGTTGCTGCGGCGTAGTATAGATAAGATGCTGATTTGGCAGGGGTCCTTGGGGCGAACTGGGGCTATTGGGGGCAAGCCAATCGTCCGGTCGCGGTCGCTTATTGCTGCTGGCAATGCCGGCAAAAAGTCCGCTGCTACCACCGACCGAGCCGGTGACAGTGGTCACCGGGGTGCCGGAGACGGTCGACGTGCCAGCAAGGTGCTCAGGGGTTTCAGCCTTGATACCGGCCCCGGCGGGCCCACTGTTCGGACCCTCTGAAGTCTCCATACTCGAGGGAGCTAACCTGGTAGCGGGGGCCAGTACGACGCCCCCCGCCCCCACCACCCCCGACGCCTCATCGTACCGCACCGCGACGCTGCCGCTCACTAAGCTGGCCACCGTGACTCGAGTTCTCCCGCCCTGCGCACTCTCGCCGGCCCTGACCTGCTACCGTCTCTACTTCCTTTTTCACCGGCGAGCCTTACCTTATACCTCTGCTCCCTTTCCACCACAAATTCCGCGTACGCGCTACGAGCCACTGCACGTTTCTCACTGCTCACTTCAAACACCACCTTCACACACTACTTCCCTTACCCTACCTTGCCACTTTGCCCTTTCTTCTTTCTTCCTTCGCGTAGTACGCTCTCTTCCTCCCTTGGCACTTGCTCCCCCGTGGCTACGACTCTCGATTATCCCGGCATTCGCCAAGTACTTCCCGCACCGCGAACGCACCTTAATCTCCGTGCGAGTCTTCGATCCTCTTGGATTCCCCCAGTGACGGCTGGGTAGACACTCACAAAAAATAAAAGTCTCCACTGATACCTTGAAGCACGAGATTATTCCCTTGTGTTTACTCTGTCTTTTTTCTTTCTCCTTTTTTTTTTCTTTTCTCTTTTGCCCTTTTATCTCCTTCTGTCTATCCTTCTCTGTCAGCCCGCATAGACGCACGGTCGAGATTTCGCGTCGATTATCTTTGCCACGCTAACGTCGCCGATGCTTCTGCTGCTGCTGCTGCTGCTGCTCCGCTGCCGATGCTTGTTGCTTTGTTGCTTCTGCTACTTTTCCGCCGTGAGACCTTGAGTCGACTCGACCAATGGGAGCGGCTCTCTCGTCCCGCAGAATCTGCGGAATTGCTTTCTCTGGCTACGAAGAGACTGTCAGATCCTACGGCGATTCTTCAATGATCCTCCTACGATGTTCTCGCAATCCTATCGCATCTTGACGTGAGCGTCCAATCTTTCCCTTTGCATACTGTCCTGCGGGATTATACACCCGTCGTTCTTCTGAGGTATCTGTAACACGACACCGTAAGCAATCCCATTAGCACAAACCCAACAGACAATAATAATAATAATAAACATATAATTGAAATCGTCGGATCAATCAAAACGCTTCACGACACACTTTAAACTTCCCGCCTACCTATCACGTGGGATCGCTTGACTTTCATATGGTACCAAGCACCAATCTGATTTCACGAACGATCACAACGCCGAAAGAAACATAAGCGTGGCGTCGATTTAACAAAGAAACAATTAATTCATTAATACATCACGAGCGCGTCTAATACAAGACTGCGCGTCAATGGCGGAAACGTCAAAAAGCTGAAGACTTACTAACGGTAGCGACACGACGCGAACCTGGTACCGTGACGCAGTTGCCGAAACTGTGGGACCAGAGACCCCCACCAGACCTCAAGCCGTGAGTACAGCGTGGATAAAGGGGCACGAGAGGACGAGAGGGGATAAGGTCCGGGGCCCCAACTTTCTACGCAGCTAAGAACTCGGACTGGCCCCAAAAAACGAACGGCGCGCAGTCGCCTCGAATCGGATCGCTTGTTTATCACGTAGCTTATTAAGAGTATATATATATGTCGATCGGTATGCACCACTGGCCCACTATCCCTGAAAGACAGACAAACTGATCGATCCGTGTCAATCCTTCCGATCCAAATTGTTGTAGCACAAGATTTACTACCTCGGATTGGCATCTGACACTTTGTAACTATATGAAAGAGCACTTTGGTATCGCGCCCATCTTCTTGACGCACGATTCAATCGATGATCCAAACGTAGGAGTCTGAAGTATAATAGTACCTGAGGTAACATCCAAGAGGAACGTGCCATATAGACGTACAGAAATACGAAGAGGAATAAAAGCGGCAGGAACTTGGATGGCCAATATGAATTCCGATCACGCAGTACCGTTGTCGGTTCTACGCGGAGTTAGACGCTGCCGCGTCCGGTTCCTGACACCGTATACCTCCTCGGCCATTACTTCACTTCACCGCCCTTTCCTCGCCCCGCCTCATACCTGAAATCCTCTATCCAGGATAGAGTAAGCCAACCGACCAACCGACTCAGTCATTCGATGACGCAATGATCTCGCAACTCCTCCGACAACTTTCTTTATTTCTCCTCGTGTCACTGAGCCCGCGTCCTGACTGGCAGCACCGAAAAATCGGTATCGTTTTATCTCATATACCGGTAGCCGTCGAATTCGCGAGATATACGTATATTCACGTACGTAAAGCGGGTGCTTTGAAATGCTCATAGAGAACAAGAGAGAGAGAGAGAGAGAGAGAGTGGTTAGACATTTTGGTAACCCGCTAATAAGTGTATTCGTAGTCGACGCCTATTGACCTCTCGGTTCCCATCGTAATCCGTGAGGAGAATCCTCTATGGAAGTGAAGCCACACGCCGTGACAGAAAGGAATCACGTTACATCCTAATATTTGCGCTATCGATTATATGTCAGTGACCCCCTGAACGACAGTTTGGAATATCGGCTCGTGACGGAGTTTGACCTTGATCGATAAATCGGAGCAGCGTGAAACACGTGACGAAGAGACAGTAAGTTACTCTGAAAAATTTGAAATGAACAATCAATCATGTAAAGGTGAGCGAAATTTATCTAATGACGATAAATAAATAATGCAATATTTTTAATCCGAAATTTTGCCTCTAGTTTCTTTTTTATTTCGGTTTACGTAAAATTACGTAAGTCGCCATCTCGAGCTCGTCACTTTTATACGAAATTTCGTATCTTAACACTGATCTCGCATTCTAACCTCAAAATCGAATACTCGCGTCAGCCAACGTTTAGCCACTTTCGCATTCTGTCTAGGAACGATCGTATTCCGAGAACGAGCGTGGCGATTACTTTACAGTAGGAGCTATCTGTATATCCTTGTCTTTTATGTTTACGAGCCTCGCGGCTACGCACGTCTTTGGCGTGTCCGTCGTTGCGTGTACGTGACACGCGTGTCCGACAACCTGCCTTGCCCGATGAACGTGGTTTTGCTGTTTAATATCATCCAGTGTAAGAGCCGTGCGAACCGACTGACCTATACTTCATTAATAACGGGCAGGTTAGCCAACCAACGAAATTGGTAAGGCAAAGTCAACGCGATGGAAACTAACAGTCTTTGTATGTGGATCGTCTTTGGTATAAATCCTAGGGAATTTATTGCTCGTGTATTTGGAACCCTGACTCGAATCTCGGTCACCGTCGGGACACGTGGGCGTTTATTAGAAGGAGCTCTGACGAGAGTTATGTCGCGAGAAAGGTCAGGTGCCTTGAGGTTCGCTCGCTCGGGTTATTAATAACGTGTGTCAGAACCGGGTACCACGACGAGGTTGGTACGGACCTGATATTACGTGAAATAGTAGTTTACGATACTAGTGCGAAAATTTCTTTTCTGACGAGTGGTGCAATCGCACGAGTTTAGAAAAGGTTTTTCGCACGAGTATCGTACGAAATTTTATTTCACAACGTGCGAAAATGCAGTTTTACGCACGCGAAGCGTGCGGAGTGAAATAAATATAATTTTTGAATAACGGTAAAATTGTTACCCGATATATTCTTTACGAGTTCCTAGTGGCTCTTGGAAACAGTTATTCGGGGTAATTGGTGAAGCTTGTTTGGGGAGCTGTAATTTTTTTTTTCAAATTTGGAATTTACGAAATTACGATGTCAGTGTCAAAATTCTGCGCATAACCCTGAGATGCATACAAATACTGGTTCCGGCAAACTCGCACGTGCACTATCGATCGACTTGCTGGTCCACTCTCTCCGGTCGAGGAGCAGAGAGAACCTAACCTCCGACACTAACCCTGACCCACCCCACAGAGTCGGCCTCGAACCCCGCTTCCGCGCCCCAGTCCATTGGACGGCGGCTCTGAATCGCTGCCGACGTCGGCGTCGTCAGTGACGCCATTAACAACATCGTCGGGATCTCACAATGAAATAGACAGTCTTGTCTACGTAATTCTTACATAATAGAATCATAAGGGTCACGCACCTGTGCACCTGAAATGGCACGATTTTGTAAAAATAGCTTAATTGGTATCGATCGTAATTGGGTCAATAGATAAAAAATATTGAATCGTCACGAAATTTGACAAACAACTAAGTCACGGTCAATGAATTTTAATCCCATGACTTACCTGATTTTATAATTAATCGCAAAACTGATTTATTACAATTTAAAAAACTATGTATCGACAAAACCATCAATGGCGCGACCTTATTACCCGGACAAAATGTCAAGAGTATAAATCGCAGCATCCCAAATTGCAATTACATCCAGAACCCCTCTCTCTTTCTCTCACTCAAAAAAGAAGAAAAAATATCGTCCCCACAGCGAAGCTGCCAATTCTACAAGTAAGTGTAGTTCCAATCTAGGTTAGAGTCCTGGCACCCCGAGCAGCTAGGGGTGAAGTCTCGCGAAGAGGTGAGACGGCGGTCCAGGGCCACGGTCTCCTACCTCTCCTGCCTCGGGAGGCAGAAAGAGCATCTAGGTCAATGCCTGCCCTCACTTTGAGATTCACGTCCCGGCAACGAACCTCCAAGCACCAAGCACCCGCCGCCACCTTCCACCACCAACCAGTAGCAGTGCCAGCTCCACCCTTCACCTTTCACCCTTCTCTCTAACCCATCCCAGTATTCCTTCACCACCGCGTCCCTCGTCACGGCTCAGCCATCGCAGCCAGTAACTGGGGCATCAGATCGATTCTGCACCACCGGCTAGTTAGCACTGTCCTTCTTCTTCTCACTGCGGTATTACATTCTCGTCCTCTCTTTTCTCTACCTTTCGCTACTGTCCCCTGCCCTCCATCCTCCACCTCACGACCACCCTCGTCTCCTCCACCAAGTTTCGCACCTTGTCTCGCAACCTTTATTCCCCTGCGAGACTTTCCTTCTTCGCTCCCCACTCCTCCCCCTGGATGTCCTTGAGATTTCCTGCTCGTGAAGTTGTACGGCCCGAGGAGCCCAAGAAGATTGGACCGGGTGCACTTAAGACCGGACTTATAGCTCGAGTGTGAAACGTGAGCGATAGCTCACGTGTCGCTCGATTGCGTTACATGTGAACGGACTCTCAGCCTACCTCCTTTTAGACGATTCGTATATTACTTTAGATCTTACGTGTACGCGAGGAAGGCGTTCTAACCTCAAATCTCATTGTTACTTCCGTTCGCACTTTCGATTATTCGACCTCTGGATTCTCCCACGATTTTACATACTCGGGTAAGACGTAAGGACGGAGGTAAAAAAAGAAGATGGCATAATGCTGAAAATGATACTAAAGGCCTTCGGCGACAAGGAAGAGTTCAGACTCGCAAGAAAACGCTGACTCCTACAGACTCTTATATCCTCGTCAGGATGAAAGGAAGACGTCAAGATGAAAGAAGAGATCTCTTGCTGACTTGGAATATATATGTCTCTGCGTGAAAGCGACTCTGCTGCGATGAGCTTGAAACACTGCAAACATGTAGCGTTCATTTTGTAAAGGCATTACCTACACCACAGGCGAATTTTCGCGGTCTGCACAAGTAAAATACAGGAACAAGCTTGATAACAGCGACTATTCAATTTGCAGTATGAGATAATAATTGAATAGTACACTACCGAATCCAAGTTCATATCTTAATACCTAACCTTCAATTATTTTCATATACTGTTATATATACCCTGAAAAATGTATAACGTCAAACCTACGTCCCTGTTACACGACTACGACAAACAAGCTAAAAATTCATTCCGACTAAGACAAAGAGAAGAATGATTTAATATATAGAGATTTAATATAAGAAGAATGATATAATAAAGAATGATAACGATGCATAAGTCGTACATCATCCAAGGCAAATATTAAATGACGGACAAGTGCATAATGCATCAAAGCGAAATATCCAGCGAATTTCGAAATGCCGTTCCAACGGACTGTACTCTCTACTGGACGTGACTCTGCCACTCTGGAAGCATAGTAATCGATTTTTCTCTTTGTTGAGCCCCCCATTCGTCCATCTAGCAGCACGACGTTCTGCACCCACAGTGCATGCGCAATGCAACTAGGGCAGAGCCAGCTAGCCACCCCAGCCAGCCAGCCAGCCATCCAAATCACCCAGCCATCCAGCCACCCAGATAGCCACTCACCACCTCACTGCGGGGATGACGAGTTTTAGCCCCCCTCCCTTTCCCTTGCCCCCTCTAGGTATGTAAACCTGCGAACGGCTGCCAGAGCGAGAGAGTGAGAAAGATATGGGGAAGGGGAGAGTGAGAGGGTGAAACAGTACATGTGCGCCTAGGAGAGTTCAGAGGGGGTAGCTACCCCTGTCTGTCAATGCACTAACCCTACTACGAGACGACCTAGTTCATAGAGCAAGGCTACGCTGGTCTCTAGGAAATCCTAGTTCCTTCAGGATGTTACTAGACGGCAGCATGACGTAACGTGATTGATTATTCTTTATATGGTTATGAATATTCGTGTATTTTGAAATCACGACGTTTCTTTGCATTTCAATAATCGATCAAACCAAACGAAAATAACGGAATAGGATCAGCGAAAGCGTTTTGCCGTATCATTGGCTCTGTCGTCGTCGCGTTATTTTGATGACAGCAGTTACGATATAGTATGTTCGACTTAATTAATTGTACACAGAGAAACAAATAATGGCGGAACGTACAAATTTTTCGTACCCGAGTGGCCTTTTTTTAACAGCTGACGTTACAATCATACTGGCACCGTCATACGCGTATAAAGGAGAAAGGGAAGCGGTGTCACGCGGTAATTAATTGAACCCGCGTCATTTCTCTCGAGAACTCTTCTTCTTCTGTTTTTTCAGTCAGTCACGAGAAAAAGACGGTAAATTATTTTACCGCGAGTACATGCAGCCATCCTCGCGTTTTAATGATATTAACGAAGGGCGTGAAATAATGCAAAACGCGTATAATAAATTCATTGGCTTTCTTGCGATGTGTCTGGGTCGTTAAACTTTTAGGACCTGCAGTGAATTTATTAACGTTCAAGTAGTCGGCGCATTAATGGATACATAATATAATATATTGTACACGGTAGGTATACATGCCTTCTTCCCCTGATGTGTTTACTATTCTTGAAGCGCTATTAAATTCATACGGCACTTCATCAGCCATTATTTACATACGATCAAGCAATTTCGATACTGACATGACTTTTACTGTATTTTTAGCGACCGAGTGTGATATCGTATCTCGACTGTAAATAATAGTCGAAATTACGCGTTCGCGCAATTGCACAAAAATTAACAGCTCAGAATGATCCCGACCTAATTCATTAACGTCCACTGTAATTATAAGCGAACGGCCTATCATTAGAATCCGAAGATACCAACGCGAGTCCGCGTCAATAAATAATCATCAAGAGTCCATAGGATCTTGAGTCCCTAAATAAACTTTGCCTATAGGTACAATAAATATTGTATGTAAATAATATTGACGAAACAACATAAATCACGTAAAACCTGATTACATTAAACGGTTCACGCCCGGGAGCAATCACCTTGCACAAAGCAGTCATCGATCGATGCGCAATAAAAATTGACTCGGTCAATAAAACATACATTACACCACGGTAGGACAAAGCTTGTCCAGTCAATTAAATATCATATTAAATATCGATTAGAAAAAAATAGAAAATAAAACTTTCCTAGCATACCAATGAAAAATCCAATTAAAAAAAAATTCACAACACGCCAGATCCGTCGCGACGCTGACCTCAGACAATTATTTCTCAGAGGCGGCAATCGTAAATTAACTGGAATACGCATACGTATGGTATATCATAATGGCGTCGCACGCATAAAAGAAGTCCCATTGAGCTCGCGTGTTCGCAGGTGGAATTCTGAGAAGAAGCGTCTAGACGACAAGAGGCGTTTTCGCCATTTTTTTCTTGCGCCAAACCAGACGTAGCCTATAACGACGAAGCCTAACGGAAGCTATCCAGAGTCGTCATTGTCGCGATGTATAATAGCCGTCGCTTTGCCGTTCCTGACGGAGTGGTAATGGTCGTTCTCAAGGTCGCCCAAAAATAGTTGCTTCGCGTATAACGAACCGTCCCAAGTATTCTTTTTTTTTACCAAGGCCCGAACGTCGCCATCCGATCGACGTACGTAGCCCGAGTGCCACAAGTGTTTATCTCCACTCTACTGACCTGCACCATTCTTACACTCGTATATCGGCGTCGGCTAATAATAGACGCTTTGATATTAAAATAACTTCCATATCATGACATCACCGGTACCCGTACCCATGGTCAAGGATACGCCTATTATCACGTCTGCTCTAAAAGAAAAATCATACACATCCACCACATTCCGACACATTGCATAGGATGCACTTACTTGAATTCAGTCCACAGGAAATAATGAGTGCACTTTGAAAAAAAAATTATCTCTTCGGGCCTATGAATTAATTAACAGATTACCGTCATACATGCAACTGCACTTTATGCTTGGAGTATCGATAAGCAATAGTTTCTTCCATTATTAATTATTTGAGAATTTTGAGAATTTAAATTTTCGACCTTACCTACTTCATACAGCGCGTTATACACTTTGTAATGCAGTGTTGATTGATTTAAAGAGTCAAAACGACGTTGTTGAATTTATCCAGCTGTTGCCACGTGGACTACGTACGAACTGCACGGTCTCGTCAATTATCACGAATTACGTGTGAAAAGTGACTAGAGAGAACAATGCCGACGATCATAAAAATACTTCTTAAGGTGGCATTACTGCCTACTGTTATCAAGAGGTCAGTATATAAAGTTGGTACTACACGTACGTACCGAACGCAGTTGGGTTGTTCAGCCTCGAAATAGCCGAGTGCGCGAACATATTTAGAACGGCGCATCGGTGGGTTCGCCGTTTGCCTCGCCGCAGGCTGCGTATACACAAGAGCGTCGGCCGTCGCTACAGCGGGTTCCGGCGTCGTAGCCTCGTATGCACCATGCACGCCCGCAAATGCACAAGACGCCCGTGTTGGCACAAATAAACTAACTGTGGCTCGTATAACCTCCTAGCAGAAAACGCAGCTGCTCAAATAAGCTTTCGCATTTTAAGGGCCCCACCGTCATAGACAATCCGACGGACGTCGTCGGGACGTCGTCCTTTTTAACAGATAAGGATTTTCTCGCACGGGACTTTCCCGCTGCTAATACATCGACAACCCTGTTACGCCGGTAGAGCGTGGATGAAATTACGAAATTCGAATCTTTAAATTTTTCAACATCCATTATACTACCTTTTTCGTAATCATAGTGACATTGACCTTTTTTTTTATCATCTCACTAAGAGATATCGATAGGAAAAAAAAATTACGCTACACAACGGACGGATGACAGTCGCGAACTAATGGAACGGAATAACAATGTAGCTACTGGTTAAGACAAACAAGTAGAAATAAAAATATCGGATACTCTTTACGCGATATTCAAATGATAAATATCCCGATGCCTTTGAACGACTGTTTTTCATCTGTTAACAAGATTAAGTGTTTTTTATTAGCATACTACTCACCCTTCGTCTCTCAACGTGTTCGCGTCCTCGTTAATTTAATACGTTGTTGTTATTATTATCGCAACTAACACATTATTAGCATTATCGTCCATGACTATTAACGTCCCCGTACGACGGGTTCAACAAGAACAAAGAATGTCCGAGAATATTTTTCTATTTCTAATTTTAGCACAATTGCAGTGCCCAGTCGCGAGAAATATCTTATTCTCCCATGTTTTTCCTTTCTCGTTACGCGCATATAACCGACGTTTCGCAATGCGTTGAGTTTTCTTATCGAAAAGCCAATAAGCAGGTAAAAGTACCGATCCGTATGGATAACGCTTGCAGCGACGTTAAATTCGTGCGGGCTTTAACGGCGCTTAAGCGACGTTCGCACTGCCGGAATAAAATATGGAAAGAAACAGCATTGCCGTGAATATTGCGTGGGTAGACGGCGAGAGTCCACTGCATCGTAATGTTGTTGACCATGAGAAAGGTGGAGAGGAAGAGGTATACAAGAGGATGAAGAAGAAGAGGAAGATGGTGGAATGTAGAAATGGCGGGTAAGGGGATTAGAAAAGGACGTCGAAGAAAGAGAGAGAGATAAACGTTTAAAGCGTCCACGAGTGAATTGTCCTATTGAGATAATGAGCCGATATAATTGCTTGATAATAAGCATAATAATACACTACTTAATAATGAACTAATTAAGCAAGTTTCTATATTCTATTGGGCAGAACGAAGGTCGTTTAAATTGCGCGCGGAAAATCGAAGCGTTTTCGAGTTTGTTTATCGTCACGCGTACAGTGCGTAATTAACGTAGTTAACTTTCGATTGTTGCCCTCACGAGTTACAGGTAAAGTTAATACGTTCATACAACGTTGATCCTTACGAAAATTCGTAAATTATTAAAATTAGACGATGGATGCAATTTTAATAATTATAAGAATAATTATACCTTCACGTTTTTGAGGTGTCAACGCGAATACCAGTGTAGAGTAGGAAACCCTCGTTTACTCGAGTCACGAAATAAATTCGTTTTAGCGAATAATTTTACGTAATCTTTCATCTAAAGGTAAAACGGTAACTCACCGCCATTCATAATCACATCGGGATAAGCTCTCACCTGTAACAAAGAGAAATAAAATGAATAATCTGCAATGACGAGCAGGTGAAAATAATGTTAGTATCATAATTAAATGCGAAATTCATCCTGATTATGATTATTATGATAAAAGGCCGCACAGAAATTCCTGAAAGGTTTACTCCAAATTACGAACCTTAATTACAGTATAATTAGTCGTCGTAATAAACAAAGGAAGTATGACGCTCTTACGTCTCTGGTAGCGACAGACATATAACTTCTATGTTTCCAGGTTAGGTAACATCGCGACCAATAAGAAGAAGGAGGTTCTTAGTAGAGAGGAGCCGGAAAGGGCTTCATAATGCGGACAAAGGGTGACCCAAGATTGCATATATATACATATATATATGTATAAATTTTACAAAGGGTAGTTTTCAGGACTTTTTTTCATGAATATTGGTAGTTATGGGGACACTTGTACTTTGTCAGTACGGCCCTGACAAGATTTTGATATATAAGGTTTATCGCAAGGACCATAAAGCGACTCTCGCACAAAATTTTTCGAAATTTGTCCAGTGTTAGACACCCGGAACTGTGATGGGCTTAGAAATGGCTAGGCTAGGTTAGGTTAGAATTCCAATGCTAGATGCTCCAAGATTTAGTTTTTTTTAACATTTAAGTTTGCCATTGTGAGCGCCGCATAATCGGCAATGTCCTCATAACTACCCCTTGACGAGTTTACATACATACAAATAAATAATCCGCATTGCAGGATGATCGTCAGATTCGCACGGTTGGTAAAAGTGAGATTGGCGTCGGCGATTGGTACTCGTACGTGCACCGACGCCGCAATTTTTGGGACAAGGCCACATTTGAGATCGGCGGAGCCTCAACCTACTTGCAACTAGAGTCAGAGTGGCGGATATCGTCGACGCCTTTGAACGTAGCAGATAAATTTGTCAAGTATAAAAAAAAAAGAAAAAAGCAGAACCGGGTGTACTTACGTTTCCTCCAGTCTCGTATACCTATAACCGGTGCCTATAGTTTCCCGCCAATTTTTCAAAGCAAATCGTGTATATACCCTTTATATAATATATTTACGGTACACGTCGCGTGGCTGTGCTGCTGTCGCGTCCTGACAGTGACGCAGCGAGACCGACAAAGACCCTCGGGGGCACGTGCTCGCTCTCATTGTCAGAAGATCCCCAACGACTTCGCTCGTCCGAAAGGTGACGCAACGCAATGATGTCACGGACTCCTATTATAGAAGTCAGCGAAGAAGTGGCCGGAGTGCAAGGCGAAGCTTACTGACGCTCGGCCAGAAATACCGAACGTGCTCGGCAGGGTTGAGCGGTCTCAGATCGAAGATCGATGAGCGATCATCGACCGAGGAGACGAGACGCGAGTACATTGTTCAGCGTTTGATGTTCAACTGTTCAGTAATGTTTATTGGCCATTGGGCAAGAGCCCAGCAGCAGCGATACCTAGCACGACGAGTGGTGTTGCCAAAAATTTAAGAAGCCAGGTATACGGTATAGGCAACGCGAAGGAATCGGGGCCTGAAATTATTGAGAATCGCTACGAGTTTGGCTGACCTGGTTAACCCTTAGCTGAATGGCGCTAGGGTTTAACATAACGTAAAAAAACGGGGTTAACCCTGCGAGGAACACTTGTGAATCTATTGTTATCAACTTGCCAATTTCCATTAGGCCTTTGTTCTGTCGGAGTAGAGAACAAATTTATCAACTGTATTTCGTAGGTACGCGAGCGCAGAGAGAAAAAGAATAAGACCATTGATCTTGAGAGCGGAAATGAATGACCGACCTATATACTATGTAATTAAAAAACAAATCATTGTTATAACATTCAAAGCGGAGGTATATAATTTCAATTGTATTCTTGCTCGAACCATCAGTGTTCTCGTTAAATTCGCCTTGGCCTAGATTAGCCGCGTTCGAGGACGTTCGGTAATATTCGGCGAATCGTGCGGAGGATGACGATCATTGTCATTGAACAATCTTAATCGTCATTACGTAACGTGGATATTGCTCGTGTAATTAAATACCACGAACCTTTAACGCTTAAAAGACGGGCCACGTAGACCTACGTGGACAGTCTCTTAAGCGTTAAACTCTTAGGAGAATCTTTTTTTTGATCCACTAACAAGCGTCCCTTGCGCCGTAACACGAGCGTCGAAGAAATTGAACTACAAAATGTCTGTATTAAGAGTAACAGAGACTAAAAATAATGACGACGGCAGTGCGATAGGTACTAAAAATTTGATACGTCGTCAGTTTGCATTTAGGCCCTAAGTCGATCGATCGTAAGGGTAGATAACAGATACAGGTGGTTACAAGTAGTGTCTAGCTAATAAAAGGCTAAGCGAAATTTCTGCTGACAGGAATGTCGGAGAGGGGAGGTATTAAAAGATGAAAAGAGCGAGAAGCAGAGTAGGCCGAAGGAAAAGGTGCATCCACACTGAGATAGTAGCTGGACATTTATATACGTATAGAGACACAGAGGGGAACTTCTACGTAAGGGATTGTAGAGCCAGTAGAGTAGGTACGCCCACACGGCTGGAATCGATAAGTGCAGCCTTCCTTACTCGGGTCATCTTGTCCACTCACACTTTCCGTCGCACCAGACCAGTTTCCATATCAGCGATAAAAAAAAAAGTTGCCTCAACTATGCCGTCGGTTTCATGGGCATGAGCTTTGCGCCAGTATCGTTCAACCTCGTTCGCCGCGATCCTGCGTGGCCATTGCTTATCCCCGTTAGCGCCGCGTGACATAATTTTTCAAAGAACAATGATTTTTCGTGATAACCCTCAGCCCACTATCAAATGACCGGTCACGCGATCTTGCTCGAGCGTAAAGAAAAACCTTGTCAGATCAGCGACTACAAAATAACGTCGTTAAAGCATCATTCTGACATAATAAAGAATTTACAGTATTTTCGACCTACGCGATTGATACCCGAAAAAAAGGTCGAAAATAATTAAAAAAAATAGTTGGACAAGTCACGTGACAGTTCCTGAAATCATCGACAGACCCAGAGAGACCCAAAGTCCAATTCGCAGCGAAGAACCCAAAAGAAAAATCTAAAAATAAATAAACACCATCCACAATCTAAGTCGTAAAGTATATAAAATTCATGAATGAGGTAAACACCGTAGCTCAAGGATTTTCAGTGCGACGAAGGACAATGGCGTACAATGGGGAACCGGAAGTGCCAAGGCAAAGAAACAAAGTTATTTCAGATCCAATCATTCGATATATTCCAGGCGATAAAATCGATTCGGCAAAATTCCATTGTAACGTCTCGATTTTCAGGAAACACTAGCTCGACCCCTTCTCTATTTTGTTTGTTAAAATGTTAACGAACAATGAAAACAAACCAATGACCCCGAGTTAAAGGGTGGACAATAGTACAGTTATCGGATGAATTATTAGAACGACGACCGTATCGTCTTCGACGTGGACGTTATAGCGTGCAATAAATAATACCAATGCCACCGTGTCGTAATCGCCACAACTGCCTTCATTCTTTACTCAAACGTATCCAGGTACTGGCTCATCAGTTTTCGCTCTCCCGATGTAGGTACGTATTGATTTCAAGACATAAATAGACAGGCAGCGCTCCATTATTCAAGATGCGCTCGCATCGCTGGCATAGCGAGCATAACCAGGATAGCCTCTATCTGCGAAGTAAAATAATCGCAGGAAAAGTTTACGCGAATGTACCCTGGTGGTCGACATACGCGATAACAAGTCGAACAGCACGACGTTAATAGCAAGGTAGTAACTACGTGGTGCATGCGTTATTAAAAAAAAAATCATAAAGACGATAACCACAAGAGATAGTAATCATGGACGTTATGAAAAAAAAAATATAAAAATTTCATAAATTACGTAAAGATTCATAACGTAAAAAATTCCTTCAATTTACCTGCACGAAGCACGCAAGCTATTACGCAAATATTTGTATTTGATTCCGATATAAGAAAAAAAATAAAGACTACCAAGAGATTCTTCCCACGCAAATAAATTCAGGAGCGAGAGTCTTGGGAAGTCCAAGGAAGCAGATGGCAGTGAGATGCTGCTATGGACCGATCCATTAATGAACTCTCAATTGCCCGGTTAACGACTGACGGTTGCCGTACGTTACGCGGACGAGATCGTGACGTAATACTCCATAAACTAGAGTTACCGTCGTAGATGTTTATGCATGCAAACGAGTTGGAGTTCAAAGTTCAACGGAAAAAAAAAAAAAAACAACAACAGTAACGGAGCATAATACCGTCAAAGCTCAGGTAAAGATAAAAGATATTTATGGCAGGTCATTGAAGAAAGTTTCATCGCAGCATCCGTCATTAATAATAAGTATGAATAATCATCTATTAATTTTATCGATCAACCTCGCGGCTTATCTTTTTCTCCTAACATATCGATTCTCGACTGTTACAAATGTAATTTAATCATCACTCACTTCAGTATAAGATCCACGTTATCGTTAACCTATCGCGAATTGAAAATATCTTCAAATTCCGTCACCGCTTTTCGCAATGCAGACTGCTACTAGCTACCGTCGTTCAATGCGTGTGAATTTATCGCTTGGCGCGCGATTTCGCGGCATGCAGTTAATTTGACAGATTGCGGTTATGTTAAAATAAAGATATGAAACAATTTGTCGAATCTTTATGAGATGCTGGTACGGCGCGCGCAATAGGCCTCTAGTTCCATATAATATATTCATCGATCATTAAACCAGCATCCCTGAGTCACCCTATATAATAAAGCTGAGACGTCATACGGACTGGGTCGCAACGTGTCAAGGTATTGACCAGATCTGAACTTTAGGATGTGATAGGTGGATGTATGTAGGTAGGTAGGTAGGAATGTAGGCAGATGTATATATATATAGATCTACCAATACGAGAGCATGAAGAGCACCGGATATGGACTAGACTGCAGCCAGACAGGCCGAGTAGAAATCAATACAGTCTCAGTACTTCTCAGCCTCTCGTAGCATCACAGTCTGTTGGTTGTTTCAAGCCTTGAAGAGAAGGAGGAGAGATGAGATGGGAGAAAAGTAGAGAGAAAGAAAGAGAAAGAATTTATCTTCATCTGCATCAGCACATAAAATCTATGCATCCTCGTATACATGTATATATCTTCTTTGCCAGGAAGAGTCAACAGTTTGTCTGCATGAACGGATGCAGTCAACGAATTTTCGCGATTGTGTACACAGTCATTTGACACATGCTTGCGACGACAAATTGATAAATCGTTATCAAAGCGTTCCTGGTAATAAAATGCACAGTCCAATTGGTCATCCTTTTGCGGCTTCAAAGCAAAAAATGGCATTTCCGGTCAATTGGAGAGGAATCAGTGAAAATGAATAAACGAAAAAAAAAAGAATGAATTGATAATCGAAACGGAACGTCGGACGGAACGAAAGTGACGGTATAAGAAAATAATTAATCATTGTAACCCGTCAGAGTGCCACGTGACAGAAGTTATGCTGAACTAGACGGATTGACGTCGTTAGGCGTCGGGCGTCGGTATACGAGAAGAGGTAGTGGGCAGAGAAGCGAGTCGGGATCCAGGTCACAAAACAAGTGTCGCAACCATGCGGTGTCTCGTATATATCTGTATATAAGCACGTATGTCCACATACGTATGCTATAGCGTGCTTACATTGCTCTCTCCCGTACGAGGAGACACGTGTGCGAATAGGATATCTCGCCAGGTTGGCCAGTTGGTGCGCAGATGCATACATTATTGTATATCGTATCGGGCTTCGACCTCGATATAATGTTCTCGCTTCTCGTACGCGCTGCCGAGTGGCAAGGTCCTGGGCGTCGATAAAAAAATAGACGGCGCAACTACTATAGGCGTCGCGGACGCGCCGAGGAACTCTCGGAATTTCTGCCGGCGATGCATCGGCTGCGCATGCGCAAAAACCGTGAAAGGATTCGAAAAAAGATGGAGGAACAAAAATTTGAGAGATATACGGAAAAGAAAAATATTTTCGTGCCGTTGAGATTGTAAGAGAAAGAGGAAAAGAGAAAGATTCGACGATTTGACTTTTAAGGATAAACCAGATAAATTCCAGTAATTCGAGGAAGGTTGCATAATCGTAGAGCGTGGGTGCATCCAAATGGGTCAACGATACCCAGAGCCCCTGTATTAACACGCGAGCGAGGATTGAAAAGGTAGGAGTGTGGAAGGCGTCGCGACGCTGGGAGCATCGCCAACCACTTACAAGAATGTGTTGGCCTGTCAATGTGAATGTCACGTGACAGCCAACCACATTTTCCTAGAGCAAAGCGCGTCTCTCGTTATATTAGTAGACGTGCGTGACGCTTTTCCCTGACACAAAGCTGAGCTCACGGGTTTACGCGTCCAGCTTTGCAAGGCGTAGTATTCCACGGGATGAATAGAGAGCACAAGAGTGAAGTTTCGCGAAACAGAGTATATATAAATCATACAATATATTTTTGTATGACCATCGATTATAGTGGCACCTTACGAAAGCGCTGTAGTCTCTCCCTCTCTTTTTCTCTTTCTCTCTCTATGTATATATATCTATCTACCTATGCAATACACAATATATATATATATGTATATTGAGTTGCATTGTCTATAAGTCAATGACGAGGAATCAGACAGTAACGGATAAAAGTTTCTAAATAAAAACCATCACGAGTAACAATAGCATGACTCGTCCATTCATTAAACGGCTGTGTAACCTTAAATGATCAATATGAGAAACTGACGACTGAATCAATTTCAATAAGCATTCGATACAACGCCAAAGAGTCCAATAAGACTGTCCTCGTCGTTTAGCAAGTGTTTTCACTATCGCTAAGCTTACTTGCGTCTATGCGTTATGCAACTAGGTCAAACGCGGACAGAGCAAGTCTCTCACGACTCGTATCAAGTAGACCGATAGTCGCGCATTAACAATAGCAAATGACGATATCAGTCAAAGACAGCGAATCATCAGCCTTATTGAATAACTCGCATTCCCCGTTACACAATCACCAGATACACGTTAATGGCCCAAAGGTATTAGCCTGAAGTCGCGATGAGAATTGCCTTAATATTAATTAATCATTATAAACACACTTTACGTACCTTGATCGTATTTTTGTAGAACAGGCCTCGCTATCGCTGAGTAGAGTATCGTATATAGATAGTAGACTGTATATTAGTCGTCGCACAAACGCGGTTTCACACTCTATTACACCGTATCCTTCTCTAGAACATTATAATAAATATATCTGTCTGCAGGTACTTCGCTATCCTGGTTCGTTCTCGCAGTAATGTAAATTTGTAGGTGCGCTCAAAATTGAAGATGTAACAAGTATCTATAACGCGGGGGCCACACGAAGCCAGTTTATCGGTCTTTCCGGTATAATAATTTGTCTCTCTCACATTTTCATATCCGTACATAAATGCCTCTCTTTCTCTCGGATGTTTTTCAAGTATCTTTCTCTCTTTCTCTCTCTCTGTCCCCTTCAATATATTTTTTATTTCTCTCTCTCTCTCTCTCTCTCTCTTACTAGACCAGCCCGCGCGCGCGCCTCTTCTCTATTTATACTGAATGCGTGTAACGTGCGCGCGCGCGCGCGCGCGTAATTTCTCCGTGCGACGTGACGTACTAAAACAATAGATTTAGCGTAATCGTATTGTTTTTTCTTTCGTTAATAACATTAGCGATGCATACGGGGCTAGGCACTATTGCGCTTGTGAAAAGGTTTGAAGGTACTTGTAGGTACGAGGTATATTTTATAAGGTAGAAGTGTGTAATAGGTGGACACGTTCGTCGGTACTCTTCTCGCGAGGAGAGTGACCCCTTTCGAATAGACGGTAGGTTAGGTCCTCTCTCTCTCTCTTCTTTTTATGTTCTTTCTCTTTCTCTCTCGCGACACGGTCAAAAGGAAGGTCAGAAGCTGTTATCACCTCCTCGAGTTTCCCCACTGAGCCACATCGCCCTCGAGCGTCGAGCCGTCCTCTTTCACCAGGATTTCGACCTCTACCACCATCTGGAACACAAGGGGTCAAAGGGGAACGTCAATTTACAAAAATGGTACTGCACAATTGAAAATGTTAATTGATCGTGACTTTTGAAATCGCCCTGGGACCTTTACGAGGTCAATGAAATTTGGATATAGGCAAATATGGAATTTATTGAAAAAAAGGTCAAGGAAAAAACAAGCAATCAATTTGGCATGGTTGGCGTTATTATAAATTTTGTCTATTTTTTCTTCAAACCCTCCTGCACGCAAGCGATAAGTAAAACCAATGAAAATCGGATTGCACGAAAGCTCCACACGAGTGCACAGTACAGCTACAGTAGCTTTGTCGGATGTTCAAGAAATTCCAGCACGCCGTTATCTTAAATAGATGCAGTTCAAAGTGCATGCTGCACTTTCTCCCTCCTTTACCCTATCATAAATCCATTCCCTTTCCCCGCCATACCTCTCAATGCCGCACGCATCCCCTCCTGTACTCTCCCTCGCCACTAAACAAGATCGCTTTCATTATAGAGGCCTCCATTGTAGCGAGCGGCACAACTACACAACGCTCAATGCTCCATTATGTGAACGCACCTTGTGATCAAAGCATAAACAACGACAGGTACTAACGATATAATATCGTATACGTGGTATTGTCGTTGAACCTCAATTTTGATAAAAATTTAACTTAAAATTGTTCATCATCAACGCCGTTAATTTGACTCGAAATAAAAAAAAGAGGTCACGTCAGAAAAAGCAACATATATCAGTACCTATATCTCGAAATTCGACAATTTTGAATTTTCGAAAAGTCAAGGAGAGAAAGAAACGCATTTAACTTCCGTGGTTAAATTTGAGACTCCAAGCAAAGATGGCTGCACGCACGTGATCGTGCAGTGACTGTTTCAAGTTCCCCATGGGAAAATCGTGTCAGGAAGGGTGGGAGCGATATGCGCACCTTTGAGCAATGTCACGCACACGGGACGCCACGAGTGGCGGACATGCAGGCATATGAGTGCAGTGACGGCGGATGGCGTCGTATGGCACACACAGTAGGAGAGGCGGAAGGGAGGGTTCAGCCAAGACCTACGTCAACAAAACCCTAACTGAGCGCAAGAGCGTGCCCTGAAATTCGGTCGCATTTTCTCTCTCTCACTCTCACTCTCCCCCTTCCCTTTCTCTCTCCTATTTCCTCTCGCATATCCACTTCTCCCATCATGCTTCCAACCCGTACATCTCAACAGCGCCTGTGTTCATCATATCTCTATATGCACATATGCCTCCGTGTCGAATGATCGTCGTTCGCTACTACGTACCTCATGGTCAAGGTCAACAGCAAAATTAAAGACTTCACTCCTGGAGCAGCACCAGTCAGTCATTCATCATTCATCGTTCGTTCCTCATTATTAGTCACGAATCGTTTCAGAGAAGGTTACTGCGAGTTCCGATGATACACATCGGGATCTGATGTCTTGCAATTAATACGTCGCAACATTCTAGAAAGGCGAGTTATCCTCGCAGCAAGATATATCTATGTCACTGAAGGAGGTCTGGTGGTGGTGGTGGTAGTATGTGTATATATATAAAATAGTAACGAAAGGAAAGGCTGTTTCTATGATCTGCAGTCCATGAAAGTCCTGGCATATAACGTATGTAGATCGCGATGTTCTTTACGAATCATCACGCAACGAGTGCATTGCATAAGAGAATTCGGAGACAACGAAGATCTCTCGAACGGTTCAATAAATCTGAAACTCCATCAAACGACTGTGGAACACGTCAAAAACTTCTTGTTACAGGGAGAAAAGAATTTTCAAAAAAAAAAAACATGGTATTCGCAGCTCTTTCTCGGTAGTTTGAATAAGGGAGTCACTTGGACGATTTCCGGTTGAAAAGTGTCATATAAAGCATGTCGTTGACTCGCAACAGGAAGTAGTCAGTATTCCTGGGTCTGGCGCGTTTCAATTTTAACACCCGGTGCGTATATACGAGCACGATGGGTTACATATATGGCGACACCGGACACCATACCTATGGCTGACTTCCGGACAAATGTTGACACTTACATGTGTGTCTGGCATGTAAGCAGTTTTCTTTGCGACCGTGCATTGCGTCAATTACCAGCCAAGTACGAGATTTGAGAGAGGCGTGTACAGGGAGCTCGAAAAAAAAAAGATAATTTACAACTGCACAATGATATTTGAATATCCCGCACGCTTTAGCCATTATCAAAGAACTTTTGTTCTTCCGAGATTGTATTCGAAAAGATAATGCACAGTCATTAACGTTCCTCTCTGCTTTTACGACGAAACCGGGTAACCGTAATAAACCAATAAAAAATTCAATTAAACGAATGCTTCGACGCTTTATGATAGAGTAAAAAGAAATAATTGAAATTTCTCGTCGGAAGGATCTAGAGAATCCGTTCGGTTCGTGAGCCGATTGTAAATTCCCGAAATTTCGGCCACGCGAGAATTTACCCCAACTGCAATTACAAGTGCAGTAGAGAAATTCGAAGAAAAAATTTTTACGATGCTTATCGGCTTATCGCGAGTAAAAAATAACGCTGCAATAAATCCGTATAAACGGAAAAAAAATCATGTTCAAATATTATTATCGTGACCTAGAATCGGTAGAATGTATGCGCGTTATTCGGACATAAATAAGGATTCATTTTCAAGATAAATTATGCACGCGTCTTTTTTTTTCGTTTTTAAGGAATTCGAAGAAAAGCGTCAATTTATCGATTGTCAATGGAATCGCATCAAAGACAATAGTATAAACGACGTTTTTTCATGTTTTGCTTCTATCATTATTCCGTTTACCGACATCAATATATTTATCTTTTATACGCCATACATAGAAATAGCGTATACGGCCCGACGACTATATTTGACCTATATACGTATATCCTTTACATATAACAATTCAAGTCCTGACACCCATGATACATTCTCTGTCACACGTTCACGATATACCTTTATCAATGTCCAAGCTCTAACAATGAATAGTGATTACATAACTCATCGTCAAATATCAATAATTGCCCAAGGACAATAAAGAGTACAAACCAATAACCAAACCATAAATAACCAAACTCTCTCGGCACACGCAATATAATTAGACGCAACACGAATAATTCAAAAACCACTAAAGTACAAAGACTCTCCTGTCCTCTAACCCCCAAAATTCTACTTCCCCAAAAGCGCATAAATAATATCTCCATGTATACAGAGTACTATCGCAATACGTGACCCGTATCCTGTAAAGGTCACTGTCCAAATTCTTGCCCCGACTCTTCGAGCCCTTCCCCAGCCGCGAAAAAGTCACGAGAGAAAACAAAAATTATGACACGACGCATTTGATTTCTCCATAAGCAGAGCAACAAACAAGGAGCCAATTGTTTTTCAAGCAGTCGGAACAATATCCATTCCGTTCATGATAGCGATAAGCCATGAGAAATTGACGGATCGCAAGCTGCGAAAGAGTACACCGACATTGATAAATTTCGTCCGTTGAAAGGAAACAACGAGGGACTGATCCGTATGGCTGAAATACTGCACGCCATAGACAGACGGTTCAGTGGGTGGCTGTGGGAGAGGACAGAGAACGGGTGGTCGGTATTGGCCGGGGTCAGAGAGAGGACGAGAGGAGGAGGTAATGTACAGCGAGGTATTGTAATACAATACTATTAGCTGAACTTGATCTACTTATGAATGACCTTGTCTGCCGCAGCCAGCCGGTGCGTAAGCCCGGAATCATGCATGTACGCGGGTTATACGTACTGTGTTGTGGCTCTGTGTCGGGATGTTTTTACGCACGCCGTCGACGTATCAACAGAGCCGGGAGAGACAGTATCACAACACAAGATAATTGCCGCGACGGAGAGGCCTTCCCCACTTCCTGACCGCAAGCGGTAACGCGTTTTACCCGTCGCGAAAATACCTTGTGATGGTTACGTGAATTTTCACTACGACGATCCGTAAACCCCCCTCTTTCCCGCCCCGCCTTATTTACGAACAAATTGGTAAGGCGATTTCACATCCCGGCCAGGTAAGACCGGCGTCAGGTATCGCGAACGCCGGTGAACCCAAGATGGCGGACGACGTGAATAACGTGGGAAAAAGGAAAAACAAAGTGGGTAGCGTCGACCGTAGAAAAAAAAAAGAATGATTATTCGCGAACAACGAGTCTCGCCCTAATAATAGAGTCTGACACGAGCCTTGACCGCGGTTCGTCATACAAAAGTGCTTGCACTCGGGAAGGTCAACGAGTTCCTGGCCTATACGTATACGAATGCGATACCTAAGATGGAGTAGAGTAAATATAACGAGTAACAGTGTATCAATGCTCGTAGTGGATTGGATAAGTATTGTCTTCGGGAGTATTTTGTGAACGACGGTTTAACTGCTCGTTGAGTATAACTACGTTCGGGGAGGATAGTGTGGTTGAGAGGGGGTACGAGGGTGAGGGGTGCGGGAGAGGGTGAAAAAAAATGGCGCCACGAAGAGAGACTACGACTTAACGTTATAATCCACGAAGCCACAGAGTACGGACAGTAGCGTTCGCTACACGAGGCAAGCCTCGTGGGGATCGATAATGTATTCGGCACTAAAAGACCTGACCTATTCCAATGACGGCGATGTTACCACTTCCTACGAAAAAGTCTTGATAAATATTTACGCGATTGCCTGACCGACAGTAATTACTGTGCGGATCCGCGATAGTATCCATGCGTTATCTATATACCTATACGAGGTCAAACGAAACCATACGAGTATGAAAAAATCGGTGAGAGCGTAATGATTATATTTCTAAGACGATTCTCGACGTTCATTGACGGTGCCGACGCGAAGTTCTTTATCTACGGTCGGTAAAACGGTTGCTCCCGTTATCGCTGACCGTGAATGTTGCGATTATTTGACGAGAAAAAAAATTGTCTTCGCTGCATTTTATAACGGACGCGTACAGCGAGATGCGAGATGAAGCCAGGAGTGGATTCGGGGAATGGAAACCGGCGAAAAAAATTGAAGAATAAAAGAATAAGTATAGGGGAAAAAAGCCAGAGGAAACAGGGTATCCGACTTCTTTAAAGATAAAGAAGAATGAAATCGATTTTTACCAGTCACGGTCGCGTCCTATCGCGAGGTTCACCTTCTAGAATGTCTCGCGAACTTCTCCGCGTTATTTACATTGCAAAAGCGCATAAGGAGGGAAGGGGAAACGTTATAAATGTACATGGAGGGAAGGTGCATTAGCGCCGAGTCTCTTTGGACACCGTGCTCGTATAATGCACGTACGCGTGGTAATAGCGAACACGCATGCGCGAAGCGAGCGGAAAGACGTAACTAGTAAAAGAGAAAGAGAGAGAGAAAGAGAGAACGCCAAGCGGTAAAGACCTGTGGAGCATAGTAAAAGGGTGAGATAGAAAAGCAGCATGGCGTACGGTGGAGTCAAGGCAACCAGCACCAGATACACCGGCTAGTCGCGGTGAGAAATGTAAACCACGAAAGACGCCAGTAAATTGCATCGCAGTTTCACCGCGTTGCTGGCGTCGACTTCGTGATTTTTTATCAAGACTAATGGGGGGGAATGATCTAGCGGAAAGCGTTAGGGACTTATGCAAGCATCCACACAGGTAGCTAAGTAAGGCACAGTCTCTCGCGATTCGACAGAGCCAGAAGAAGCTGTTCGGCTATTAACAGAAAAATTAACGTTCACCGTTGAGTACCCCTAACCACAAAAAAAACAACAATCACGTATCAATCGCGAAACGTCCAGTCAATAAGTAAATAAAAGCCTGAAGGAGGATTGCAGTAAAAAAAAATCACTACAATAATCAAATGACTCGAATAGTAGCCAGTGTAAACGTCATCGGAATCGGTAGCCTCCCAAGCACCACTCCCATAACATTAGAAATTCCGCGGGCATCCTAGAATAAAAATGCACCCTCAGCTATTGTCCTCCGATCGTCCTTCTCTGCATGCCAGCCAGGCACATTCTCGCCGTGTTGTTACGTATATCTCTCCTCTGTAGCGTGTGGCATTTCTGTCATTGTTCGCCGTCTCTCTCTCGTTCACGAGTACAAACGTTCGTTCCGCTGCCGTCTTTCCGTCTCTGTCTCTCGATCCGTCACAATACAGTCTCTCTCTCTCTGACTCTCTCTCACTCGCACCAAGCCGGCCTTCCCACCCTCACCCCGACGAGCGAGTCGGTCGAATCGTTTCTCGAGAGCGAGTCAAGTCCTCGTTCCGACAATACGCCGGGGCATCGCGTCGCGTCCCGCCGTACCGTCCTGGTTCCGTCAGAGGACGATGTTTTCAGGCCGTTCGCTAGACGCGAGTGAAAGCGCAATGCAACTGTAGTGCCGTGGATGAAAACATTGACTGCCACCATCCTCGTCCCCTCCACCACTAGGGGACTGGGTTCTCTCGCCCCCTTCGCCTTGGGGATTGTATGCATGTGGGCTAAAAATGATACGCGGCACACGGTGACGTCATGCCCAGCACCCGACACACCGCCAAAGGATCGAAGATTTGTGCCACGACTGCACGCGCCATATATACGCATACGTGCACTTCCCACATGCATTTAGCATTTTATAAACCCTGCGGATGAGCGGCGCTTGCACGTGCATACTGCGTCGTGTTCGAGATGCTTCCTGGACCGAGGGTACCGGAGTCTTGTAATCTTTTATAACAGAGACGCATTGCCGACTCGAAATAATTGCAACGTAAGGATCCGACGATCATCGACTAATTAACTGGTCTCTGGATATTTCGGTGAGATATTCCAAGAAACGTAAACGCGTCCGGAGGACAACCTTCTCCTCCTCCTCCTCACCCTCAGGAATTCCTATCCGAGGAGATGAGCGAAGATTTAACTGAACGAAGTGGCAGGGGAGAAGGGGACCGGTAGGGCGAAAAAAAGATTGCTAAAACAGAAATACCAACGGCTCGATGACAGTGTGGCTCGATTGCCGATTAAAGTGTTGTTGATCTTCGTTCGTTAGGAGGTTATTGCAGTGAGTCAGGTTAGCGTCGTAGTGTAAATAAGAAGACGAGTAAAGAGGAGAGTAAGATGAGATGGAAGGTGAGGGGAAATAATTATTCGAGAGACATGTGTAATAAAGATGCCGTCCATTTTCCAGAATGCAACGGTGGAAAGTTCTTTCGTTATTATCCAGGTCGACAATGGCGTCGTCTATCGTGTGAATTAATGTCGATCGGTATCGTTATCTTCGGATTGCGTACGAGCATACAGACTCTGTGTCGCTCGACGCTGTCGTGGATATTAACCGCAGCGACTTTATCAAACGCGAGACACGTCGCCAAGCCGATGCATTCCAAATAATAAATACGAAGCCGCACGAGATTCTCTGTTCACCCCACCCATCGACTCTCACCGAACAAGGGACTGATAAAACGAATGTGTTTTGGTAGTTTGGCCCGAGTACTAACCCGGCCGAAAACGTTCGGTCGATGCATTGCTGATGCACCGCCCTTACGTCGCCAGTGCATCGCCGCTCTACTGTCGATGCCACAGAGCGTTGCATCACGCACGTTCAACAAAATAGGCTCGCGATGCACGCTGCATCGTTTGTCTCGTATATTTATTAGCCAGTTAATAAAACTGCATCGAGGTCATCGATATGGGTGATAATAAAACGGCGAATTAACAGCCAGCTACTTTCACGTGCGCAGCAATGTCTTTTGGTACGACTTTCGTATTACTGACACAAAATTCATTGTATTTTGTCATACTGCCGAATCGGAACCACCCCTTTGGTAAAATAATAGGAATTTATAATAAGGGTCATTAGGTCATTTGATCTTGGAGTAACGCCACCCTCGTTTTTACTCGTCAGCTCCTTTTATTAAGAGGTCTATATTTTCACGTAATCTCGGATCAAGATTAAATTATGTGGTTTGTGGTAATTCGTCAAATTAACTTTGCGAAACGATCATTTCCCTTTAATTCTACATTTAATTCCACAGACTTATTCTTACGCGAGACTTTTGCTCGCGAGGCAGAAACAGCATCTGTTTTCCGGCATGTAAACACGGATAAAAGTAATCTAGTCAATTAAGAAATCTTTAATGTCTTCGGAACATCGAAAATTTATGAAGCGGCAACCACGTGTTTTATAAAGCAGGTCAAACCAGACTGAAGATTTCGGCAAATTTACTATGAAAACATTCCCAGAACTGACTTTTGAATTAAAAAGACACGCGTTCACACAACTAAAAAAAAACATATACCGATTGTAATACTCGAAGAACGTGTGATAACACCGATTCAGCAATGCACCGAAGAATGCACTTTTCCACAATCCATCAAGGCATCGAATGGTTAGTAGCAGTTTACTATTTCCAGCTGTCCCCAATTCTCAGCTTTATCACAAGGGAGTTGTCGGCGTTTAGATGGGAAAGGGTATGTGTTGTCTCTCAATATATATATATATTTATGCATACGCATATACGCGCCCACGCGTGCATCATACATATATCGAACGACGCTATTCAGTAAAAGTGCATAAAATGCGTATTCATACTAAATATAACATTTTCGTATCCGCGCCTACAGTATATTCGGAGCCACAGAAGAAGACATACTTAAAATTTATATGCAGTTGCGTACCACTGCACGAGTTGCATATATCCACACACGGAACGCATACACGTATTTCTTCTCCTTTCGCCGAGTGCCTTGAACGAGCGATTTCTCGAAAAAGAACGAGCGCAACGAGATGCATCAGGGTCACGCGGTTATACCCAAGAATGCGCCAACTGGAAATGCACAAGAGGAGACCAGAGTAAGAAAGAGATGTCTATCCTTTCATCTTTTTCTTAAGCTTCTTAGCTCGTTCAGTTTGTCGGTCGAGCCGAAGCTATCCGATTCGGAGCGCACCGATCTGCCCCGTAAAATAAAGCGGCGTCCTCCTCCTCCTCCTCCTTCTCTGTTACCTCGTGTGCATCTAATCTATGCGCTAGTTGGATTAGTCGATGATAAAAGATAGATGCACGAGAAAAGCGTCGGCTACTCACATAACGAGCGTTGCTCCGTGATATCCGGGCGACGGTGTGTATTTACGGTCCTGCGGAGGGCGGTAACTGCACTGCACACTGCACACGTGTACCACGGCACTCGTTAGACACTGGTCTTGGCGAACAGAGCGCGTGGCTGCTGTGCTCCTGGGTACGACGTGTCCAGTCGACAGTTTGAGGGCACACGACGAGCAGACTTACGGCAAATAAACGAACGACGAACAGACATCGGTGCGTAACACCTCTGCTTACCGCTGAGAGTGCAAGCGCGCGACTGCGGCGCTTGCCTCGACTCTGCGCCGGCCCAGAGATTCGCCCTTTGACCGTTCTTTAGTGCGCGGCGCCACTTGCGCTCCCGCCCCAACTACAAATTTACGAATATCATTGACTGAGAGTTCCGTTCTGTTTGTTTGTGGGATTCAAAATTGACATGCGTGTGATAAATTAATGTATAATATATATTTTTTATGTTTTTAACGTAATAATTAATTGGAAAGTAGACTGGGGTGGCTGCTCTTTTCTAAAAATTGAAGAACGTTGTTACAACGTTTACAGGGTGATTTGTGGGACTTTTAGTCGTGAATATTTCTCGTTTTGGTACGAGATAGTTTTTATGCAACGTATGTGTGATAGGAGGATTATAGGGCAGATAGATAAAGAACGCTGACATAGCTGGAAAGGAGGACTAGAGTAGGACGAGAGGAAGCGAGTGGGAGAGGATGAAGACTGGCAAGTTTTGCCGGGTAAAAAACAAAAGTGCATCTTGACAAGATGGCCGTCGCCTCACCGACTCTCAAGGTTACTTCTACCTCCTTCGCAACCACCTCCTTCTCCTGTTCCTTCTTCTTTACCATCCTCACTCCATGAGCTTTCGTATAGAAGGGTACAGTCTGTTCGGGAAAGACATGGGAATACATGAACCCAGATTAACTTGATTCCATATATGGAGCTTTAGTAATTGATGTTATATTGTTTTCTAAAAAGTCACGCCTCTAGTATAACGAACTGAAAGTACCACAAATATGATTTTACTAGAGAAATGAAATAGTAAAAATTATTATTACACCGTTTAAAGCTTCGGAGAAGTTGAGTAATTAAGAATACAATTTATTATTTTTATATTAAAACTATTTTGCAAAAAAAAAGTCTGTCAGAAGTGGGATTCGAACCCACGCCCACAGAAGTGGACTGCGACCTGAACGCAGCGCCTTAGACCGCTCGGCCATCCTGACACATATCAAACATTAGCCATGTAGCAACCTCATACGTCTGCAAATGTTTGAATTGCAACATACTAAATACAAATAGAAAAGAATGAACCACAAATGTACAATTAATTAAATATCATTGATCGCACACTTACAGAATATTTTTACCTAAAAGATAACTAAATATACCATGCAAACATAGTCGATCATATTTAAATCCGCCAGATGTATTCTCTGCCGTCTTTTACAATACTCGTGAAGATATATTTATAACAAAAAGAGGCCAAAATAGTAGAGCGAATGAGCTAAAACACCATTAGATAACGTACTATCTCAGTTACTCGAAAAATGTTCTCACGGTCGCTGAATGACTGGAATTTCATCAAAACATATCATATAAGCATTATACTGATAAGACTCATGAGTGACAAATGACACACATTATCAATCGGTGTAACATAAACAAAAAGAATCTCACGGATTCGTGAGTTCGTCGTATCGCAAATAGAATGAAACCAAAGTTCTTTGGTCCCTCGTGCTAAACTGCCATTTCCCCAGTACCAAAGATTGCAGTTTCCCGTTGGAACGGTAAGTGCATTGAGGATCGCTGCGTCTCAAGGCCGGACCGTCCGAGAGCTAAGGACACTGAGTCCCCACCAATCCCCACCAATCCTCACCAATCCTCACCAATCCCCACTAGCACATCAGACTTGGCTCAGCTTGGCTCGACTCACCGAGCTTGCTCCACTGCACTCTCGACTTCTCTGCATTATAAAACTGAACAGGAAACTTCCTCGCAGAAAACAGCGCCCTTTTCGTCCTTGAACTACCATTTGGACGTTTAAGAGGGATCCACAAAAAATAATGCAAAACGATACACGTTGGCGGATGAAACTGAAGCCCAGGATACTGCAACAGGACGATTAATGATTTAAGAGAGTTTTCAAAATTTAGATAAACATTCAAATCGTAAGTATGGAACCAACCGATTTATTAGCACGTCTTTTGTAGTCTATGGATTCGGACATCAGGCTAACGTTAATGATTAAAAAAATATTCCCTGTTAACCTTAATGATTCACTGCACGTTCAAAGAATTTCACATGATTCTTCTGATCCTTGATATTTTTACAATTCTTTTTGCACGCATATCATGGAGTTAAATTTTACATACGTATGTGCGTATATCTGTAGGTAAGTACCTGCAGTGAGAACATTCTGTCTGCTCGAGGGAACGACGCTCGAGAGGGGAGTGTACGCACAATCAATACTCCGGGTGAAACCCGAAAATCCCCCAGACGCTCGTAAACCTCAAATATTTCGGCTGCATGCAGACTCCGCGTAAGTATTTGGGTATAGGAATAAAAAAAAAGTCCCTTGGATACTCATGTATACGTCATTTGTTAGCAGAGGACAAATGAATTTCGTGCAATGTATTTCGACTATCAAAAAAATGAGGAGTATTCCTTATCCGTATCACGAGCTGTTGGCGTTATCGTGAATGGAAAATGAACGAATGAAATTTTTGATAGATTAATTAAAAGGTTAATTTTACGTTGAGAAATTGAAGTATTTATAGTAATTGAAAGATGCTAAGAGAAAAAGTACAAAATATTTTGATCAGTTTGTACTGTTCTGTAATTTTTTTATTAATGTTTCAATATCGTAATAATTGATTCGATCGGTCAATTACAAGTACTTATATTTATTCTACAACGTCACTTGAAATTTTTATTTACCCGTCGTTCCTTTTAGTATACATAGTGACAATGTACGTCTCACATTCACACAACGTATTTCATTGCTCCATGTCATACGTGAAATTTTTATGAAATCTTCCAAGCTACGTTACAGCGTTAACAATATCGCATACGATTACGATTAGGAGGAACAATGTCGGCAGTAGAAGGAATGGAAATAGAGAGCGCAATACAACATGTGCAACTGCGATTCCAAGGCCAGGTGATCCTGACTGGTTTAATAGCATAGCCACAGCCTCCGCTGCAATTACAACGCGCAACGATATTCCGCGCATCTTCGAGGCTATTTCAATAAAAAATTTTCATTTGACCAAAAACCGCCAACACCCAAATAAATTGGGATATCCGAAAACAGAATTTATGAAAAAAAAATTATAAATCCTATTTCGTTAATACATCCGTATCACAGACGTCAATCTTAAATAATACGTCAATATTCTAGTAATAATTTTCTGCACAAAGTAAACAATCGAATTGAACACCGTCGTTCGGATGCTGCAGACGAGACTTCAGTCTGGAGCAGATTGTACCAAATCTGTGGATGACAATCTCCAGTCATACCGACTTCAGAAAAGTGGTCTTTTCCTAATACAACGTACAGAAGTCTTTACAGAGCTTATCTCACGGTCCTTTCTGGGACGCTGTTATAGCAATACGTCATCTCCTTCTCCAAGAAAATTCCTTATAAATAGAATATCCTGAAGGAGGTAATCTAGTCTGATAAAAACGAACGACCCAGAAACGTGAATTATCCACTAGAAAAGTCTAAATGAGTTTATCCAAAGCTTTTTTTTTTCAAGACCAGACAAATCCTTAAGGATATCGTTGGACAACAATGAAACAGTCGGTCAAAGTGCGTATACCTATGTCCTTAGCATATGGCTCTCCGTGGGACATAGAATCCTGTTGGTATTGATCAAGGAGTGGCAGCGGGTGTTCTTGAACTCGGTGCTCTTTCTTCTACTTTATTACAACATTCCCGTAGCACCAGCAGACTCTATCTGGTTTGTATACTCATATCAGACTCACCTTCCATACTGTCAGGTTAGGATTTTACAGTCACTCCCTCCCTCTCTCTCTCTCTCTCTTTCTCTCTCTATATATATATTTACTGATCTTCGGGTCACGCGAAAGTTTACTGCCGTGAGAGACCTCATTTTTCTCACTAGAAAATCCAGCAATCAATCATACCCAATCCATCACGTGCTTGGGATTGTATTATTAATTTAACCCAAGGAACGAGTATCCTGGGAACTATGTTAATTGGATTTTTATCATAAACATCAAAATATTTTCAAATGACTCGTCATCCGTTATTTAAGAAGTTACGACTCTTTGCATAAACCATAAAAATGACGAATCAAGTATAGAAATGACGAGGAAAAATATAAAGAAACTTCATAATGACTTATTATTAACGTACTGGATAAGTATAGTGTAATCATTTTTTTTTTCTGTCACGGATGACTTTCTGTATGGTATACTTTAAGATGCTGTTCTAAGAGCAGTAGCGTTTAATTTTGTCGATGCAATGGAAGTCATGCTGAATACCATTGGTACAGAGAAGAGACCGTGTTAAGAACACTAAATGTGATCGTGAATGACCTTGCCAAGACGTTGCACCGACATAAACAGTACCCTCCCCATGCTGTTGCACCCGCCATTGCCCCACTCCCTACGTGCCACTGAATTAAATATAAAATACAAAGTTGCCGCATTGGCAACGAGCGTTTAATCGCACGATGCAATTTTTATCCGCGGGAATTTCGAATCTCCATCCGTGACTACTCAAATCTCTCGGAGTAGCTGTTCGTGCTGGGTTCAACTGTCGAGGATTGTGCCTTTGACTTTTCAAAGATGCTACGCGATATGAATCTGCACGACACGAAGTTAGCGTATAATGTCCCTGGGCTAAAAACGACGCAATGTCACCGCGTCGAAAATACGCGCAGTGATGCACTATTCGCAGAAATTTCTTAGCCAAAAATACACGACCAAAAGTCAACAAAACTGACGAGAGACAAAAAGGCATCTTGGCGTACGACATTGCAGGAAGTAGTATTGATCGATGACACGATTGATAAGAAAAAAGTTTGCTCAAGATCGTACAAAGGAATTCTTTTTATACTAATTAATCTTGTGCACCGTATATGTTATTCCCGTGATTTTATACTACCGTTTAACGAGCAATCGGTGCTCTTTGCGATTAGCCATTTTTTTTAACGAAAAACTGTATTCCCATTTTGTGTAATTGTGACAGACGCACTGTTCAGGTCTATTGCAGAAAAACAAGCCAATAAGAGGAAAAGATAAAAATAAGGAATAACGACTCTTGTATCTGTCGACCGTGCAGCTATCCGAGGGTTAAGCTATCAGAAATACCAACGTTCCAACTATACCGTCACTAACAATGCAGCCAGTGCTAGCATAATGTACCAACGGCGTATAAGAATAACGTTACGTTGAATTCTAATCGACTTTTACATTTATTATGTAGACAGACGATTACGGACTATCAAAGTAACGTGAATTGATGTCACATCCGTTGATACAATTTCCTCTGCTTCATGTATTAGGAAGAAAATTTACACCAATTAGAAACTAGAATAAAAATATTTTAATAAAATGCCACAGACCTTTTTACGTGACAGTTCAATCTGCTCCGTCGATAAAGCAGTACAATTAAATTTACGTCGACCTGATAAGACAGTGCGACCCGCCGGTAAGGATATTTTTGATTAATGTATTTTTGAGAATTTTAATGGCAACCTCTCAATGGGCCCTATTCCAATGGTACCAACTTTTGCTACGTGCCTGACGAAAGCACAGCTGTGTGGGCCTTCCACGACCGGCAGTATAAATTGGATGCGGTCGGTGCATGTCTCGAGGTCAAGCCTACCCGCGAACCGAAAACAACCGACAGATTCATACCTACCATTATAAACTCTAGTTCAGACTTCGGTTCAGTGATTCCCGAGTAGATTTGCCAAGAGGTGATCAGACTGAGTGGTGTATGACAGAGATTCTCATTCAAGTCGTATCTCTAGTATATGCTCATTATCGTAGCACATCAAATCTCGATTAAATAGAGAAGATAGATGATTAACAGTTGAAAGCACTTGCGTTCACCTCGCGAATACCTCGTTAGTCTGTTTATAGGATAAAAATTTTTACCTTCTGCATTGGCGTATTTCCAAAGCCAAGTTTCTAGAATGTTACAAAAGGATACAGATGTATATCAGTGAGTTAATAAAATGTTAATAATTTTGAAACACAATTGGATCGTATTATACAGTGTAATCGTTTAATCCTCCTTGATTACGCATTGTAGTAATTTGATTTACAACGACTAATAGAAGTTCTTCTACCGATACTGTTGTATTGCAATGATTAATCATTTAGGTCAGACACAAAAATACATATACTAAGTGCTATTGGATACAAAAAAATGAAAAATCTCAAGTCAGGATGGCCGAGCGGTCTAAGGCGCTGCGTTCAGGTCGCAGTCCACTTCTGTGGGCGTGGGTTCGAATCCCACTTCTGACAAACTATCTTTTTTTTTTATATCGTGGATTTCTTCGACACTGCCACTAATAATCGTATTCACAGCTTTTGGACAGTGGCCCAATGCTAAACTTAACGTCCAGCCAATAGTAGGTCATCGTGTGACGCTCTCAATCTTTTTCGTCGAAAAAGATCACACGTGCTCGAACGATCTATGGAACGTTATTTTTATAACTCTATTATGACAGGTTTCTTAACATTTCGAAAACTATTGCTCACCTAATCTACATTTAACCTAGTGCATTCTATTCGATACTAAAAATATAAAAGTTTTACACGCAGACATTTTTTCTTGCAATTTCTTCTTGTTCCGTGCACAAAAAAAAATCATTCGCCGCTTGGTAACTGACATGAATCACAGCCTATGCGTTTGCGATCACAGACGTGTCACATACGTGAGCGCGTGCGCGTATTTTGACGTATAGATTGACACGTGCATGAGAATACGTGTAGGTTTACGATAACATCAAAAGTTCTGGAGAAACTGCTGAATCGATCGTTTTAATGAAAAGGACCTTTGATTGGCGGCCGCATCTTTCACGTACCAATTCAATCTCGTTTTAAAATGGCGCTCTTTCAATAACACCGTACCAAAAATATATTTACGTTCTTCTATTTTTTTTTTTGGAGTTCATCATATTTCACGTTGGACGCTGATGTACAGATATAGTGTCAATGAAAAGCTTGTAATCACAGTCGTACGAAATGATACTGTCTATAATTTACAATTGCGTAACAATAGCGTGACTATTTAAATAATATTTACGGAGCATCCTCATATTGAATTGGTATTTAGAGATGGTTGGCCGTGATGGGGTGGAAGTCCCGTCGTCATGGTAACAGACACGTAAAAACTCCATTGATACAGCGAAATAGAGGGAGTTTCAAATTCCCTGGTCTAAAAGGAAATCTCCTGGTACCGTTACGCGGAATACGGATAAACGCGTCGATTTATCTATACGATCCATAAAAAAAATTATCATGTAAAAATTTTTATAATGAATATAATTATTCATCACTGATTACTGTCCCTAGAACTTTTTCACTCTGTAAACTGTATCACGAGTCGTTGCTTCTGCTACATGAAGTGGCTGAGTGAGGGTTACACGAATATTGCGCATATAATTATCAATGAATAATAATAAAATTTTTTTACCTGTCAAAACAAGCATGCTTCGAATTTAGATCCATAAACATTATGAAATTAATAATTTCCATTCATTGGTTGACAGTCGATCAATAATCAGACGCTGTTAAGATCATTCAACTTCTCAAGGGGCATCGATCAAAAAATGAATTTGCGATACCACAAATATCACGTTAGCTCGTAATGTCTGTACTGGCACACAAAGATGACGTGAGTCATTCATAAATAAACCGACGCGTATACCTAGCAGTTATCAATGCTGCCTGACGTGGGTTAAGATTTTAATAAAGAATAAAACTCACCGTTACGTTATACAGTAAGACGGATAGCCAGAGGAGATTCAAAGGTACACCCAATGTAGAATCCCGTAAGGGTTGCTGACCCAAGAGAGAGGAAGATGGCAGTACTGAGAAGCGAAGAAAAAGTATAAACGAGGAAGAAGGAAGGAAGGGGGGAAAGATGAAAATGAGCAAGGGTGGATTATGCGTAACCTTATGCAAAGGGTGTGATTTTCTGGAAAGCTGAGTGTTCATCCTCCAAGAGACAAAGGTAATTCACAGAGTGGGATTGAATCGTGAAAGAGAACGGATAGAGGAACGGGGCCGGACGGGTCAGGTTAGTACGGGGTTGTTAGCCGACGCGGTGAAAGGACGAGGCGTCTCGACGCACCCACCCACCCACGCATGGGAACCCCGCAAGGTTCTCAACCTTGTTTACATAAATCCCGCAAGAATCCTCAGGGGAGCCTGAACTGCAAGAATTAATCATATGAATGAAAAAAAATGTCATATCTCTGAGATTCTTGGTATCCTGGTAAGAGACGCGAAGACGTCGGACACGAATTCCCAAGTTTCAGGTGGGGCCCCGAGTGTCGTTCTCCACATCAATTTTGGCAAGAGACCACAGCAGCTGGTCACGTTCGGAGTCCTCTGTGTGTATACTAGTGAGTTGTGAGTCAGTAGTCGAGCTACGACGACGCTCCGTCAGGGTAGAGGTGGAATCGGGAGAAGGAAGAGGAGTCGGTGGCGGTGGAGTCGAATGAAGAGGTGGAGGAGGAAGAGGAGGGTGCCGGTAGAGCGTCGGTTCCGCGGCCTCTGGTGGGGGGAGGGGCGTTTGCGTCTGCGACCTTGGCTGGGGTCGCTCCAAGGTCGGGCCTCTCCCTCCCTCGGGACCGCAACTGCGTACGCACCAACGTACCGTGTTCTGGTGTGCATGGGATCAATGCCAGGGTCAATGTCACACCCAGACTACTCTGTTGTGTTGTCGGAGGAACCGGCGTGCAGAGGCATTTTAGCTTCGCGAGAGTATTCCTGCTCTTCTTTTTCCGTCCAAAAATCATATTATCTTTTTTTTTTCCTTTCATTTTGATAAGACCAGTGTGGCAAACACTCACTCGAATCCTGTAATCATACCCACTGTTATCTAATTTATCGTTATACATCTGGTATACGTTACGATATTCTCAACAGTTTGGAAGTGGTTAACCTCTAGACGACTGATTTTTACGCTTGGCTGCGAAAACCCAATACGATTAAGTACCGTTAGTCGTGTGTGTCTTTGCTGAATTATTCGGTGCTTGCGTACGCCAATCTACCTGAAGTCTGTCGTTTAATTGTTTTTCTAGATATTTAGTGAAGCTGCAGAACAACACCGGCATTGACATTCTAATCAGGATACACCTCGTACATTCGACCGATAACAGTTATCACGAACGTCTATTTCCGTCGAGTGTCCCGTCGCTTTGACAATGAATACAGTAAAAGTCGTACGGGACCAGGCTGTGCATCCCATAGTAAACGTTTCTCTGTGGCGGGATATTCAAAAGGTATATTTACATAATTACAGACGACACAGTGCTCATTGTCTTCGCCGTGCATTACTTAACCAGAAATGTCGGTGTAGATTGAAAAAGAGTTTTAATCGTTAAATTCATCGTCCCACCTACGTCCAAGACGTTACTACCGGTTATACCGGCCATATTATCGTTGCGTATCTTATCTTAAAGGCGCATGTTGATTCTTGTTCAGCGACTTGTCGCTCGTCGCGGACAATGCAGTAGCTGTCAATTGAATGCGCCGTGCTCGATGTAAGCGAACCTGCCTTTCAATTCGAAATAAACGAAATGACAAAGTGGTTGATCTGAGAATGAATGAAAAAAAAAACAGAGGCAAGAGAAAGAGAGAACTTGGCTGCACGCGACACTCTTCCCTGACCTAGTCCTACTACGCTCGATGCCGCGCCTAGAGCGCGTTTAATTCAGAGGATAATTCCGAGTGCGATACTGGATGGCGCTGACTGTGCCGATAATAAAAGACGCTCGTATTTCCGTCCGTAAGAGAATTTTTGATTATTTACAAACTACTTCACCTTGCCTCTTAGAACTGCGATTAATAATCTTCAATTTCCTATTGACAATTACATCGTTTGCTCCGCCATATTTAAAGTGCCTAAAAGAATTTTTTGAATCAATTCGTTAACGGAAATCATTTAAATTGCCATGCTGTGGAGATTCTTTAATTAAACGTAGCATCGAATATTGCGTTAATTATATTTTATTTATTAAGATACCTTAATAATGAAGCATGCCAATGGCATCAGTGGACTAGTCATGGTGCTGAATCTATTATACCTTCGCACAGCAGACGGCCTACAGACTTAACGATCGATAGAGCTTTCCTCATTCCCTCTGACTCTCAAGCCCCACTCGCTCTCACTCGATCTCTCACTCTCAGACACGCACTTTCTCTATTTATGAATATACCTTTCTCTCTCGCAGCGTGTCTGCTTCTCTTGCTCATCGGGCGAGGCATTCTCGTTTGCCCGCCGAGATCGTGCCATCATATATTTATATCCCAGACGTTCCGAATATATGTTCCTGGAAATATCTGGTGATTTTTTACCTAAAATAGATAATCGTTATAGAATCGTCAATAAAACGTATTGTCGTGACGTCGGACGATGCTAAGCGTTGTTATTGTTTTCAGTCACGAAACACCTTTCCATCGGATGATTGGATGATCTTTAATGCTCTTGGGAATCTCTTTCGTCAATGGTGAAAGATGGATTGCTTTTCCTTCATGAAACTTACAAATATACTCGTCCGTCTTTACTTAGCCACACATAGGAAGGCGAATTCCGAATAAAATACAAGCAGTAAAAGCTCAAGGCTGGCGACATACTGGCACCAGTGCAGCTGGCCAAATTTTGTCTCAAATCTTCCACGGTAGAGTCCATTGCGCTGGGACAACATATATGCCATGGGATATTGATCGGTATATGCAAGGTAGGCCACGGCTGGTGGGGCTTTCCTCGTTACAACTTTCGACTATTTGTTTGAAAATGAATTCTGTAATCAAGTTCTCGTTGAGCAAAATAATGTGTATCTTACCGATGTAAATGTCGAGAAGAAAACAAAATTAATTCAATAACGAGAAGATCAAACGTATAGATCATATAATTGTAGTGATTTAACCTGCACCTGAGAACTAAGTTACACAAAATTTTGAGCTCGTGAATTGGTGCATATACAAGAAATATACATATAGAAAATTCTGAAACATTCGAAAATTGAACTTTTGACTTTACTTTTCAATTCATTTTAATATCTTAATGGCTATAAAGCGATCTGCATTTTGTTCTTGCATTCTTGAGTCGCTTGTATTGTTGTTATCACAGGAAAGGTAACAAAGCTTATACTGACGCAAGTCTGCATAAGTCTTGGCTGTGAACTATTTTTACTTCGCCTTATAGGAAGAGGGTGCTTACCCCTTTGGTGCGAACATTTTTTTCTCCAGCGTCAGGTCATACGCCTCATTGGTATATAATATACCGCACTGAAACCTTTATCGATGGCTTTTATGTATATGTGCTGGCATAATGAAGCTTACGATCGTGTATATAAAAATACATACGATGCAGGTAATAACGAGAGTATTACACGATTCAACCCTGACATTTCGTACGATGACGTAAATGCAACCCCCGTACGTCAATGCTCCTCCACGATGGCATATATTTCGAGAATAGTTGCAAGAGAAACATGAAAGGCATAACGCAATTCTTCAAGATAAATAACAGGCTCGAACACAGCTCAAGTAGAATATCATTGCTTGAGGCATGTATTTTAATGAGCTATTAATTACGAAAATAAATCTGATAAGAAACTGCAGTAAGTAGAGCGTAATTTATATATTTTTTTTACTCTAATGATAATAGGAACTTCGATTCATTTGATAACTGTTGACCGATAATTAGCTGTAAACGTACGCAATGATTTTACAATGGAGCATATACATATATAGGTATATTACCTGAATGCAATATAAGGAAGGGGTCACTGCATAAGTAATGTGTTGTGTCTGTGGCCGACGGTAACCTCTTGCAACCTTAGGCGCGCATAAATAGTATAATGATCGATTGAAAAGACCTCAACAATAAAGAAACTCTCAGTCAGCTTCATATTTTCTGGGTCATCGATCTTTCTTGTTCATAAACGGTTTGCTCTTCTATAATTTATGAGCGTGCTGTCAGGTTTTGTACTATTCGTAATTATTGTGCTTATTTTTCTTAACATGCTTGAATACGACTTTTTTACTGATATCAATGTAAAAATTACTATCATAGGGAGAAGTTTACACCTTCTGTTGTTAATATTGGTCTTGGAAGAGTACATAATTTGAAGCAGACTTCAGCCTTTATGACGACCTTTGAAAATTGATGTCAGCGTGCAACGTTGTCATGACGTCAAGGAGAAAAATGACCTAGTATTTCTCGTTCATACTAGGTATATTGCAAGGCGTATGATACAAGGCCAGTTAATTATTGGCGTACAATGTACTATTATAACATAATAAAAATAGCTTTCCAACGGTCATTAAGCTTTTGTCTTGCTTATGGTTTATTATGGTTTAGGTGGGTACATGTGTCAAGTTCATAGGTCGAACGAATCTTAATGCTTGTTTTAATTTAGTTCAAGTACATAAAAGTGTACTGTATTAACAAAGCATACTTAATCTATGTGAAATTTTGATGAATGGATGATATACCTTTAATGAACTTTATTTATTTTATAGATAATGAATTTATTCTCTTCTTGTACTTTTACATACTTCTTTAAAATTTGACAAGCTACTAGTTTAAGAGAATTATGTACATGTGCTTCAATACTTTTTCAGTTCTCGAGACATGTATTTTCAGTATTTTTATTCCTTTAATCATAGGTACTGTTTCTAGAAAGCATCTTCTCCGTCAGCTTTCTGCAAACATGAAAAGTGGATATAACTGCCTTTAACGATTCAATTAAAATTTTAAATTGTGAATATACTCTATATACTATGTTCAAGCATTATTTTAATAATTAGGTCACTAAATTCTATTGTACTGTATTGTCTAGGCTCGTACATCCAAATAAAACACACGCTACCTTGAACCTTATTCTTATTTTCTGGTATACCTGTCTCCATTTGCTTAAGTCTTTACATATATTTTTGAAAGAGGGCTGACTGTAATTGTATTTTTTTCTCTTATACTTTAAGAAATAAATGATTACATGTTTTATCCAATACATTATAATTTTTGTAATAATAATACATTTTGGTCTTACTAACATGGTCGAGAGTGTTATCAAAGAATTTCTTACCAAATCATAAGGGATGAAATGAGTTTGTTTATTAATTAACTTTATTAATGCAAAGCATTCTCAGCTTTGCCTTCCATTTCTTAAAAACAATGCGAACCACCAAATATTTCTAGTTTGTTCCATCGTATTGTTTGATAGAACAACAAATTAATAATCATGCAATGTTAGTTTTGACTGAATAACATTTTTACATAATAATGGCATATTACACCTTTTCTTCTTCTTGTTGAGAATCCACAAACCACACATCTGGACATGTTAAAATCTATGACTTTACACAGCTTGATAATCATTATTATCAAATAATATTATCGCAGAATCAAAATGACAGAGTGTTGATCGTTATCATACATTATCTCCATCAAAAGATATACGTCACGTAAAATTATGTCAATAAACATACGAAAGAGGTTACCATCGGAAACGTTAAACCATCGGTAGTCGATATTGCAGATTTTAATACTATATTACATACTTTTGTGCCAAAAATATATTCTTCTCAATATTTTCATTTTTCTCCGCAATAAAAATATTATTACTGTTCTTAGAAGTAAAATGAAACCGACTCAATATAATAATCAATAACTGAAAAACATATAAAATCAACTGAATACAGTTTCCGTAGTGTAGTGGTTATCACGTGTGCTTCACACGCACAAGGTCCCCGGTTCGATCCCGGGCGGAAACATAATTTTTTGACGTGCGTATTTTTCAAAAATCAAAATCTACAGAACTTTCAAAGTTTGATTTAAAAAAATGTCGGCTGATATAACGGTCTCCATATAACGTACAAAACGTACAAAACAAACGACGTCCTATGACTTTTATATCGGACAATATCTCAACCTTTACACGTCAAGCTTGTGAGATGACTTTATTTATATCTAACTAAGCGTAGCCATCATTTGGCAGCAATTTGATATTAAATATAATAAAACACGTACCTGGTTTTCTCCCTCTTCTCATTCTGAGCGGCTTCATCTCTTCAGTGGTAGTAAGTTTCAGCATCTTCGGGCTTCTCTTTTTTCTTTGTTCTTCATTCTAGAAGTTTATCCCACCGAAGAGATGAAACCGACTCTTCTTTTTCTTTATTTAATTCTTTTTTCATTTTAATGAAAAACCAGCTCCGCTGACTTTCTATAGTTTACACTTGACGTGATAGCCGTACCAATTGCCTAGTGTGAACAACTCGAACAACTGTCATACTATGTTGGTACAATTTTTCTTTCCGCGAATACGTTAAAATTTGCGTGTTATTCTGAAGTCAAGTGACCATCTTTTCACTATTATGAAACTACGAATGGTATTAAAAATAATTTAGTTTCAAAATAGTGTCAAGATTGAAAGACTGTATGTAATAACAAGATTATCTTTATATTTTCTGTATGAATAAATTTAAAAATACTTTCGTGATAAACATGACTTGTATTATCCATGCGATTCGACTGTTTCTCGCGGTCGTTGAAATAACATAATAAATATATTTATATATTTTTACGCAAAAAGAAAAAGCGAGTAGGTACGCATTCGCTCGTTCTGAATATTTTGTAAGGTATTTAGATAGGAGTTTAGATTGTCCATGTACGCTACATGCAATATCAAGAGATGTAATCTGCAAGGATTCTGTTTTTATTTTTATACCTCTTTGGTGTCATACATTTATTATTGACGTCATACTGTTGTTTTGAAAATTAATTTATGACAAAATAATAATTCAGGGACAAATGCAGAGAATCATGAACATATTTACATCCAAATTTTTTGAGGATAGTACGGATAGTGGTTTAATTTTGCAATTTAATTATGTAAATCAATTTTGTTTTAGTGAATAATGATGATAAGAAACTTGTGATGCCGGTGCAGTTGTAGAAGCAGATGAAGTAGGAGAAATAGCAAGAGATATCATCTCTGTCTACCTAAGTGCAACAAGGAACATCAAACTAGCAAGTATTTCAAGCTGGGAACATTGAACAGCTTCTGAAACATCTTGATAGAACTGTCCAAAGTCATAGTAATGCTGTTGCTACAGCTAATACTGAATTTCATGTATTCCGTACAGAAGTTCAGAATCTACAACTTGAAGGACAAAGTACTGGTATGTAAGAAACGAAGTAATATTTTTAGATGTTAAAGATAGACTGAGTATTAACATATTAGAACTTAGAATACAACACTACCCAGATAGCACAATGATATTCTTAGGACATATGAATTTTCTCTGCGTATGCTCAGAATGTACTGCGATCTACTAAGAATATTGAGTACCTTCTGAGAATATCATGTGCTATCTGGGTAGAAACCGTAATTAAGATTTTCACAGAGATCAGAAAAGTAAAAGATATTACAAGTAGACTTCTGTGTATGTATTTAGATATATTCTTACTATTTATTGATAGAACCAAATTTAGAAAGAGAAATTATATTTCTTCATCTTTTCCACTTCCACAGCACTCGGTGTATGCGTTTAGTAAATAACTATGTTTACACATTCTGAAACTAGTTTAATTACAATTTATTTAAAGAAATTGGTCAGTGTGAGATATGTTCCAGGGATTCTAAGGCACTTGTAAATACTTCCAGGAATTTCTGAGAAATTGAAATTAATTGCTTTGGATTCCATATAGTAGTAATAATGAAGCTGGGTTAATCGTGGTATGTGAATGTAGTCTGTAATGAACACAGTTTATAATTAACTACATTATAACGTAGCATTCTATCTGGTAATGACGGTAAACGTGAATGATTGTATTACCGTTAACTTTTACATCTACAAAGGAAACTATCAATCCAGCAATCTTCAATTCTGAGCATTGGTGAATGCAATTATAATAGACTTTTGTGTATAATCTAAATATATATTGCCAGATAAGATGACTGTCAGCACTGCCTAGCGGACGGTGCTATTACGTTCATGGAACTAAGTACACAGGGGGATAAAGTTCGATAAAATCATTTGCGACAATACCATTGGGTTCTTGTCTGTTCTACCACTATCGTGCGACAGAACTTATCATTCGATGTCGCTTGCATTACGATTTGTAAAGGATACAATTAAATTACGTTAGAAAATCGAATAATTTGACTCCAATATACTTTTTTGCAGTATCTATCTCTTCAAAAGTATAATACCATTGTGTCTTCAGGTCCGCGTCAACGATATGAAGATGGCACAAGCGACAGTGAAGAGGATCGGCAGCAATATGAACATGGAAGAGACCTGCAAACCTGAGAACGTGGAGGACGCGCAAGACGACGAAATAGATGGTACAAAAGTAGATATGATGACAATGACAAAGTCTTGCTTGTTAGTACTAATTTCTCTGTTCAGCAAAAACGTTACAATCAATATTGTTTATGCTACAACTGTTTTTGTTCCAAGCAATGTCAATTTGAAGAGAAGGAAATAACTTAGAAGAACAGTATTTCAAAAGTATTGTCATATATTTCGTATTCGTTTGTTTCTCTCATTTTCATCCACTCTCACTCATAAATACACCCTTATTTTACTAATCTATCTAAAAAAAAATTGAAAATGAACGGCATGTAGGTACATACAAAATATGCGTGCAGTGGCCCGTGCAATCGATCCCAATCAAACTCATTAAATGATTGATCGTGGGCGATTTCACTGTACAGTGCAATTAAATACATAGAAAATGCGTATAAAAATAGATAGTCCCATTCAAGGCAGACACACCGTAGTGTATCCAATCATTTATTTTGATTTTTATTGAATGCAGCAGCATGCATTAGGACACGTCTGATGAGTAATCATGGAATACAGAACTCATAAGATTTTCATCAGAATGATAAAGAACCTGGATTGACGGAGTTCCATGAATCAATAAAAAAAGATACTAGTCACTAATTGTTCTGATTCTTTGGAACGAGTCAAGCTCCAGGTGCTTACGTGGTTTCCACAATCAACGAAACTCTATGGAATTATAAATAATCTCAGCCATATCGTGAATCTGGTAAATATTTCCCAGGTGGATGAAGACTATGATGGGACCGACTACGCCTATAATCCCTGTGACCATTATTAATACCAGCAGTTTGATTTAAATGAGGATCTATCCTGTACTCTCGGTATTCAAAGTTTCTTGGCTGATCCACAAGAGCTCCAGGATAATCCGGTGGCGGAGCAGTGTTGTTTTGAAATTGTGACAAATTCTGCAACATTCCAACAGATCGTCTCCAACTTGGAAATTGCTGTTGGATCTCCTCGCGCTCAATAACTTGTCTTCGTCGACTTTGCGACGAACTGCTCTCCGTAGAATTGCTATCTTCACTAGTGCCAAGACCAGGATCTCTTTCTTCGAAAGCTGCTAAACTTGTGGTAGGACTACCTTGCAAGGACTTTCCAAGACGATGCTGATGATAGATGAGTGTCGGATGAGGTATGACATAAGGCTGTTGAATTTTAGATGCTTTGGTATCCTCTTCTTGTGTTACTTCTTCGTCATTGAATTTGGAACAGGATCCTGGGCCAAAGATGGACAACAGTACGGGTAAAAGGAAGAGTCCGTGCATAGCTCCGATGAAGATAACGAGGAAGACCATCTTAAAGAATACTAGGAAGATATACGTTCCAGCTAATAGAAGAGCAACTAAACCAAGAATAGTCGAAGCTGCACCCTGGACTATAGGTAAGCCTAAACTGTAAAGACATTCCTTGACGCGATCCTCCGGTTTCTTTTTCTTGGAACTCATATAAGCATAACATATGTGGGCCGTAAAATCGACGCTGAAGCCAATGCACATTATCAGATTTATCATTGATATACTGTCAAGATTAACGTCCCATAGTGACATGTATCCTGCTACACCTAATTCTATTGAAACAATGCAAAACGCTACCCACAAGCAACATAGAATGTTTGGAATGAAGATAAAGCTGATTAACATCATTATCAAAGCGCCGAAAATCATGCATTGGATACTCGTAGGCCGGACTAATTCAAATTGATCAAAGAAAACGAAATAGGGGTGAAAAACGCTTGCGTTTAGGGGTGACTCGTGACATATACGTCGCAGTTCCTTCACCATCTCTTTCTCGTGATTTGTTCCGCTTATGTTAACCGCTTGGATTAAAAATCTACTCGCTATTATGTGCTCGCCGGCAGGATCAAATTTTACGTCTAGAGAATACGTGCTCGATGGGAAGAGCCAGAAGTCCTTTAGTGTCTTCACGAAATCTTCTTCGTTGTCGATGCTCCCGTTTACAACGTCTTGATTTCGTCTCATGTAACTCAGGAAACCTCTTAACCAACTCTCTGTATAAATTGGTGAGCTAATGTAGGAAGTTCCTTCCAGGGTTCTTGTTAAGTTTTCCATTTGATTTTGGACTTCCGGATCGCTGTAATCGTACGCGCCGCTCACCACAACCTGCGTCAATAAATACCAATTAATTAAATATATTCATTTTTCTCACATCGTTACATCTTGCATATGCGTATTTCGCGTAAGCCATACGTGCCAGAGATTTTACGATTTTTAATATTTAAAAAGTATGCATAATTGTTTCAACGGCGCAAATTAGCCAATTCCAAGAATAAGCCATTAGGTATTTCCTTTTTTTCCACGAAACGAGATTTAAAATTACAAATATGGAATTTATATAGCTTTTCTTCAAATGTAACCGGAGGAGAAAGTTGCTTATGCCTCGGCACGTGACATAATTACATACGTGATTGCTTATTGCTGATCTACGCAACAGCAGAGTAGCTAGTATTTCTCCTTACTTGAATTCTGTACGGAAACTCTCGAAAGTAGAAGTCTTCACGATCGTAAAAGGCCACTGAGTAGGAGTCTTCTTTGGATAGCTTACGTCTGTCCAGACCTTCTTCAAGGGTAGTCAAGCCGTAAAGTGCGCCAGCAAGATAAAGTCCAAAAACGATAATGACCAGAGCTTTGACAGATCGACAGTTCAATGCCACAGCAAGATAATCTCTGAACCAAGTCATGCAACCATGTTCAGGATTATCCAGAGGATTGTTAGGATCGTCTGGATCAACTCCGCCAGTGCATAAGAGACGATAGAGCCAGGATCTATGAGCTGCAAATAAAAATTTCAATTATCTTAATTATTTCCATAAATTATTAAAAGAAATTCCTTTTCGTACAACTAAAGTTACATACTCCATAAATAGTAGGCACCATTCGAAATGTTATTCTTATTTTAGTCTGTTGTGATTATTTTTTTGTATCGCACTTTAGTATTACATTACGTAACGTGTTTCAAGTCGTCGATGATCTATATCTTTGGAACGAATTCGTCCCGAAGACATATTACGTAATGTAAAGTCGATGGTAACCAAGAGAAATTATAAAAGAATCATCGTTTCGTATCTCTTGTAAAACATGAAAGATACTCATTTCTTTATACTTTGTAATTCACGTGTTTCGCCACAAATGCTTCAATCTAAAACTCGGTACCATAGATGTACCTATCATTTCCTTTATCTAAGTTTGCATAATATCGATGTCAATGTAAATCTTAGAGAACGTAACGATGTCCTAACGTAATAACGTGATTTAAAAAATTAAATATGAGGTACTGCATACGTTTCATAATTCAAGATTCCCGAATACAATTCATCCACTGTTAAATTAACTTACTGGATTTAGAGACTGGCTGTACTTTGCAGCATACGACACTGTGTAAGTTCTTCTGCTCGCAATATCCGCTTATTGCGACACATCCGCTGAAGAAGCTCAGGTGAAAGAGGAACGTGAACACCACGGCGAAACCTGTTGTTAAAATTATTCTTATCATTGTTCTGTGATTTTTAATTGTATTTAATGACACACCAAATAACATCATCGGTGCTATATGTATACCATACACATTTAAAATGCCGGTCATAAAGAAAGAATAGAACTGCTCTTTATATCTTGGTCGTATCTCTGTAATGTGAAGAGAAACGTTTCATCCTCTATGGCAGCCATTTTAATGTTTGATATATACATATGGCACGTCTAATAATATATTTGCATACTGTTATTTATGCACTCTATTATAAATTGTCAATAAAATGCAGCTTTGTTTTCGTTACCTACCGGAATAAATACAGAAGATCTGCACCGAAGGAAATGGCGACATGATGCCGATAAAGAAGGAAATCATGTCCGTTAATGATGTGATAGTAATTGAAACTGCAGCTTCGCTCAACGTGGCCGCCATGCGTTCTGGTACAGGACTCAGGATGTTTGTTCTTCGCCAAGCAGCCAGCATCACGAAAGTATCATCGATACCGATACCTAGAGAAAAAAATCATTGGAATTTTATATATGAATTATCACAAAGTAATTTTTAATTTATTGTACGTTATTTTTTTATGGTATGGCCGTGGCATTGTGGGAAAAGAAAAAAAAGAGTATTATGGCGGGGAATCATTATTCCAACCACAGGGTAGGTACCTGCGGCGTCATTGACACGTAATGCTTTCAAGTGAATCATTACTCGCAATTGCTACTCCCCCGTGATTCACTCTAGTAAGGTAATTGAAATTCACTGTGGTCGTTGCTGTACATAGTTCTCTTCGTTGAAACAAAGTTCGCGCCTATATCTTTCAAAACTTTCCCTAATGTTGTAATTTGGCAAAAACATGGAAATTCGAAAACACGAATAACCATGCTAAGCGACAGATTAATTATATCTGAAGCAATATAAACATTCGTTGCTTAACTGTCTGATTAATTGGTTTCTTACTGCGCATCTATGACGCAATGGCGTTTAGAATGTAAATGGCAAAGTTTACATATGTATATGTACTCCATTTACAAATCCTTTGAAATGGAGTACATGCGCAATGACTATCACCTGTCTCGATTGGAATATTTGTCCGCGTTAGAAACTCCAATAAAAGTAATTTTTTTAAATAAAAATAAACCTAATCGAGAAAGTGAAAACAAATATACCGTCGCATGATTCACACAGATGTCCATAATAAGAAATTGAATGATTCAACTCTTTTTTTGTGAAAGTAACGTACTGTATGTTGACATATGAAAAATCTGTACAATAGCTCGACGAAAAGGACATTCGAAACACGAAGGAAAGAAGACAACAATTAAAAGAATGGTAAACTCCATTGTTAATTATAACGTTCAAGTTGACAACATGGCAGTAAGCGTGAAGCTTCGAGTATAATGACTTGCGCGGTTAACAAAGGATACGTTCGATGACCTTCATGTTTTTATATCTCATAATTTTTCACAGTTAAACCGTCGATTCGATCAATCGAATAAAAACAGTTGAATGATTACCAGTTGATAATAATCGTCGGATGATTTTCCCATAGCTTATAAGTTCAAGTAAATTATGGTCGGCATTCGCGGTATTCTTCTCTACGCCACTTGCGTCTGAATAAAGGAATCGATTTCGTATTGACGCAAGGTCTTCGAGCAATACGATCCTCGGTATTACTATTCGTGGGGTGTCACACTACGTCACGAATACGATTAACCCGTATTAGGCTCATCGCCATGCAGCAAGTAAGAACGAACAGTGTCAACTTTCCATTTTACTTATGAACGATAGCGAGATCAAGATTCAGTTATAGAGACGCAAAGGATCAAACTAGTATATATATATAGAGAGAGAGAGAGAGAGAAATGGATGAAATTAATAAAGGAAATTTCCTTACCGATCATTAAAAATGGTGCAGCCAAATTGATACCAATAAAATCGATACCAATATACATGCACATTCCAAAGGCTGAAACCGTGGCCATTGCTGCCGAAACATTTCCCAGTAAACCAAGCCAAGGTTTGCTCCTCACCCAGTCAGCCATCATACAAGTGACCACAGAAAAAAGAACCATAATTGCAAAGGTACTGGAGAAATATGGTATTACGGTCTTTGTATTGGCTTCTAATTCTAATTCCAGAGTCCTCGATGCGAATCGTGCGGTACTGATATGTTTGAAAAGACCAGTATCTTCGGCATTGCCTACTGCATCCAAAAAAGCTTCTTCCCATGCTGCGCCACTGATAAAAAAATTACACGGAATATTACGAGATAAGGTATGGAATGATATTTTAATATGTATTACTATTTGTGAAGCTGCTTCGACAGAAAAGTGAAATAGAAAGCCATTTGCTAGATCGTTTTGATTCGCTACGCTTGTCGGAAAGACTCTCGCTTGATGCACGTTGTACTGACTTACATTGCATCCTGACGTTTGTTGTCGGCTGCTATGAAGTAGGCTAGTTGCACGGAAGGCACGGATTCGATTGTCATATCTTCAGTGATGACACTGCCGCCGAAATATACTGGGAATAGATGAGTATCCCAAGTGACCGGATTCAGCATCAGTGGAAAGGTTAAATTCAGTTCGCGACTCTCGACCTCACTGAAAAGATCCTAATGAAAATTGAATTTTGGACTCGGCAACTTTTCCTTTTGTTGCCGAACCGTTTTGTTACTTACGCAATGACGTGGTGTAAGTTCAGGATGTCATTGTTGAAGCAACGATCCTGCCAACGGGCACAGACCTGCTCGTAAGTAAATGATTCTCCTTCGTAAGTTGCTGTCGCATTCTTAATGACGTTATCAAGAAGTTGCAGCTCGTCCCAAACAGCTTTTCGCAACATATTACCATCGCCATCTTTTGGGATAATTATCACGTGTCCGAATCGTCCTGGTAATTTAATATAGATTAATATAGATCACATGAATATTAGCGATTGGTGTGAGAATCTTTTATTTCTTGTATTCTTACCTGGTCGGGTGATTCGTCCTACGTCAAAATGGTGGCTGTAATTTACTTTGAAGAATTGTTCAACTATGGCACGCTCATGTTTTCCAGGACCGTTTATTGGCGAGAAGAGATATTCCGGATCGATCTCGTAGTGAATTTTTTGGTAGCCTGTGATGCAAATACAGGCCAGGAGTACAGGAATTATCACGAAGTATCCAGGATGTCGTCCGACTACGAGACCGACTTTGTGGAAGGTCCGGTTTAACAAGTCGTCCACGCAGGTGAGAGTACACCACATCTACGAGAAAATCATTCGAACCTGACTTTGACGTACAATAAACTTGCAAGGTGCATAGAACAACTCCTAAAGTTCTGGTCTACTAATCATGTGAGTACGAATTGCGAGATCTTTCACTTCGTATTATTTTCATATTTCCTTGAAATGGAAGGATAATTTTATATCCTTCAATTAAGTGCAGTCGGTCATGGTAAAAATTTTACCCTTTGAACGCCTTGTACATTATATTTACAAGTGCTCAAAGGTTAATTAAAATCTCATGTACCACTAGAAACTCATATGAAGTGCATATACCACTATTGATTACATAAAAAATAAAATTCTGGAACTGCGGATGATTTATAAATAAAACAAAAAAGAAAAGAAGAAACCAGGATTCAATTTAAACTAATTTAAATAAATACAATCCATAACCTACATAGTTTCTGCAATTACTCGTTCGGGTCAAACATATATCAGCCGCCATTTATCTCGTACAGCGTTCGTGTCGAGACGCATGGCAAGAAGCTGGTTTAAGAAAGTTTCAATAGAGACACTGAATAATTCTTCCATGCGGAACTTTACGATATACTGAGGATTTTGTATCGCCAGGAGGTGGAAAACATGCCGCGAATCTAAGATGGGTTTTTCGCAATTGCGAACAGGGAAAATTCTGTAGTGAAAAGTAATTGCAGAATTCTAAGGGTTCAAGGAATTGGACAATTCTTAATCTGACGTAAGTCTTATTTTTAATCCAGGTAAATATTTGTTACTTCATTATTGTCGTCCATGACACCTGCTTATATTAATTTATATAATGGCGAGGGACTTGATCGTAATTTGTATTCAACTGTCACGTTGTTATAAATCACGTGATTACCATCACGTATAGATACTAAATTATGAGTACCTACTTATATTTATACAAAGGAATTATAATAATAAGTCTGCGGACAATTATGTAATTGTATAGTCACCGACAATTAAACGTGTATCCAAAATTTTATTGTCTTTACAATCCTTTGATTGTGATTGTACAACCTTGATGTAACAAATTACGCAGTTTTTTTGTTTTTGATGGATGTACGTTTTGATATATTAGTTCTAGTTCGAAAATTTTTATGAGAATATGTACTGGGTTGACAACTAAATGATTGCGGATTTTTTCAATATTACCTACTGAGAAAATCTGCAATCATTTAGTTGCCAACCCAATAGTATTCCGAACTGATTAATGCGTTAACAAGAAAGCGATTGAATCTATTAGCGACTGAATTAGTAGATAAAAAATTGTAAATATTACATTTACCCCGAAAAATAAGAAAGTTTTCCCGTAACAAGTTTTAAAATATGATAAACGTTCTTCCAAGTTTACTAAAAGTCATTACGCACTGACTACATGATTTATCATTATCGTTAAGCAGACTATTGCTTCCCTAATGACAATGCAAGATTAAAGTAACTTTTTTCCAGAAAGTCATTCCCAAAGAAAGAAATTTCCTTATGGACCTTAAGGACTTATTTCCTGCAAATGAAGCAGCTTGATTCGTGTTACTTAAATTAAGGCTCGTCTCCAGAGATCATGTAGTTAGTTGTATATACATATATAGTGTACACAAGTATTAATTACACTTGCTTCCTTTCCCACAGAGTTCATATGACTATTTCAGATCAAACTGTACCTATCATAAAAGAAGCTTCTATTCAAACGTATACGTTCGCGATGAGCAATCTTCATCAATAGGGATACGAGGAGTTCGATGCGTGTCAATATAATTTTTTGCAATAAAATTTGCAACATGCAGTATGTAACATACATTCAATTTTTTCGCAATAACACAAGACAAGGTGTTATCCACGAAAAAAGAAAATAATAAGCACAATATTTAATCACTTTTGCCTGACCCAGAAAATTGAATAACATATTCGCGAGGATATTAATAATGTAATATAATCTTTTATATAAAATTGCAAGGGCCATTTAAAGAGAATGTTTATTACAAGTATGCAATTCTGAAGTTCATTTCGTCACAGTAGCCATACGTGCGCGCGCATGTGCATTCAAGAAATGACTGGAAAGTAAAAATATATGATGAAGCACGCTTTAAATAATTGCCAATCAATTTATCAATGAATGAACATTTCATTCTCCACCAGGAAGTAAACAGTTAGAAAGGCACTCTTTGTATTCGTTTAAAATAAAAATACGACGTATAAGAATAAAAAGATTTTGTGAATTTCACATCGGTTCATTTACAAGGGTAATAACAAAATTTAAAAATGGCCGCTATCGACAGCGTTCATAGAAAACTTTCAAATAAACATTAGTTACGCGTTGCTATAACGCAACAACAAATCGTTACGCGTTGCACCAGGTACAAGGATGTGGTTTTCGTTTGTCCTTCCGTTTCCTTCGGCGGACAGTGCTCCGTCCCAATCACTCGACTATTGATAATGGACAGTGCATAGTGTCCTTGTGATATTAGCCGAGAAAATCGGCACGTAATTAGAAATCGATCCGTGATGAAATTGATCCTGGCGTAATCAGCGTGTCGCCAGGGACGTTGAGTACAGGGTTGTCTGAGAAAATGTTAAGAAAAGCCAAACTTTCAGGTTGCCTCCGCAAAAGTGAAAGACGAATCCGTTAGCATCCGGCAAAATCTCGTGTTCCTAGTACACTCAATACAAATGCCTAAACCTTCTGGAAAAATGGGAGTTACTGCACAAGTCGGAGATGCCGGTGACTGTCGAATGGACTGGAGAAAGTTATTTAACGTCATTGGGTAACCTGTCAGCCATGTTAGACGCGCACGATTGAATAACACTGTGGATACATGCGTAACACGCATTTCTTTTATCAAGTTCGGCTGCTCTCAATGGCGGCGAGCAGAATCTTTAGAATTATTTTTTCATTATATAATATATACATACTAGACAAATATATCCTGAATTTATTTCAGTATTTACGAAGTAAGGAGGAAAGTCGGTACCGTTGACCTAGTAACCTGCAGGGACTTACCTAAGCCATCGACTTCTTATGCTATATGCTAATTTATTCACGTTTACGTCTGTCGCATGCGTAATAGTTAAAAATCTCGTCGTTTGTCAGAATCTTTTGATATTGTGAAATTACGAATATTAGATACGTTATTAGATAGTAGCATCAAACGAACGACGAAAATTATTCGTGATAAGAATTTGTTATCTCGTAGTTTTCATTTTTGACAATATGTTCTTTTATCTTTTATCCAATGACATTTTCGAGAGCTGATTGACACTTCTCGCTCGAGAATATTTATTTTTTTATGAGTTTTTAATTGATTAACTGATTATAATGATTTGTTATCTTTCATCGGACACTGCGCTTATACTTGCCATGAGGGAAGTCATACGTAACACTGTGTACGGGAAGTGCTGCGGTGTATCTATACGTGTAAGATAATATAGATTGAATGATACCGTTAGCGAACACGAAGCGGTATTCTAGATTTATTCATCGTTGCTGCTACAATGTTTTTATATGGAGATTATAGTCTTATCAAAATCATCCTGAAATTATGGATCATAATAATCGCTACGAATTCGCTACTGGGGAAAACAGACTGGTATACGAACGCAAGACGTAATGAAGTAATGACGAAAGTGCAGCCGATAATATTAAAATAGGAAATCGTTCCTGGTCACGTGTTACTTTCACATCATATTCCGCACTTATGCATAGACATCAAATATTCTGTGTTTCAAGGAAACAGAGTGGACGAGGAAGAATTTCTTTTTTATTATTGATAAATATATTATACGGATGATTAAATTCATAAATTATTCAACTCGTGTAATGGGAAATAATAGTATCGGTTTATGGAACGCTGATAATTCAAAGAAGTTTAAAAAATTTACATTAAATTCTTCAAGTGTCAAGTAAAGTAATTATCAAGCTTTCATTAGGGATTTTATTGGAGTTAATTAATCTTGTATATGCGTTAAAAGGGTCGGTCCGATTATCGAACTTCATTTAAATTCTATCCTGGAGAAATGTTCTTAGAATTTTTTTTAGAAATGACTGTGAAGAATATATATGGGTTACTTTAGTTCTTCTTTTTTTCTCAGAAGCTTACGTCCGACAGAATGAAAGTGAGAGTAAGTGCGTGCACAGCAATGGCCGGGAGAAAATATGTGGCGGGTGCGTGAGTGTACGGTGTGGACGCACCTGCGCGTTCCTATAGGATTAGGGTTGCATTTGGAAGAGTAGTTAAGAAAAACCCTGAGCCCTAAGATATAATGTAACTGCGGCGCGTCTTAGGAATGCGAAGAATTTTTTTTCCAGACAGTCCCTGACCATTTCGAAAGGACCAAACTGACCTGGGATGGTCCGTACACAGCATCCAAGGTGGCTGCATTCACGTTCAAGGATTTTTTTTGAATTTAAAACGTCACACCGTGAATCTTTGTAACGCGAAGATCAGTGCGAATCGATTGAAAGCGTTTGTTTATAATTATTTAACTGGTAGTGTGGGTGACCAATTTTTTTCATTGTTTATTGTTATTTAATGCTTATCTGTAATCTTTAGATAGTTTGCCTCTGTCAGGTCGTATCTTGTAGATATTGAAATTCAGCATAAAACATTTCTTGGCACTTTCAATTTCCCCTCTCGAAACCAGGAAAGTGAAGGTGTTTCTCTCGTTTTAAAAGGAGCACTACGTGCTCTGTAGACTATTCGACTGCAACTCTAGACTATTGAGCGCGACTGATACCGAAGTACTTTTCTGCAATAAAACACCGATTCCACAGAATTTCAGTGACGCAACAAAGCGCAGTGTGTCATTGCATCAATGTGGAAATATTTTTCGTTCGACAAAAAAATTTGTTTCTTTTTTTCTTAACTTTTTATCGATGTAAAGAAGTGGATTGACGAAGAAGACTGCGTGTATTATTGCTGACAATTTTTGGGTCTCCGCATATGCACCATATAAGGACCGGTTACTGTATTAAGAAGCGTACACATATCGCACTTGCATACAAGTACAGATATCATACTGTTTATATCGAATGCATTGCAAAACTTCTCGCTGCAAATCAACGGCGCTTGTACCATAGAGAATCGTGGCAAGGTTGTCGAGTAGGACTTTTTTTTGTCACTTGCGATTCGCGTTATTTATACATATGCCAATTTTTTCATATTTTTCTCAACTGGTTTGAACTTCACGACACGGAGATATAAATAATAAATTTACCGTTCGGACTGTACGGGACTGATCGCGTACCTCGGATGGATTATCCAGGTCAATTTTTTGTCATAATCAAACGAAAGATTTATTTATTTCAATTCTATGAAACGGAGCGTGCTGTAACTCTATAGTCAAATAATCAGCTCAATTTTCCTCTCGATCGTATCACCTTTTCATTCGTTATATAAAATTTCCACGGACACGTACATCCTGTATGAGTTTTACGTGATGATTAATTCGATACTACCCGCATCTTCAAATTCGATCTTATTGTTAGAACGATAAGTGTTCGATACCCCTGTGAGATTTCTCTAGCACGATTAAGCTATACAGGGTATTTCAAAAGTTTAATCCATAATTTTTTTTCATTATGATTTCGAAAAATATATATATAGCTTAGATCGAAAACTCACACAACGCGCGAAACGTGTTTCGTTATTGACCTGTACAAGAAATATGCCAGGTTAAAACAAATAATTCCAAACGAGCCGTCTAAGCGAACGTAACGACTATAACAAATATTAGTATTCCTGTTGTACTACAGGTATTCATAGATTGTAAAGTCAAGCCTGTTAATGACCACAGCTAACGCGTCACTGGAACTAGAATTTTGTGCTAACAATGATCTGGTGGATAATGAGACTGTGCTGTACGCTTTTTTAAAATATTTCTTTAGAACGGTCCTCGATGTTGCTGTTATTACGTAACGTGGAATCCGTGCAGTAATTTGAGCGTATTATGAACTCAAATTGACAGAAATATTTGCATTGTCATAATGGTAAAAACATCGCAGATGGGATTCCTGTTGATATACATTTTTTTATCGTGTCAAATGACTAAATCATTATGAAGCGGATTTTGGAATTCGCGTACGAGTCATTGCTTTAGTTAAAAATGAATTTGGCGATATCGGATCAACTATATGATGGACGCTATGTGATATATTTATTATAACAATATATTTCTTTTGACTGTTTTATATTATTTATGTGGTATTGCAGTCAAATTTTTATCAGTTATTAACCGTATTGTTCTTTAAGTCGTTAATGAACAATGACAAATGATTTTGGTCTTGTATAGTCGAAATAATTTTCATTGACACTTTTCTTATTTGCACCTTTTCAACTTATCAAGATTTAACGTCATCATCCTGAAGTTCAAAATTCTTATCATTGTAACTGACGAATTTTTTTTACTAAATTTCCATTATATTAATTTTCAATTATCTGCCGCCTGTTACAGCAAACTCAATGTAAATAATTAACCTATTCATTTGTCTTCTACGACAAGTTTGAATACGCTTTAAAAAAATCATAACTTTCAATTTATAATGGCGGGTGTTTCAAATCGAACAAGAACCAATGATGATATATGATAAATATGCAGATAAAAAAGAATCTAAAACATACATACTTACACGCACTATATATATATCTCACCTTTTTATTGACTGCAAATCGACGAAAGTCGACTTTCTCGCAAACTTTATTTCACAAACTCCAATAAGCTTCGCACGTATATCAGCTGCGTCGACTTCCCGATAACCGATCCAAAACTTTATCGAACTACAGTAACTTCATCTTGTTCAACGATATATTTGCTGCACAGTATTAAACAATCGGTTAATCAGTACCATGAGAATGTTTATATTATTAATTTATGTAATCTTTCAATGGGTTTTAAGTCATGAAATAATTAAAGAAAGGTGTTCACGAAGAACTTAGTCGTTTTACAGCATCTTGTTCACTTCAATATTACAGCACGCGTTGTCATTCGTCATTTAATGATGACTGAGAATGTTCGAACAGAACGAAGGGTGAGGAGGTACTGAGCACGTTAGTGAGCTTCTAGAACGACATTGCTCTTCTAGCATTCGAGAGGCATCCACCACCACCTCGAAGAACGGTCAGAAACGACCGGACGGTCGGGACAGTCAGGATAGTCGGAGGGACGTCTCTTGCCGATGGTGGGGTCTTATGCTGAGGATCGCCGAGTATTTCCATGTAGGAAGGGGTAGAAAGGGGCTTCATTACTCTCTTTATGGATAATGCGCTGCTGCTACACTTATCCAGTTTGCACTTCCGTATTAGTTTAGGTTACCTCCTCCATCTATATTTAAACGGGTGGTTAGGCGCTTCGTTAACCCCGAGTATATCGACATCCGAGCCTTGTTATCGATTCGACTACTCGCTTCAATAAAAATCGCGTTAAACTGTAATAAATATTCGCATCACACTTCAGCGAATAACGACGCATCCGTAAGATTGTCGTACGACGGCTGCTAATATAATCGTCTGGTGTTATAATATATTTGAGCGAGTTTAAGAACGCTTTTTTATTTCACTATACATGATGGTTTTGTAGAGGATTTTATACGAGAGATTATTTTTTCTCTTACGGACTTTTTTAATATGCACCTGTGCCGGTAACCTCAAAGTTACGGGAGATGTTTATAAATACAGTGATATATAGGTTAAAGGAGAATCGGTGGACTGGGCTGAATGCTTGGTTCCGTTAACGCCATCGGCTACCACCTGAATCTGTCCAATGGCGTCGAAATTGACCCACTTTAAATGCCCTGACTTTTCGTAGGATACGCGAGGAAGTTTAATTATGAAAAGGTTGTTCGATTTTCGATGCACTTTATTGATTCGATATATATTCTTGATCGATTCGTGAAGCTTATTCTCGTTCAGTGTTGTAGCAGTGGATCGTTCTTTTTTTATTTCAATTATTTGACAATTGAGGCAATGAGTCGTACGTTGTAACGCGTTTCGCACTAAACTTGCTGATATCGAAATTTGTTTGAATACGTAAAAGCGAGGAGATTAGATTAGTGTGGTATGCGGACTGGAACAATGCATTTGAGGAATTTAAATATTGTAGGCCGATAATACGTGAGCGTTAGAAATTGTCTGTTTGACAAAGAATTGCAAAAGGTTTGTCTTCTGCAAAGATTGTGTTATCTTTGATCTATTGATGATCCATGGTTTCGCAATATTTTTGTAAGTTGTTAAAAGAACAATTTTTTTACAATAAAAGTTTCACGAGAAACCCTGTAATGCCTACCTGAAAAAAGTGTTGGACGAAATCTCTGTCGAAGACGAAATTTAAGTTTGCGAAAAAGGTTTCATGCAACAATAGCTTGTTACAGAATACGTGGGTTAAAGGACTGTCAAATATTTCGGAGCTCTTACCTGAACAGGTAGATGATTCTTGGAAAATCTTATTTTTGGAATTTATTGAAAAGGGAAAATTTTTTTTAACCATGACCACTGCATTATGGGAAACGTCCTTTCAGATTCAGACAACCCGATGATTTCGCTGTGAAGTAAAGTAATTTGCTCCAGTTTTGAAACAAGGCAGTGTCATTGTCATTTTCATAGAGATTTAACGAAATATTGTCAATTTAAATGTATTATTCTCGTTTGGAAGATCGTGCGCGCAGATTATCGCTTAAGCGTCCTTCGCACGTCTCGACAAAAGTAATTTTGGAATAAACTGCGTTACTTACGTCCAAGGCGATGACGTCATCTGGGCCAACATCATCACTCCCCCAATTTTGTCATATACTTAAATTAATTTTTATCCGTTCACCCGGTTAATTTTCAATTACGAAAGATCACTTTATTCCAGTAAAAGGGTTAAACTCTATTGCTTTCTCCGGAATGTATTCCAAGAATTACGCGTTACTTTCCCAAGGTACTTAACAATATAACGGTATATTTAAGACACTTTCCTGCAAGATTCAAAACGTCTCCGTCACGCGATTCTTCATTTCTCCAAATAGATATTAACATATAGACAAATTTATTTTATCCCTTTACGAACATGTTCGAATTTTATCCTACAAATAACTACTGCACTATCGACCTTTATAAAGATCCCAGTGGTCGCCATGCCAGAATAGGATAATTAGGTATAAAAATAGTCAAATAGTTCACTGGTCGTTCAATTCTATTTTGAGAATGATCGTTACCGATGAATTCTATCTTTAGGGGGGCCAGCCTTTTATGTCATACAACGTAAAAGAGTCCCTTGAATCGAAAACTGGTTTTGAACAAAAACTATTTGTATGCGAAACATTTTTTATAAATACAACAGACGTGTATTTTATGTCAGTATCTCAAGTATCAGGATTCAAAGTACAAAAGAAATACTTATCATTCACTTCGGCTTAATTAGGCTCCGATTCGGCGGGTTCGATAGGTCAGAGGGCGAAACTCCGTATCTTCGATAGACGAAAATGTGATAAAATTTGACGATGATTCACTAGTGACGCAAGCTAATGTACTATACATCACATTGTCACGACTGTCACCTGTAAATATTTACTACGACAACATCACGCGCTGTCCTTATTCCTCGAATCTAATGAAACTACAGAAAAGTTTAAACGTAACTAAATTTATTTTAATGACCTGAAATGCGCTCTACCGAATAACGAAATATTAAAAAAAATATTAATACAGTTGTAAACAAATTTTTACTTCCACATATTATATCATGACTTTTAAAAAAGATCAGATTGTCGACTTCATCGTTATCGGCAAAACACAATTATCATCATTTGAAATGTATCTTTCCACGAAAATATTAATTTTCTCAAAAATATTTCCAACAATTGTTCAGAGCGTCGAAACAAACAAATTAGTCTTACACATTTTTCATAATAATATATCAGGCGTCCCAGTCGAACTGAACCTATTTCTTTAATAACAATATCCTTCCTTCTCTGGTAGATTCGCATAATCATTAATTACAGATTGTGGTAGGTCAGTCGACGGTACAAAACCTTGATAGACATAACCAAGATGTTCTGCCCTCGAATCATTCCTTATGCAACTCTGACCTGTAACCTACTTTTTTTATCAATGCACGTAATATTATTTATCAGTCACCAGCGAATTAAGCAATCAATCGATCGATAAAAATTGCCTTAAAAATCATTCTTAATTTTGCCATATATTCAAGTACCTAACTGAACAATATAAAAGTCAATTATTTTTTCAAATCCAAATAAAAAATTAATCATACCAAAATTCATATTATGTATCAATAACCGTCGTATCTGTAATAACAATCTCTAAGCTCGCCACACGACAATTCAATCAACTCCATTCGATCTTATCCATGTTCTTATTAACAATCGAAAAAAATATTTCAAACAACCTAACCATGTCGTCACGAAGGATAATCTGAATAACAAATAAAATTATTGACAAACATCACGTATACGCATTAACCAACTATCACTGTTCATTTCATCTTGTAAATTTCTAAGAAGCATATATCCTGCCCGACGCTCAATGACGTCACAAACATCTGGCTCGAAAATATTCTCGCAATTTTTGTGAAAGCAGATAATGGACGCAGCGATATCACCAAGTGACACAAAGACGACCGCCACGATGACGTATGCAACAGTCAGTTACTCATCCTGCTGTGAATGTAACGATTAATTAGTATATATAACCCGAGTGAGTCTGCTATAGTTATCAGTCAATAGACTAGTACATTATTAGACCACTTGATATGAATAATTTGATAAACACTCAGATGGAAGAAGACCTACGCGTTTACAGATGACAGTACAGATTAATAATTCAGCCCTCTTTTATTCAATGTTGTCTGCTCTTATGAAGTATATGTAATACATATGAAGTATATGTAATACATATGTACACAGAGATAGACTAGCCAATCATTGTCCTCCTACATAGTTTGTGACTGTCGTATGTATTACGATTACTGCTCTCATTCAAGTAATTAATCTTTACTCTTGGAATGTTTGAAGAACATATTTTACCTACGTAAAGGCCTGCAATAAGCACTTCCAATCTTCGTGATCTTCTCTTTGTAAGATCCGACTGGAAAGTGTTTTGTCAAAAATTCTATAGCTACATAGTAAATTGATAATATAAATGACAACGTCATTGTCCATGAATTAATGACCGGATTGTAATTTTGGGCGATTTCGTAAAGAGTAAACTGTGATAATCGAAATTTCATGCTGTTTACTTATATATAATGTATATTGTTACGCAAGAATATATTGCAAGCGTTTTGCTACGAGTTACAGAAGGACAGGTTCTTTCTTTAATTTTTTGATGCGAAACACGCCGCTTGGATTATAACCAGGGTCGAGTACGTTGGCGTTTCAAAATAGGTAATAATGGTGCTTTTGAAAATTTTAACGTACCCGAAAATACTATTGTGTATGCAAAGTATCCGGTTACACTACAAATATGTTTTCTCCTGTTGATTACTGTTCGAGTTCAATGTCCCGAATTGTCGCTGCTTTTGAAAATAACTAGAAAACCAAAAATGTAGGTTGGGTTAGGTACTGCGCTTTAGGATTTAATTGCGTTTTGACACTCGAGAGTGAAATTCTACGTGAAACAGTAAATTACTTTCTTCTTTTGCGATGACTGTGTTGACAAAAGCAGTTTGTCTACTCCAGAGGATGGACGATTCGTATTATTTACACAGATTAAATCCGGTTTCCAACGGAGTCCGGGAGGAATCGCATAAACACGTAACTGCTGGCGCGTTCAGTTTTTTGGCTTTCCTTTCGCCCTCGACAGTCTAACCAGAATGGATGTACCAAGTATTATGGCTCTTGGAGTCTTGTTTCTTTTCTATTTCTCCTTTCGTCTCCCCTCCACGTTGGTGATATAACCATCTCCATGCCTTACCTTGCATTTACGGTATAGCATGGCAGAAGTCAAGCATAAGCACAACTTTCTTCCGGATGGTCGGCGTCGGCATAATGACTCCTGACTTCTTGTACGATTGTAGTTTTCTTATTTGATTCGTCGAAAAAATGGAAGCGGCGAGAATATCTTTATTATTATTGATTAAGAATTAACATTTTAAAATGAATTGGGTTTTACGTTTCGATGAACTGTCGATCCTGGATGAAATTTTGGGAATATACTGTTATTTGGAAATTGCGTATGTCTCGTTAAATACTGTTTAGGTGGACGGTGTATGCAAAATTTGAAAACGGTGAAATCGTTGGCTTTCTAACGATATAAGAATATTTGACTGCCTTAATGAGAGCGATAACGATAATTTCTACGGTTACAATTCCTGTGAGATTATGATCGCTGGAACGTATGCTGAATTTTACATGCAAAAATTACATGTGGCAGCGACATTCCTTCTTCGGATTTCTATTGTCACCGTGCTCTCCTTTTTCGTTATTTCCATCCTGCGAACCGCTAGGTAGGCGGTAGCCATACCTTGTTGGGTACAGGTAGACTTCAGCATTGAAGTTTTTGTACGGTCTATTGTTACCGGCTGACTAGTCACACATTTTCCTTTGGTCCATATACTCCATTTTAACATGCATGGATGCTGAACTA
>JARQST010000006.1:700555-773191 GCA_030142225.1 Pachycephus smyrnensis | reverse complement strand
TCACGAATATAACTGGCGAAACTTATTAAAGTTTCGTGGAAATACGTAATGTACGGTGTATTAGGTTAAAAACTTTCTTCTGTTACGTAAACGACCATGACGATCATCCGACAAGGAATGGTTTCTGCTTGAAAGAATAAAACGATTCATTTAGTTTTTCATATTGGAGTAAACTTGATTCCATTTTCAATTAACAGTTAAGGCTAGCTACTCTTACTCATTGAAATCTCCCTAAAATCCAATCGTATTAAAAACTGAATGCTCTGCAGAAATATTTAGCATGTAAAATTTATTTAATTCAGAATCCACGATCAATCTATTGTAAATTGAAGCCATTCCCTACGAATCTCGAGTCAGTTTGCAATACACTTCTTAGACTTTCTCCGTCGGCACTCGTCCAAACTGGAGAAAGTGAAGGATACCCGCCATCCTCTAGAATGTGCGCGGATGATTAGGCACAAAATAAATTCGGGTATTGATATTAGTAAGCCCTTAAAATCGATTAAACGCTATCACTAATAAAGTATCGAATCGATCGCTAGATTTCTTCGATTACGCAATTATCGAATTAACGCATAAATAGAAATCAAGTGAAAGAAGCTTTATCCTTACCAAATCGTATATATTAATATTACTACAGGTGCCAATATTATTTTTCAACAATCTCCACGTTGTCATTATCGTTGACTTTGATGGACCAATTTTTTTTTTTCATACGCCTTATCGATATTTGCCAATAATCTAAATATTGCATTTTTCAACGTGGATGATATACATATAAATTTTCATTAAAGATCTACGAGATCTGTCTACCAGATTGAATGGCAGGAAATTAACTTCAGAATAAACAGGTGGAATTGCCTTCAAGAGACACTGTCATTACTCTCAACCAGCACCCACTATGTTGATGATTTATATAGAGATCCGTGTAAGGCTGTGTATCAGTATATATGGATATATATATACACGAGGGTTAATGATGTCCGCTACACTTCACACTTCACTATGAGATTCGCTGTCATCCGACAATAAGGAGGGGAATAAAATTGGACTCTTCGTACAACATAGTGTATATATATATTTGCACGTTGAAGTTTACAATCTGTAACCTCCGTGCAAGAAAATTGTGGATTATATAAAAGAACCATGTTATGTGCCAAACAATTGGCAGTGAATTATGAAAAAAATTCATTCACCAACCTGAATATTAAAACGTGACGGCTTGAGTTAATGTAATATGAAAATTATAGAAGTGGGCTCAAGGCTAAATAATTCTCTTACTGAATCCCTTGCGTATTTATTATATCATAGGATGAATAGTAAACAATGCCACGTACTTCGTACAAACTCTGTGACATACTTACAGACCTATTTGAGGTCACTCCATTGTTCTGTCGTGTAAATGCATATTCTTTTATTACAAAATGAAGTTCCAAAATTGAAATTTGAACGCTGTAATTTGATTCCCCTGTCACTTTGTTTTTTTTTGTATTTTAAATATAGATACAGAATTAGAGCGAAATCTGTTATGTGAACAATATGTATGTATAACAATGACTGAGCTTTAATTATAATGATTAAGTAATAAGTTCAAATCATCGGCGTTAAAGGTGTTATATATTAATAGACAACGCATGAGATTTTTGCAAAATTAAGTGGTTTAGAAAGAACAGCAATATCTTAGGCACACTATCTATTCGGTATTTTCAAGGAGGCCTGATAAATTGAATCACGATTTTGATCGAGAGAAGTCATGCGTGGCACTTGCGTTTGCTTTATATATGTAAGGTGAAATATTAAAAAAAACGTATTGTTAAAAAATAATTTCATTTTCAAGGATTCATTGCAGTGTACTTGACGTGTCAAAAACAATGCTATGCGAACTTGTTGCAAAACGGAGATCATAAGAATTCAAGCGTGCAAGGATATTTTTAAAATTATGGCTGTATTGCTTCCGGTCTTATACATTTAATTTTACGTCATCGTTCATACGGTCATTGATCTTAACTGGAGAAATATGAGTAAAATAATTCTGTAGACGAAAAAACGCCATTAGCTTTCCGGTTTACCGAAATTCTCTAAATTGCGACTAGCTTTCCGGAACACGTTAAGTCAAGAAGATCACGAGTGTAATTATAGTTAAATAAACAAGTTCTTCCAGCAATTGCTACCAGAATAAACGAAAACTAACTTTGATGTGAAACAAGTTCAAAGGATTGAGTATTGAATCGCTAGTCACGAATATGCAATAAAATTATGGAACGGAAGTTTGGATGTCATTGCCAACGTACTTCTGAACTCGTGACAGGTTAGTTATTTTGAATTGTGTATCTGACAAAAGATAAGGAATTCATGATCCTAGTATGGACAAGAATCCAATAGTGATATTAATAATAATCCTATCAGCATTTATTATATGCATACATTAGTCATGTTTAAATGCGTAAGCAGGCAGAGGGAATTTGTAGGCATAAATGGAAATAATGATTGCTCATTTTCATAAAGCTGCCGATGTTTATTCATATGTCATTATTAACAACAAGTTCCTTATTATGCTCTTGAACTACAGATATTCTTTCTAAGCATACGATCAGCTCACAATGCTTAGTGTAAGGAAACATATCTACTGGTATAGCTTTTACCGGAACTAAAGGTTCGCCAACATACTGTTTCGAAGTTGGTCTAGCTAGATCGATCAAATTTCTGATTGCAGCCTTTGGATCACAGGATATGTAGATGAGCTTCTTTACTTTCTTTGCTCTACGTAATGCGAGCAGAGCTGTCTTATCTGTAATATGAATAGTAGCATGAGATTTGTTGATTATTTGGTGCAATGAATGTATCTCTAATAGTGATACGTACGTAGACCAGCTCTAGGTGGATCCACTACAGCTATTATACTGCTTTTCGTTGTTCGCTGTATAACAGGGTGCAAAATGTCCTCAGCTTTTCCAACAAAGAATTCACAGTTGGTTACACCATTTTTGATGGTATTTTCTCTGGCATCCTTAATAGCGTTACTCATCATTTCAAGTCCCAATACTTCACCACAAAACTAAATAGTTATATTTTTAATATATTTAAGATATCTCAAAATAGCTTTCCATAAAATGTTAAGGAAAATGTTAAACCTTTGAAAAACAAAGCCCAATTGTGCCAGTACCACAGCATACATCCAACAGGGCAATATCAGGATTAGGATCAGCCAATTCTATTGCCGTTTTGTAAAGTATTTCTGCAGCCATGGTGTTTACTTGAAAAAACGCGTCTGGAGATACACGGAAGGTCATGCCTAGCAATTCCTCTTCGATGTATTCTTTTCCACTCAAATGATCAACGGTACCACCACCTTGTCCACCGGCACTTCTACATAATTATCAACAGCATTGTTACGCTATATTCCAGTGAGTGAACAATGGATATTTATCTGACATACCGTAGACCTATTGTTTGAAAATACAGAGACGTAACTTTTGCTTCAAGACCTTTTCCATTTTCAAAATAATCTCGAATTTCTTCTTTTATTCCGTTTAATTCATCAACTGACAAACTTTGTGGATTCATTCCTATTATCAGCATTAAATGATCGCAACGCGTTGTTCTTGCTGTCACTTGCTTCCAATATCCACTGTGATCAACTGGATTGAATACATCATATTTCGATTTTTTGATAAACTCTTCACATATCTTAAAAAAGGATGAAGTGTTAAATGCAGTCTAAGAAATCCTTGTTACGTTATTGTGATCAATTTCATGGTCTACCATAATTGCTGATTTCATTCTTTGTGGAATGTGACACAAATCCTGAATTGGTCCAACTGCTGTTGATCCAGCAGCATAGCTAGATATCCTAAAACCTATTATAGTTTCTGTACCTTCAATGTTTTTACCAATAGTAAATTCACATTTATTTCTATAGCCCTCGATTAATTCTGCACTACGTATTGCTTGCAATTCACAGAGTAAACCATGATGAACACTTTGTTGTGAGTCTATCCATTTGGCTAAACTCTTATTCTCTTTGCTTATTTGTTGTCCAATCTTTAACAATACTCCTCTCATCTCTTTTTGCTTGAGCTCAAGCTAAAATGAAGAAAAATGGATGTTTATCTCTTACATTAACTATGATTATATTACACTTCAAAGGTCTTACCTGCTCAGTATATGGAATATTCCATAGAGGAACTGTAGAGTTTCTGACACGTTCTGAAGGTGAAAGAGCTTCATCCTCCTCATCATTTTTGGATCGTTTACTATTGGACTCTTCTTGTTCAAGTTTTCTCTTAATAAAAGGATCAGGTGCTGGTTTTGCAACCTAATTAAGAGATGCATAATTATAATTCTAATTGTCCTTGTTAACTCATATATGAATTCATGAATATATACCTGTGCAGTTAGCTTATAATTTTTCCAAGAAATACCATTTATGGTTGAAATTGCTTTGGATCTATTTTCCTCATTGCGAAAGGACACATATAACCAGCCACTGCTTTTTTTGGGTGGCTTCACTTTGCAGGTATCAAGACTAAGTTTCTCATTCAAAAATTTTTTAAATTCTCCCATTCCATAATGTTTTGGTAATCCTCGAATTTCAATTTTATACTTTTCTGAAGTAAAATCATTTCTATCAAGGTATGCATAGGGGTTCTTGTCATCATTTAAAGATTCCTCTATTGGTAATGTCTTTGCTGTCTTCAATTCATCCATTATTTTTATAAATTATGTTATTCTGCAATCAGAAATATCTTTTTAATGCACTGAAGTACTCTGCACTGTTTAAAAAATAAGTATTAGGTTAGTTTAGGTTATGTACCGTCAAAATAACTGTATGCAACACGTGTGTAAGACCACCCCTTTCGCCAAGGAATTACAAAAGTTCCCATTCAGCCATGAAGTAATATTAAGAGAAATCGAATCTGTGTGGTAGGTGTAAAAAATTGGATCACTGGCGCTATGAGTGGCGTAAATGACACTACTAATTATGACCTTAAAAGTGGCTAATCCTGTATTTTCATCCCAGTTTTGTCTAGTTCCTGAAAGTTTCGTTATGTGCGTCGTTGTAGTGACTCGGTGACAGCGATATTTCCTTTCTATGTTTCAAATTATTGTGGGTCTATTGCGCTTGAGTCCTCGTGCTTCTCGTGCGGGAATCCTCAGTATTTATATTTTTTGGAGCGGCTTTTGTGTCAAATATGAAGAGATTGTCGGAAGAAAGGACTAAACTGGTGTTCGAGAAACTTACAAAATAGTGAGTATTTGATGTGGTTAACAAAAATTTTAATGATTCTGTCAAGTACCAATATACTATTTTTCATATGATTTTGTTTTTAGCATAGGAGACAATGTAAAAGTTTTGATAGACCGACCAGATGGTACTTATTGTTTTCGAGAAAGAAAAGATCGAGTTTATTATGTATCAGAGAAGATATTGGCTCTTGCCAGCACTGTCGGTCCTGATCACTTGGTGAGCTTGGGAACTTGTTTTGGAAAGTTCACTAAGTCAGGAAAATTCAAACTTCACATAACGGCTCTGAATTACTTGGCTCCTCATGCACAGGTATACTAATATTAGACATTACTATATATTGTTCCATGTCAATCTTTTCCAACATATATTTTTCTTATAGTATAAAATTTGGATAAAACCTTCAGCGGAACAACAGTTCCTGTATGGACACCACATTGCAAAGTCTGGTCTAGGTAGAATAACAGAAAATACACCACAGTATCAGGGAATAGTTGTGTTTTCTATGAACGATTTGCCATTGGTAAGAATCCTTAGATCAAGGATTAATTATAGCTCTAATTGGTTATCAAATTCTTCAATGCATTGCAGGGTTTTGGAGTTACGAGTAAAAGTACGTCAGACTGCAAGCATGCGGATCCAATGGCAACTATCTGTTTTCATCAGGCAGACATTGGAGAATATATCCGATCGGAAGATACACTGCTATAGTTAAAATATTGTATAATATTAGGGTACTATAATACATAAAACACTAAAATAATTGATGTGCTAATTCAAAAATATGCCTACAGTGCACATTGCTCCAAAGGAACTTAATCATAAAGGATTTTATATAATTTAATTTTGTATAATGTAATATAACGATAAGTACAAGCAAGTGAACTTGTCTTTTTTTATTCATGTTAGTGCAACTAGATTTATGTTAACTCGAACAAAGTCATTTACTTTGAACGGCAACGGTTCCAAAGACAAAAATATCCAAGAAGATGGAATCCGGTGTAAATGATCAACATGTATAAAATATCCGTCCAATAATTCGTCTCGTCAAAATCATAACGATTAAGTACTTCAGATCCTTCGGTGATGCAGGGTAAATCCGAATTGGCTGTTTCGCAAGCTGTACATAGAAATAATACAATAACGCATTAAGTAATAAGAAGATCAATATGAAAAATTACACTGAACCCTATAACTTACAAATATTATGCACATCTCTCCATTGAACTATACTGAGTGATTCAGTCGAATGCAACAACCAGGATATATACTTGACCCATTGCACATAAATTGGTAACGATCTGGAACCATCAGATAACGTTACAAAATCTCTTTTTAAATTATAGAAAACTTTTAATTACCCCAGCTTAATGAAAGGACCCATAGTGATCATAAGGATATAATCAAAGGGCACGAGATAAGCCATCGCCAACGGCACACTGTCGAATGCAGCCGAAAAGAAGAATCCTGTAAAGTGAAAAATCATCATTCCGAGTCGCTCAACCTTAAAAAAAATACGCACCACAAGCTGTGGAAACATTCATAGTGAAAGCTACGACAACAAGCGTCATAGAAAAGGCTTCCATGGTACTACGTAATCCTGCCATCCAGTAGACAATCACGGTGAATAAAATAGGTTCAATGATGAGTCCAGGCATCTAGAATTGGGGCACAAAAAGTGATAAAAATAAATGACAATAATATCATACTGCATGCAACAGGAATAAAACTTACCAAAGACGTCACCCGGGCCAGATAATAAAGATGCACAGGATACATGCCAGATCTGTATTCTCTTAGAAAAAGTGGCAGCTCCTGAGGAAGAGCCGAAAGTGTTCCGTACATCGGGAAGAATGCATTCTCCGAAACCAGAATGAAGATTACACCCTGAACAGCCTGGATCCCTCTTTGATCGAACTTAACGGCGCCCACGAAGCAAAGACCGGCCATTGTTGCGAGGCACTACGCACTCTTGCCCTTGAAGGAACACGTATCTCGTTTATTAATCATGAGGACTTACCAGCTTTTGAAGAATCCTCAGGAGCTGCACAGAAGGATCGCGTACTACCTGAAGAAGACCTCGATGAGTCAGCCAGTAGAATCGTGAATACCAGTGTGGTTCTGAGCTAAAGGATAACAATAAATTATTTCCATTATGCCGATCAATAAGAACGTGATCGATCTTTAAGTAATACGAAGTTTCATTGTAAATACTTACAAATTTCTGTCATCCTGAAGATTTTTCCTCCACTAAAACATAATAGTCGAGTTTTATGAATGTCCTTAGTTTAGTTACCATTAAAGAATACTTACGTCATATGATTGAGCAATGTGCAATTCCAGTTGCAAAATGACGTCGAGTTCCTTGCAAGCATCGCTTGTCAAGTATGCATCGCATATCCTCTGCGCGGTTCTCCTGCAACTGTCTTCATCTCTCGGGGCAATGGCCAACGTCGCCACTAGAAAATCGGCTGGATTATAACTGAGGGGACACTCGTAACCCTGACTGCAAGGATGAAATGAAAGAGCATAAGTATTCAATTTCAAAATATATTAGACAATAATGAAGATCAATGTATCTACCTTGCAAAAAAACGAATTGCCTGAACGCTAGTGCCAGCGAAAGCTATGCGTCCATCAGCCATGAGGATGATCCTTTGGAATGAGTCAAAGGTCGCGGAACTAGGCTGGTGAATTGTGCAGAGGACAGTTCGATTACGTGAAGCAAATGAGGTCAGTCGAGAGACAAGGACGCTAGCCGAATGTGCATCAAGACCCGTCGTTGGTTCGTCCAGGAAGAGAATCTTAGGATCCGTGAGCATCTACAGGGAAAGCAACATAACGTAACAACATGAAGTACAACGTGTCTTAGAAAAATCTAAAGTCAAAAGTGCTTCACTGGATTATTTTTCAGACACCTGGTATATATATTTCTGTCTGCACCTGTGGCAGGAAGCCATTGTAAACAAAAGCTGTAAACTAATTCCTATAATACTAACTACAATGCTTAGGCCGATTACGCATAGTTGCGCAATAAGTTTTCGCTACGCGAAAGTGATTCTGCAGCAGCTTACTTGCTCTGAGGCTATTGTAACATTATCGAATGTCTACCTGTTGCTCGAGGTGAGCTGGTGTAACGACAACACTCCGATACGCGGCTTATTTTGCAAAGAATAAAAAAGTCGAGTAACGTACTTCAGTGGCGAATGCCAGTCTCTTCTTTTCTCCTCCTGATAAAACCTTATCGTCAGCACCACCGCTACCAATTCTTGTATTTCGTTTGCAGGACAGACCGACCTCGCGGAGAAGACTGTCTATCCTTTGTCGAACTTCCGATGATTTTATTCGCCTATCCAGCTTCATGCGTGCCTGTTAAGCGAATGAAGTATGGGTTGCAAATTTATTGTACAATTTTGAAAATTAGCTGTAATCAGTAAAGTAAAAGATGTTTCACAGTGACATTCAATACTGTACCATAAAGGTTAGATGCTCCAGGACTGTCATGGTACCAATGAAGATATCTTCTTGATGCATAAAGCTGCTGTGCTGTCTCATATATGACGAATCCACAAGACGTCCGTTAACGAGAATATCCCCGTGAACAATAATACCGGCTGAGGTAAAATCGTCAATAACGACCCAAGGGATGGAAGGGAATTAGAAATACATTTAATAAAATTACACAATCACATGCCAAATGACAGTTGGACAATTCGAATATTCACTTACGTGCCGTTCTAAATGCCAGTGCTGTCATAAGTGAAGTTTTGCCAGCACCGCTGATTTTTTTCCGAAAAATTACGAAAATTCATAACCACTAATTAAACAAGTATTCGCGATTAATAATTATTAATAATTACCTCCCACCAAGAATCGCCGTAAGATTGTCAGACTTCACCGCGCCGCGTACTAAATGCAAATCCAAGTAAATCTTTCCAATAAAAATAATTCATCTAATCTTATTTATTGACACTCACCGTTGTTCACCAGCTGTTTCGAAATTTTATTTCCACGTGATGTCGAGTAAATTGAAAGATCTCGCCAGGATAGTGTCGTTCCCCTCGTCATATTAGATCTTGAAGAATACGACCCACGTCGCATCTGAATTCTGTCCTTCGGCTCCTGGAGTATATCTTCCATAGTTTCTCACCTTTAAATGCTATCACTAATACCCGATCAATGTTATCAATCAACCAATGATCTTTTTCTAATAGCAAAACAACCACGAATTACAATTACAAGCCGTAATTTCGCTATTAGGATCAACTTGTGCGCGTACAGCAATAACGAAGAAGCCTTATAACGATGAAAGACGCACGGGCGCAACTGCTATCGCTTGGTTAGTCAACGAGTATCTGAAGGGCGAGGGCTTATGGTTTGAGATACTTTAGAAAGACTAAACTCGTGTGTGGTGAGTGGCAAGTACACGTATGATAAGACAACCATATGATTCGCTCAACACTTTTAGACACAGTGCCAGAACTAGTTAGTACCTATGTGTTTGAGGGAGTAGTTCTATGTAAAACTGATATATCGGTCCATATACTATATATAGATATTTATTACTGTAAAATATAAACATTTTTTATTATAATTCAATAAGGAATTGCATAATGGTTCAGATAAAATTTTTCAAAATTTTTTCAAGGTTTTAACACTGATTTTTTCTTCTCCTGTTTATTTTTTTCTTACTAATATATACTGTCTTCCTGCGTGCAACGTTCTGAGGCTCGAAATATCCTCCTTCCGAGAAGGGAGTGTCGGATTATATGGTAATCGAAAACCGAAACCCTATATGTTCGATATGTTCGATGTTAGACGCCCTAGACAGCGTATTAACGTGGTAACGCTTCACCGCAGTAGGATAAACACGACTCGTAGGTACAGTATTGAACATATAATCTCAATGAAAATTTGATCTAAAAATTGTAATTACGAAATCGTATTTATTGATGTTTTTTACGTGTAAAATTTCATCTTATTTATATTTATAGATTAAAATGTGCTTTAAATGTCTTTTCTTTCCAGCTGAATCTTTGGAGGACTTCCGGGCTGTCAAGAAGATTCTTTTTTCTATGCGTGGTCACACGGTAGATATTTCAACCGGTTTCTTCTGGGATACCGATACCACGCGCGGTCACACTGGCAGGAAACGTCCTTAGAAAATAAGTATCTCAGGTCACCACTTGTGGTTAATTTGTATACCGATGAGGAGGCATTGGAAATGTGTGATGAAGAGGATTTAGAAGTAAAAAGGAGAGAAGGAGTTCTGACTGAAGAAATTAATACTCAGGATCAATATCCTTGACATGATTTTGATACATAAACAAATACTTTATTTCGTATTGAACCCACATGCATGTGTTCTGTAAAAATTGTATTAATCATGATGATTGTGGATCCGGAAAATGAATCCAGGTACAGAATAATTTCGCGAAGACATAGAAAAGATGATTCATTATTGACGCCGGCGATTGATGACAGTGCGATGTTGTAATGGAAATTGGAGAACATATCCAATGATTATTTCTTATGGAATGTCTTGGAAAATAGAGCTAGAAATGCTAAGAACCGGAAGGCTACGATCAGAACGACAAGGCTGCCCACATCCATCCAGAAATCTTCCTGAAAGGTAATACGTGTTATAGATATCGGTATCGGTGTCAGGTAATCGATACAGGTTCGATTAAAAATTCTAATAAAAACTCGAATCGTACTTCGTAAAAGTTGAATGTCTGTAGTACCACGTGACCTGTTTTTGGACAGGTGGCGTTACTTCGTGTGCAGGCTATCGATTCCACTTCCGACCATTGATTAATAAGCAACGCTTCATTTCCGTATCGGAACCATGAGAGATAAGAGAACCACATAAAGTATGCTGGTACAGACCTGACAATTAAATATATAATAATTATAAATGATCAATTGTAGATGACAACGGAAGGGATGATCTGTATTTTTCATAATACTTACGCTGTGTTCAGAAAGAATCCTCCAAATAGTAAAAATGGTATAATAACGGGTGGACCTATTGACAATGCCATTGATAGACTGCTACTGCTGCAGGAGATGAGATAACCTGAAATTAAATGGGTGATTAGTTAAATAATTTTTTATCTGACCAGGTAGGACAGGAAAGAAAGAATTTAATCGTACCGAAGGAAGTCGACACGTTGGCTACGAGTGCTACGATCATAGTAGTGATGAAAAAGTGTTTGAATCCTGGATAAAGTCCTACCATGGGGTACGTGATCATGGTAAATAAAAAAGGTACGGCAATAAAAATTGGAGCTTCCGCCAGAGTTTTGCAAATGAAGTATATATCGGTTCGATACATTCCATTGCGTTGCTCTCTCAGGAATATTGGCAATTCCGCACAAAAGACCTGGGTCATTGAGTAAACGATGACTCTTTCTGATTTTAACATATTTCTTATCATTTTCAGGAAGGAATTATACTCACGTGGATCACCGCAAAGACATTCTGGAATGTCATATTCGTGAGAAAAATGTAGAGAGCACCGTTTATGTTCATTACGCCATCTTGATCGATTTGCTGGCCGAAATAAATGACGCCAACGAGAAGAGACACCATCTAATGCAGAAAATATCAATGGATGATACACAATTTTTTAATGATTATAATGATACTCATAATTTTAATTAAGATTATACTAACGATCGTTTGCAATAGTCGCACTTTAACAAGGATCGGTTCTTTGATCACCGAAAGCCAGGAACGCCAAAGAACTGCTCGAAATTGTTCACACCACGAGGCTTTGTATGGCGAACCTGAGGTAGATTTTTTTGTTACCGAGTCTCTTAAGGAATCTTCGAAATCCCCATGAACAGCCTCGGCTTCAAGGGCGATTTTTATGCCATGTTCACTTCGCTGGAACGTGTCGCAGACCGAATTTATTGCATGCCTACAGGATACTTCTCGACCTGGTACCACTGCCAGTACTTGAACAAAGTAATCAGCTGGATTATAATTGCTTGGGCACGCTGCTCCTAATCTATGAGAAAAATAGAGATTCATATTGATTATCTACTAAACAATGTCTAAATTTGTTCACTTATAATTATATTTCTATACTACTTACGTCTTGAAGAATGCACATGCTTGTTCAGCGTTACCCATAAATGCGACCCTGCCTTCCGCCATTAACAAAATTCTATCAAACAATGCGAAAAGCTCAGAAGATGGTTGATGCAATGTTGCAATTATAGTTTTTCCCCGGGCTATAAACAATTGAGTGATTAATTAAAATAATAATAGATAAGATAAGATTTTTTGCTACAAAATTTACCGGTCAGAGCTTTCAGAACGCATACTACTTGATGTGCCATGAAGGAATCCAGACCGGAAGTCGGTTCATCACAGAACATTAATGGAGGATCAGTTAGAACTTCCGATGCGAAGGATAACCTTTTCATTTCACCACCGGAAAGTCCCTTTACTCGTCCTGGTATACCGATTATTGTGTTTCTGCATTTTGTCAAAGCCAACTGAAATTCATACCCAGTTACGTTGTACCTATACTGATTCAAGAATCTCTTTAAGATATTCAAAAATGACAGTTGAGACTTTTTCCTGAATCATCCAAATCATCTCTACCTCAGATATGACTTCGTCAACTCTTTTGGTGCGTTGACGATATGGGATATGCCGGTCCATACGAAGCATGGCTTGAAACAGAAGATGTTCTTTGACAGTAAGAGTACCAATAAAAAGATCATCCTGCTGTACATAAGCCGTCCTTGAGGTAAGAACGGTAGAAGTAACTCGACGTCCATTTGCAGCCCTGATTCCTGATACAGTGACGCCACGACCAGAACGAAAAGTCAATGCATTGAGCAGCGTAGTCTTTCCGGCGCCAGAAGAACCCATGATGACGAGTAGTTCTCCAGGATACGCCACTCCGCACACTGGTAATTAACAAAATAAATAAAGAAACAGTCACTACATCAAAGCGAATTAATGTACTCACCATCTTTGAGTATGTGCTTCTGCTCAACAGGTCTTTTGCCTTTGAAGATACGTTTCCAAAGTCGATCCTTTTTACCAGATACGTACACATTAATGTCACTCCAGGTGTACGTAATCTTATCAGGTATCGCGACTCCATGAGGATTGCTAGAAAATGCTACAGCCCCCGCAGTGACCACTGGTTCCATTCGAATAGAGTCTTCCGGGCTGCCGCCGGCGTAAGCGACATCCTTTCCATTTCTGTGACTTTCCTACTTGATAATAGGGTACCATTTTGTTTTTCAGTTCATCATATAATTCTCTACATTGACTCGGAGCGTATTGGATTTATAATCGAAAGGGAACGTACGACAGTCAGCGTCGCTTTGCGTTATATAAGATGGCGACCTCGATCGTTATGGAATGCCGTCAAGTAAATACGCACGGAGTAATTCCCAAGATATCAATATAAAAATGGTGGATGAAACGCGACGCGGATCGATTCTCCAATGCGGAATGTTAATGTTACTATCGTTACAGAAGCCACGAAAGTCTCTCTTCCGCCATGGGGCTTCTTCTTGACCGATCAGACAATTGGGCCGATGAGCTGAATGGCTACTAACGATCTCAATGGTCTGACTAATTTTATGTGAGACTAGATAGAAATTTAGTGCCCATTTATTTAGACATTATTCAGTCATGAGTGATAAATCAAAATATAATCAAAATGACGCGATGCCGTACAGTATTATCATTATGTGAATTCATACTTACAAAAGTCACTGAATGATAGCTAACTCGTGGTTTACTACCAGTGGCAGTCAGCAATGCCGATGTTGATCCACCGGAAGGGGTAGATATCAAAGGTTCCGTTTCGTCTGTGGCCGTCATGATTTATCTGACGGATCCTTACCGAGTGTATAGAACCAGAACGAAATCCACTATTGAACCTTCTGCAAATGGCTGTTCACTATCAGCGAACTTTACTCCCCTTCCTCTTTAACTTCTGATCCTTCGTCACTTTACTCCTACATCCTCATCGCGTTCCACTCTCGAAACACTAAGGTTCGGTTATACAATCGTACAAAGTCTCATGAATCATGCTCTTGTAATCATTTTATGCAAACTATCCAGGTCATGTAAACGATATCCTTAAAGGAGAGTGATAATATATTCAATTAAATAGGACAAGCAGCAATTTACTCTTGCATTAGTAACATAAACAAAGGTAATTAGTTTTCAAATTTTTACTGGCTAGTTGAACACTTGTTTTTTCTTTAATTTTACACAGAGCTTTAGTGACAGAGTAATCTAATCGTCCTTAGAAATTAAATAAATTTTTGATTTTGTTTCTGAAAACTTTATTAAGAACCAAGTAAGAACAAACTCGATAACGTTCTGAAGACTTCTAGTAAACTGGGCTTCGTCTGATAACAGCACACTGTATCCTTTATCTAAGCTGCATGTAACTTGAAGTCGCATACAATCTCACGCCTTCTTAAATATGTATTTTCAGGTGAGACAAATAGAAACCATGCAGCAGCACAGACTTATGCAACTTTAGTTACGGGATGCGAGGAGGTCAATTGCGTAAGTGCAACAGCTATCACGTCAGATTTTACGATCACTCGCGTCTCAAGAGCTTCTACGGGGAGGGAACGAAAAAATTTTTGTTTTTCACCAAGTAAGGTCGACCACTAATCCCTAATACAGTCATGCAACGACTGCTGCCATTATTTATAATTATTCACTTTTATTTAGACTCGTTATTTCTACCGTAGATTCAAGTTTTAATTACCCCTAAATGCAAGTGCTCGTTATCATTCGATATTAATTATATTTGACAAAAATACATCATGCTATACGTGTAATTATTTTATAGCCACAGTATTGAATCTTTCAAGGATCTCCGATCAGAGAAAATTTCTTACGAAAATCTCTGCATTTATTATTGCAAGGGATCGAAAGGTTTAATTTACTTATTACCACTGATTGCGCTGAGCGTCGCGACGCCCAACGCGTTCGCACTGTGACTGATCAGGTATCACAGCCCACAGTCTCTCCGTTGCTTTCACTCGCATCAACCAAGCTTGCACTCTTCTTCTTCTTCTTCTCTCATGTTACCTTACACCGTTCGCACTTGGCCGCCATTGGTTCCCCCTTTGTGTACGATGCGCCCACTCATTTACCTGTTCATCTTGTTACATGACCTAATGCATTGGATATGTTTTATTTATATGCCATGCGATTCTCAATGGGTATATAATATTTTATATGGATTGTATTATACTGTAAGGAGTCAAGTAAACTGGAGAACATTTAAAAAGGAAGTACGATGACGGCGACGTTATCGTAGTACGATTTTATTACGATCGTTCTTACAATGCTTTTATAAATAACGTTGAAATACAGTGAATTTGGTATGTTTAAAAGCTAAACGATATTTACAAAGATAGTCGGGGCAGATATAGAGAGTAATCGCGAGTTCTTTCACTCGTCGGCTTCGTGTTTTCTTCTTCAGTGTCCTTCCTGTACGTGTGATTCGAGCGGTCGTACAGACGAATATTCAAAATGGTTGGCCGCGTCGAGTAATATAATTATTTACCTATTTCGTTCGTCTTCCCTTTTCAATTAACGTTTTTACTTAGCATCGCTATATTTATTTACTATAATTAGTCTTTCTCGGCAGCTCCGCGTTCATCCCTGTCCTGACTTCAAAAAGGAGGACGGTAACGCACGCGGGGATCATTTTATTTTTCACCTACCGATTTCTTTGTTTACCTCTTTCTTTATACTCATTTCGTGTTCCACGCCCAATGGAGTTTTATCACTCCCCGTGGCGCCACACGTTATAATCTAATCTCTGAAGAAAAAAAAAACTCCTAAATCTAGGAACTCCAAGTATTAATTCGTATCTAAAGGTCAATTTGAGATGCCATCTCGAATTTTTCGTACTCGAAGAAAATCGTACGCGCGCCAATGTTGCAGTATAGCAGTCTAGTTGCTTACGTGCAATTTTGCAATTGTCTGGCGATACAGCTCACTGACACCAACCCAAGAAGATGCCCGAATCTGTTCTTACGTAAATTGTCGACAAACGACAGACGATTTATGAAGAACCTGGTGGGTTACTCGTCTTCTTAGGTATTACGGGTACTTGAGAAACGAGTACGACGACGGTAGCAAGCGGTGACGATGGACAATGATGACAGACGTTACATACATTGAACTTGCTCAAAGACCGACGGGATATAAATTGAACGCGAATTTTTAAACGTACGAACGAGCACGTTGAGAATTCGGCCCTCGACTTAACACCGCGATGAAATTAACTAATACGCTCGCGTTTTTCTTTCTCCTCTACGCACCGTGTGTGCATGTGCGTGCTCTGATCGACGTTTAATTTTTTGTTTAGTATAACAATAATAATAATAATAGCGGCAACGATACAGTAGCGGTATAGTTGTTTTTCGACTAACATATAGTGAACAGTGGAATTGCATTGCATTTGGTTGCATTGCCAGGAAAAGTCAATGCGCTTTATGATGCCGGCACGTTCATGCCAGTCCACGTGGTGGTATCAAACTCGTTGGTGCGCATGCGTACCGGCTAGTATAACTAATGAGAAGCAATGTAAAGCAAATGGGAAATGCGGAAGTGGCGGAAGAAACGTATAGTTTAAATGGAACGGTTAAGACGGACACGGTTTTTCAGCGCAATGCCGTGACAAGTAAGAGAGGTGAAAGGTCAGGCAGATAGGCAGGACCACGTAGATGCACACTAAACGCAGGGACAAACGTATACGGAAGCAATGATCGCGCAGAATAGAAAAGACACTTTGAAATCCTAAGTCAGTTCTCGCGTCGAACAGCATCCTGTACGTTTTGTACCGTGTGCGTCAGCAGATGCGAACATTTTTCTTTTCTTATCTCGCGATGATTCGCGCCAACGTAAATTATCTATGTCTTAATTAAAGTATTAAACCTATCGATATTGGGTAAATTAACTAGCGATACACGATCCATCTTTTTGCACCTATTATGCTTATCCTTCTCTTGTATCTATTATGTCTACCATTAATAAACGTCTAGTTGACACATTCTTGATTGTACGAATCTTTGAGTGACTACTGCTCTGTGGCGGTAATGAAGATTGGCGAGAATAAGATGCGAGTGGGTCCATGCGCGAGGCAGTGTGATCAAGTGAAATTGTAAAGTAGATTGAGAGATGAGAGGCGGCCCAAAAAAAATGAGACGTCGGGGACCTATAATATTCAGGAACAATGGTGTACAAAATTAATGAGGACCATGAGAAGGGATGCTCACGACCATGGACCCATTCGAAATCAGATAAATGACAAGAGTAATATCTAGTGGACGTCGCGCGCTTGCGAGTCGGCGTCGCGAAAGAAACGCGCGATGTGCTTTAATCAGTACATATTGCTTTGGGTTATCACATTGCCATTAGGTGACTGAACATACACGTTATGTATAATCTGTCTTTTGAAGTGTCCTACAGTTTCCACGGGAAAAAGAAAAAAAAATACTTTGCTAGTTAGAGCATCCGCGAGGTATTTTTACTCGCTCAGCCGAAATATAGTTTCATGTCGAATATAATAGTAAAAGAAAACAAATTAAAGGAAAAAAAAAAGATATCTTTTGTCTCTCGCTCAATAGCTCAGCCTTTGCGATTTCGATTAAGTTGTTTAGAGTTTAATCGGGACAGTCTTACCCTGGGCGGCACTAAAGTCACCAATTCACGTGGTTTTGTTGTTCTTGGACATATTGTGCGATGCCCAATTCAACGAAGTTTTCCATGAGTTGCACAAAGCTTCGTCGAATTTACTTCTAAAATGTAGCTGTGCTTCGTTCTCTGACATCTCCAAGACCTGCACGTACAAAGATACCGAAGGGATGAGAATGAAAGGATTGTGAGGAAAAAAAAATATCGAACACGAATAGACTGTCATATTACCAGTGTGTCCCTCAAGTAGTTGAGATCCTTTTCAGACGAGAGTTCAGGAAGCCCTGTAGAGATCATCATGGCGAACAGAGAGAGTATGAGACCACCGTGACGACGTAGTACCAGGAAGGCCTGCTCGCAGTAATTCTGAAAACGTTGAAACTCCACGGCCTGACCTTTTTTTGTGTGACCCTTATTGATAACGTGTACGAAGTCATTTGTCAGAACAAAGGGAACGCGCTCTCGTCGAAAGCCAAATTTCTCTTTGAAGTGACCAAGAATGTGGCCGAAGTCCACGTGAAAGAGTTGTCCGGTTTTCTTAACCATTATATTGTCAGAGTGTCGATCAGCGATACCCAGTACGTAGGTGGCGACACAGTAGCCTGCGCAACTTAAAGTGAATTCCTCTATCGCCTTATTCAGCGCATCCTCTGCGTCATTGTGATCCTTGAGCCACGCGAGTAAAGAGCCTCTCCTGAAAGATAAACGCGATTCCGAAATGGAAATAACGTCTTCTTTGATGGTTGTGAAAACTAGGAAAAGAAAAAGAAACGAAATTCCCAAGAGCCTCATACCTAAATGCCGCAGTCGCCGAGAACATGCCTTTCTCTTTCTGAATATTTGCTATTGTTTCAGCATTCAGTACCACCTCGATCATACCCACTCTGTTTTCTGTCGATATGCAACCGTAAGGATTCATACGCAGATCAAGACCCTCGCGTTTCCAAAGTTTATCCATGATGCGTAACATCTGCAAGGTGAGCATATCCTGCCGCAGGTCATCGCCGTGTTTGAGCATGAGGTATATATCGTCACCAAATGGATCAACGTTCTCAAAGACGAGCCAAAGTGGCCGCATCTTACTGTCCATCACCCGACATTTCTCGATTCTAAAATTAGTTAGAATCTGATGAGAGAGTGAATGGGATACAATGGCATGACGAGATCCTGAAGGTTCCTTACTTTATACGCTTCCATCTGTAGCTCGGATCGAGCGGATTGAGAACGTTCGATATTGCTTCCTGGCAGTGGGGTTCTTGAATGAAATCCTGAAAACTTTGAAGCGCAGCCTTTCGATCCTTGCGCTGCTTCACTTGCTCGGATGCGGTACGTAGTTTGTCCAAGCACTCCATTTGCTTGAAGAGGATGCGCATGTGTTCTTGACTTCCTCTACAGTAAGCTTCGAGTATAAGGCCAAAACGTACGGATACAGAACCTACTTGCATCTCTGACCTGTTTCAGGAGCATGGTAGAGTATTAGGTTAGAATCAACTGGACCATTCACTTCTGGAAATTTGGTTAAAGTTTATATGGAAGATAACGAACCTTAAATGCCAGAAAAGAAAGTGGCCTATTCTCTGATTATTAAGTGCGCGCCTCAAAAGAAATTCTGTCAAGTCGCAGGAGAGGTAGTTTTCGTGCTTCAATGCCTGGACCAGTTGCAACAGAAAGAGGCTGAGATCCTCATCACTGACGTCCATTAGACAACGTACAGCAAAACTCCTGACATTCTGATCGGCGTAAGCATAGTCCAGGAGTTCTAATGCTCTTTCCACTGGTAACTTTGGCCACTGTAGTACCAAGGCAGTTGCCTCCGCCACTTCCCTGTTTTGTTTTTCAATAGTTTATCCAGGTTAGTTTAACAACAGTTATAGGTAACTCTTCCTTATCCTCATCAACGTTTATCATAGGCTTATGCAATTTTCCATACCTGTGATCGTTCCACTCTACACACTGTAACAACTTCGCTAAAAGAGTTGGTATCTTGTGCAAACAATAATGCCTGAGGTTCCACATATTTTTTCGCTCCTGTTCGTGAAGTTCGTGTAACGGATCTCTATCAGCCAACAACCTCAGCTGTTCCAATTGTTGAAGTTTATTAGCATCGGATTCCTCTTTTAATTCTTCGTCGACGGAGCTGTCTTCTTCGGGTCCTCGTAAATTTGCAGCATACTCAACAACCTTCTCCGGTGATGGATACACTACAGACTTGTCCTTTCCGAAGCTGAACAAATAGTTATTAATTATTTATTGGATGAAATCCTTGAACGTAGCTAGAAACAAAACCCATAGATTCTTTACTAACTTGGGAAATGTCAACATAAGGGCGGCAGCACTATCAATATACGGATTGGAGACAACTGTTCCAAGAGGATGAAGAAGATCCTCATTCTGCATATCCTCAGCATAAGTCCATGTATACAGAGTCATCGCTCCTGTTTTCAACTGAGACTTGAAGTCGTATATAGTCGTATTTGCCCAACATAAGCGATTAACAAAGAAATCTTGCTTGGAATCCTTGACGAGTCTCCTGCTCTTTAAGCCTTTAGCGGTCTTGCTGACTTCGTAAAGGACGAAGCAGAGTCGAGCCATTCGGGGTATATCCCTCACTTTAATATCAAATTTCAACGTTTCCTCCCACTCGCAGCTACCTTCAGAACTGACGATCTTTTCTTTGGTTTTCTGGCTCTCGCATAAAGATTTGCCGCCATGAAAGATACCGGCTTGCAATCCGATCTACCGGAAAGGATGACAATAAATTGTTAATCGATCGCTCAGCTTAATTCCTTAATTACTAATCTTGGCAGAAAACTAAAAGATACCTCTACGACACGATGCGCTACGTCGCAATTCAATCTCGAGATGCCATTGACATTGAACGTAAACTGCTCGTCAATTTTCCAGACGGAGATATGTTTCCCTTTCTTCCTTAGTGTCAGCGTGGAGAAAGGAGGTCTTGCTCGTTTCATGGTATCCAACTCTGGATTCTCATAGACATTATCCTGATCAACCGGTACGCTATCCACGCTGAGAGTCACGAGAGTTGGTTTGATATCTCGTTCCAAACAATCTTGTATGTAACTGAATTGTATAAGTGGATAGTCCCCGATTAGATATTCCTCCTGGCCGCAAACCTTTAAGGTAAAATCAGTGGCACGTTCACCGCGCGACATTAACGTGTTTGCTCTCTTTGTTAGAATTTGTTCGAGTAGACGGTGAGGCGTTATGGTATGAGGTACTCGAAACATAAAGGTTGTCTGAAACATTAAAAATTAAGAAATTAAAGCATCTATGTATGTCCTCATTATATTTGGCGCTATAGATTCAAAGGATCGAGGGATCCGTCGGTAATATTCATCTTTAGAGTTTTCTACTATACCTACAGATCACTATGAATGGCAGAAAATGCTCATTTTAAACTGAAACGGTCGTTGGGCTTGTTTGCTCCTGGAAGCCGTTTAGTTAAGTCTGAATTATCAGAGAATACTTCATCTGCCAGAGTATTATTTGATTGCGAAATGTGCGACAACAGGGATGCTGTTAATCCGAGTTTTTCATATACAATCGAGGAAGAAATGGACGAAAATGGAAGCGATATGAAAAATCAGTTTAGAAAACTAGCTTTGGAGAATGAATCGTATAATCAAGAAATTTATGAGTTGCGACGTAAGCTTGAGGCTAGTATAGCCACTCAAAAAGAAATGAGTGAGATAAATGCGAGTTTAGAAAGCACTATAGCTCAACGTGCAGTTGATGCTGAAAATACAATTGCTAGTCTGCGGTGCAGGTATGTTATGAATTACCTTTTTTATTATCATTCATTGAAGTACAGAATTTATCTCGGTTTGATATTTACATTAGATTATCTAATGAAAAGAAGGAATATTCTGAACGTCTATTTCAATTGGAAACCGATCTAGCACAACGAGATGAGAAAATCATGAATTTGGAAAAAACTATTGTAGAGCTTAAAAAAATAGAGCCTGCGATAACAAATAAACCTGACAACTCCGATTCTATTGACGAAGCCACAAGGCCCTTGCTTGAAAAAATGGCTATGCTTTCAAGTATCATTGAAGAACAATGCGTAAAGCAAAAGCAGTATGAGGAACTCGTGCCTGAATTAGAGCGACAGTATATGGAATGTAATGAAATTCTTAAAGTAAGAAAATCAAAGTGACTAATGATGGTCATATAAATCTTTTGATATCAATTGGCTGATGCTCGTTAACGTTAACGTATTAGGTGACCAAAGAGGAATTGGCGTCAAAGAATGCAATTTTAGAAAGTAATCGAGAAGAATTAGCAGTCTGTCGTATGGAGTTAGAGTCACTAAAAAGTGCTCCATCTGATGTCCATAAAGGTCTGCGTGTAAGCATATTAGCAATAAATGTGAAATAATCAAGATTGAATTCAAACTGCTATTTTATAATTCATAGGCAATTCTCTATTCGCTGAAGTAGAGGATCGTCGTCGTGGTATGTTGAAGAAAATGGCAGACCTACAAAACAACTACCAGGAGATAAAACGAATGTATCATAATAAGGAAATGGAATTCAATATCTTCCGCGCCCAATACGCCACAATGTTTCACGAAGCCGATAACACTGCCAATATTCTTGAAGAGAAAGAAAAACTTCTTACTGTATACAAAGTCAGAGTGGCAGAACTTGAAAACAAACTCAAAGAGAAGCAAATGAAAGATAAACAAAATGAAACAAAACAATCAACTGGCAGAGACTTTAGGTACACAATGTAACTCTATCGATAATCTGTTTGGAATATGATTTACTACGTTTTTATGTTTTTCAGTTACCTCGAAATTCTATTGGCAGAGAAAACTAAGGAGATTGAAGAATTGCAAAAAAAACTCGAGAATGCTTCGATTCAACGGATCCTAACTGCAAATATGGAATGTACATTAAAGGATGAGTTAAGGCAATGGAGACGCAAAGCATTTTCTTACGAGGTACTTTTCTTTGACCTTACAATGTGCACGATTCGTTGAAAACAACATTATTAATTTGAATTTTTCCAGAGTGAATTAATTATGTTAAAAAACAAGTCAGAACTGAAGCGCGTAAATGACGAAATGAAAAATGTTTATCTTTGGGAGAACAAACTTGATATGAATAAAGATGAAAGCAGTGAAAATCAAAATATGATCAAAGATACAATAAACATACCAGAGAAAGAAATGTCACAGAAAGTTATAGCACATGATGTTCGAGAAAAATTTAATGAAACTATTAATGACTCTACAGATATTGGCGACAATGATATGGATCTTACGACAGCCATACCCTCTATTATTCAAAACGAATCAACAGGCAAGATCAGCTCGAAAAATATATCAAGCCTACCATTAAAACCAGCCATTCTTAAACCTGATCAGGGATTAAAACATTTAGAGATTGGGTACAAGGAAAAAGAAAAGAAAAGTCTTCGTTTTGCACCAGACACAGTGGATTCTGTTCCCAAGCAAGTGAAGAAGGATTTGAAGACAACAAAAAAAGAATATCCTATAATATATATTTCAACGAACAAAAAATGAATTCAATTTTTTAGTATTAATTTCATGCATGTCAATGAATTTTTACAAGAACAAAGATTTTATATTATTAAAGACAAGAATAAAAGGGTATTTTCTTACCTCCATGTTTTCAAATTTGGTAAGCAGCACGATGTGTCCATCATTAAGACGAGATTCGATATTTTTGGGTATGTCAGGCGTAGTCGCTAATCGCGAAGGAAATTGATACTGCATTTTCTCGACCCATGATTTCTTTTGTCTCCCAAGTGCAATTTCATCACCAAGAACTCGCATTTTCCAGCGAAAGTCATTTACTTCAGAATTCTTTAGGGCAGCAAACTCATGCAAACCCTTCCCAATTAGAAGACCAATTTGCGAGTCTAGATTACGATCGCCCTTAACACCTTCTCTCTCTATCACTTTTAGAAGCGAACAGAATGGTTTTACATCGCAAAGTCGTCTACTTTCATCTCGTAACACTTCGACTTCAGCATTCGAATTAATGCATGAGAAAATATATGAAGGAGCATCCCGTAGGGTTCCATGCAATGGATATGTGCTTGCCTCATCCCACAGTTCCTATAAAAGCAACATACACAATTAGTTATAATACGATGACATGTTTGACATCGAGGAAGCTATTCGATATCCTTACCTCCTTGATTTCTGCGAGTGTAGAATTCCGATTTGTCTCTAAAGGAATGAAAACACCGTTGGGCATAAGACATGTGAGCTCCACTACCTCAGTGGGCGTTTTTGACCAGAAATTGTAAGTATAGGCACTCGGTATGTGCACCATGATGAAAGTAACGACTCGTAAACCGAGTCAACAATTTGAAATACAGTAGTACCACGGCTCCAATACACGGAATATAAGTTTACTATTAGGAAATAATTCCACCTTGTACTGAGAGTACTACCTATACGATGTGATACTAAATGCTCGTAGGTACCACCGAGGCCCCATTCCTTCACAGTTCACATAATCCAAATAATACCATGAAGATGAGATCTTTCGTCATAACATTCACAACAAGGCACTGTCAAAGCATTTTTCCAGGCAGCACTTAGTGTAACGCTAATGCACATTTGCAGGCTTTCAGCCAGTAAATTAATATTCTTCGTATTCACAAATTTTACTTTAAACTGGTCTTTGACCTTTAACCAATACGCCTGTGGTCACTACACGAAGAATAGCGATCAAGCGCGACAGCCTGATTACAAAAATAACGATCAGCAGCTACGCACAATAACAACATGGAGTGGCCATTATTTGTTTCGTTGGACAGACGGGTCGTGGAACCCAATACTTATGAAACTTCCTACGACACTACGCGTGGTGGCGACGGCGGGGCATGTCTAGTCATTGCTGCTAACCTGGTGCATGAAAAAGTGCATGGCATTTCCAATAATATTCATTGCAGTCTCATATTTTACTCACTGGCAGCAATTATTGCTCTTTACCTTTAGCATTCTATTAAGAGTTGTAACAAGATCGTAGTGTTATGCATCAAAATTCTTGTCTTAAGTTGTTCTCTTTGTTGGTAACAATGTCCAACGGTGCTGAGGGTTGATGCCTGTTGGTGAGTTTTCCTTGAAACGTACTGTATAAGAAGTTATTTCATATCAAGCTTATTGTCGCTAGTATCTGTAGTATAACATTCATTCATCACTTTCCCAGCATAAGCGCTGTGTATGGTAACGACGTAGACGACGCCCTGCCACGCGATTTCCTAACCATCCTGGAATGCAATAACATGACTGGTAATGGATTTGAGCATTCCGTGAAGGTACCAAGATTGTACAAGACCGTGACGAGGATCGTGCAGAAGGTACAGGAGGAAGGTGCCAGCCTGAAGCAGTTGGTATACGAGAAAAAACATCCTGTAAGTAATGATCAAAGGCATGTCAATGATCCTGACGAGATGCGTTACTTGTTCATTAAAATTCTTATGAAAATTCATATTTGATTGATATAATTGTCGACCAGAATATTCGTGGGCTGTATGCTCTGGCGTTAACCACTCTTCAGAATGGCTCTAAATTGGATCATCTCATTCGGAGCACTCGAATTCTACTTCAGGAGCCTCGTCTTGATCCCTGGCTTGCCAGGGTTCTTATTACTGAGCTATTATGGGGAAAGCAGCGCTTACAATCTGAATCTAAACCTGTGAAAACTATCCTTTCATATCAAACTGAATTGCAAAAATATCTGAAAGACATTGTCCTTTCAAGTCCATCAGCATGCACAAAAGGTAAACACGATTCATTGTATCACTTGTTATTTTTCCAGAGAGTCAAGCCTCGAGAGCATCCATTCTAGAATCAGTATAGACCTGTGAACGTCCTGCCTCCAAAGGAGTCACGTGCTCTTCAGATTAATGGTTCTAATCATCCGCAACAACAGAATCCAATCGAGAAGATCATCAAAGATAAAGACGTTGTTGTCATACGTCGTACGCACGGACAGACACAAAGATTGCGCACATTCTTCTAAATCAGATTGCGATTACAAATTGGATGATCCAGCCATGAGTCTTGTCTCGGTATTGGGAGTCTTCTTTCTCTACAGCATAGCCATGTTTACGTTGCCCTTTGCCGCGTTTTTTGGGACTCAGCACATCATGAAAACTGAGTTTCAGGCTGATCGATTCACAACTAATTGCGTTGCCGTTATGGCAGCCGTAGTTGCCGCGAATGCGATAATAATGAGTTATGCGTATCGGGCGCTTTACGAACCCGATGATTCGAAAGCGTCCATGGAAGTAACTGAACCTTCGACATCCGGGAATGATCTCAATAAAAAAGCCGATTAGGTGCACAATCTTCTCGTTTAGTATCCTGTCCGTAAGTCAATTTATATGAACTAGTCCTTGATCATCAAGCACGATGCATTTACCAAAAGCAGCATGGTACATTCCATTCACATAACGTCATCAGGAACTGACATAAATTTTTACAGTCTTAAGCATCCTTTGGTAATAATTTATACAATCGACATCTTGTGTATTTTCCTTATGCTAAACGTTGTGATGATAATAAATATATATGTATATATTTGTTATAAAATCTAATATTCCCTTAACTATTTGCAACTCTCGAGGCTCGACACGATGGCGATTAAAAAGAGGCAAAGATCATGACTTTGTCCTTTTGTAACTTCTTAAAATTTGTAAGACAACGAATACATTTCTTTTACAGTGGAAAAACCGCGCTATGTGCGCGTCAATACTCTTCATATGAGCGTAAGCGACGCCATTTCTTCATTTGGCGAGGAAGAATGGCATATATTACCCAAATCGACCAATTACGACGAGTTTCTCGAGAGCCTCTCGAATCTGAACGAACCTAATTTTTTAAGGGATATTCACATTCCTGAGTTACTCATTTTTCCATCAGGAACACCTTTTCACAATCACGAAGCCTATAAGAATGGAGCAATAGTTCTTCAGGATAAGGTAAAGAGTCAACAGTCGATACAAAATTTTGAAAACGGAAACGGAATAGAATACCAGATGAAAAGGATCCAAGAATATATAGACATTTTCGAAAATCTTAGGCCAGCTGTTTTCCCGCTTTCCTACTTGGTGCCACTCCTGGATCTGTCGTAATGGATATGTGCGCCGCACCTGGAATGAAGACAACCCATTTAGCAGCTATTTTGCAAAACAAGGGGTAACATTGCTACAATCCCCAAAAATGAATCTAAGTAAACTTGGAAAAATTGTATAACAATTTTTCATTTCCATAGAAAAATTTATGCCGTCGAGCGCGACTTGAGGAGATACGAAACTCTTCGACAGATGCTGGAAGCAACGAATTGTTCCTGTGTTGAAAGTATCAACGCAGACGTTATCACAATAGATTCCAGCAAGTGTCCTGATGTCGAATATATTCTCGTTGATCCCAGTTGTTCCGGTTCAGGTAATATCTTTATTACATTTTGATATCTTTTAAATTCTTTTTGGAATGATGCCAAATTCTGACTAATATCCTTACTTAATCTGTTCTCTATATTAAAGGAATGACTGACAGACCTGAAGTGGATGGTATAAAACAGGCTAAGTGTGCACCAGCTCGGATAAAGAGTCTTCAATCGTTTCAAGTATTAATTTTGAGACACGCTCTTTTGAATTTTCCAAAAGCAAAACGAATTGTATACTCCACTTGTTCTATCTATCCGGAAGAGAATGAGCAGGTTGTAGAAGAAGTCCTTGCCATTGTTGGGGATGCTTACAGACTTGTACCAATTGGCACGATGCTCAATGGGAATTGGCGAAATTTCAGCTCTAGGGATTATGCATGCGAAGATAAATGTCTTTATGCTCGACCTGAGACTGATATGACAAATGGATTCTTTGTTGCGATATTCGAGAGAAATTTTGAAGTTCCTTTGCCCGAGTTTGCACGAAAGAAGAAGAAGAATGAGCTGCACGAGGACAACAAAGAGAGCGTAATTAGCGAAAAGGAAAAGAAGAAGAATCGAAAAAAAAGAAGAAGAAACGTGGAAGAGTCAGAATCTGTACCAGATGTTGATCCTGCAGCAAAAGACACGTCAAACGCGAGTGACGCAATGACCGTCATTAATAGTATAGACAGTGCAATGAACAGTAAAGAAAAAAAGAAGAATAGAAAGAAAAGAAAAAGAACTGCCGATATAAATTCTAGTACTGTGAACGAAGACCCTACAACTTAAGATGGGCTAACTGCAAATGACCGCCATTGTCGTAATTAATGAATCAAAGAAGTCCGTAGGTCAATGTACGTTTCTAATAAACTATAAATTTTTTGACTTTATTATACCGTAGTTGTATTTGTCTCCACACAAAAATCCACACGTTAAAACTCCTTTACGAGCTTTTAACCTTTTCCATTCTTACGTTAAAACGGCAGAACGATCGTTAAAATATTCGTGCAATGTTCCTTCTGTTTCTAGTACTTTTTCGTAAAGTCGCAAAGAGTGGATTTACCTGAGGGGTTTCAGTCAATGTCAAAATTATACCAAATCCATCGCGTGTATTAAGTGTATATACGTATAGTTTACGCGCGAGATTTTTTATTGCCTCATTAAACCACGCCTTTCGATTCCCTCATCAATATCGAAGGATTACGCACTGTCACGTACGTATAAATTATTGGAAGTCAATGAGGTAAAAGTAGATTGGATACCGAAATTTCATTTGATTAGAAAATTCAATTTGGGAAACACACCTTTCGTTTTTCATTAATAAACTTTCTGATACGCTTGACAAAAAAAATATATATATATCCTTACGGATATGTATATATTTTTTTGATAAAGAAGAGATGCTAATGGCTGACACGAAAAGTACATTCCCCAGTATTACGTGGCTCTAAAAATTTCTGTGCCATTTATTATGATATTATCAAAAGCGTTTAAGCTTCTACGTAATTTAGCCGCATTTCCTAGAAAACGCTCGGGTGAGCGTCGCGACGTGCATGGAGACGTCCTTCTGAGTATTTACGGCGCAATATAATTAGAGTAGAGGCATTATATACACACTGCATAACATATGGTATCTTATAATATAATAATAAGGGTACGACAAAAAAAATTACAGTAAAATTACAGTCTCCCTTTGTCCTTTCATGGTACAGTGCAAAAAAGAATATGTCGGCGGGCAGTTTTTCGTAAGTGGGTCGCCACAATCTCGTCTACTTAATTAATACATTATTTTATGATAATATCAGGCATTCTTTAATAGCAGTAGGTGTTCGCGAATCTAAGCCATACACTCGATGATGACAATATTCATCCATAATAGGCATTAATCGCGTTCAACTATGATCACTAACTGAAACGATAATAATTTATCATAAGTTTTTCGAGGATTTGTTCGGGCTGTGTTAAAAAGTCCAAAAGGGATTTGTAGGACAAGCGCGTAGATCGGACCGTACTGATAAAAACGTCTCGAACGCGATTCGACGACGTTCACTGGCACGCCAAAAAGTAATTCAAGGCGCAGAAAGCAATGGCCCATTTTTATTCATCGAAAGGAAATGCTCACGCGCCTTCGATAATTTCGCCGTAAATATGTTACTAGGAAATTTTTTTGACTAGTCGATTCGAAGGGATTTGCATAAATAATGTAAACCTTCCAGACGGCACGTTAAAATAATACAATACGAGTCTTAGTTTTATTTCTGATGACCAATTTTGATTTGGCATACAAAACGTATTTTGGAATTTTCTACCAGTCCGTTGGTATTTTGATGAAAAAAATACCTATAGGTTCTTAAAAATATTACGTGAGACTGACGGCATTTATTTTGATACCTTTGCGATATAGGGAATGAGCAAAAAAGTCGTCAAGGACCTGAAAATCGGCTAAGGGATCGATATGTCGCTCGAAACCGTGGCGCCGACGACACGCTAGATCAAAACTTAAGGTTGGCACTGCTGCTTACGGTAGACAGTGTTTCGTGGTCGTATTAAATTACTAGAGGTCTAATAAATGCTCCCTCTTTCTCTTTCACTCTCTTTACGTCCCTCTTACTTCACCGTGTCCTGCAATTCTTGCAACAAGGCCCTCCTTATACTTTAACTGGACTTTACTGCGTTTACGGACCATTGGAGCTTTCGTGACCAGTCCGGTTCTAAAGAGTCGATCGATGTGCCTCGCGAGAGACCAAGCGAAGGAAAAGGATAAAGAATACAGAAGAATGCGATTACAAGAAGGAAAGGCGTACTCGGGCGAGAATCTAACGACGACTGTTATTGTCGTCGGTACGTTTTACGTGGACGTGAAGATTATGCAGATAATGAGAATCCATGAGTAATCCATATATAAATGCAGGAGGAAGGTTTAGATCTAGTTGCATCGTTGAGTTATGTACTCCTTGTACTTTATATACTCCATATATTCACTATACGTTATGTAGTCGACGTGAGTACCTAGAAAATGTATCACCAGGGTGTTTCTCAAGTCAGGATAAGGAGTACGAGCTCTCCTATTTCGCTGCTCCCGTGGTGACTTTGCACGCAAACCGTATGCTATACCTGATATCGACTTCTTTTTCACGCACACGGCAAATATTATATTAGCAAACAGCGTCTGTCGCGTTATAATTTATGGCCAAATCACGGGGGAGATTAGTCTTGACCTCAATCACTTTGAGTTTGAGGTTATTTGGGCGATCCCTTTTTTCGCAAGAAGATCGATGCCAATGAGGCGGAATTATGCAATGAACGCATTATAAGTGTTTCCGGGGACATCGGTAAGAATTTCGATTGATGGGAGATATATGAAAAAAATTATTTATTTGTTGTCTTTGTATTTTAATCAGGACAATGACACGACACTGTAAGTCAATTGAATAATAGGCACGATAAGTAGCACTGTGGTTACTCGGGCATAAGCTGATGTGCTTTTGTCGGCCATTCTGAGTCCGGAAGTTGCCCAATGATGGTGTGAGGGTTGGTCCTGAAGAGCTGTCCCCATTAACGTAAGCCAATGGGACCGGGTTGCGCGATTCTACGACCAATCGCAAGCTCAAGCTGTGAGCTTGCGTCGATACAAGCTGTGCAACAAGTTCGGACTTGCTTCCTTGTAAGAGCGTATACGAGGTTACGAAGCTATGGTGCTTTCGAGTTAAGGCGCTACGGTTCACTGACATCACGACGCTGCTTGCAGGAGCTACGGAGCGGCACTTGACGTCGGGACGCCACCGGTGAAGGACGAACGACATGAATATGTAAACCACACGGAGTAATTTGCATTTGAATGATCTCCAGTGTCATTGGTAAACGAATGAGCGTTTAATAATTTGATACGTGGTGGGGTATGTTTGTGGAGTAATTAAATTAATAAACGAGGAACCGGTGCTGTTTTGTGTGCGAACACGAGGTCGGTAGACCGTTATATAGTTGAAAACGGGAGTGTTTTGCATAATTGCGATTTTAAGGGAGCAATAAAGCTGTAGGGGGATTGAAAAAGTTCGTGGTCGGAATGTAGGGTATTCGATAAGGGTACATAAGATATTTTATGGTAATGAGTGACAAAGTTCTCTTAAAGAAATCAAGAAACTTTTGATGACAAAAGAATGTATCAATTGGTATAATGAAGATCTAAGCTTCGAGTGAGTGCAGATGGACATTGAAGAATAATAACAGATACGGTGTAAGTGTTGTCCCTTTTTTTTTTTTAATAAAACAGTGAAAAATGATAGTGTCGGGAAACAGTTGACAAGGTCTTTCGATGGATCCGCAGTGAGCTGCAATCGTAAAGCTTAGCCCGCATGAAAAACTATATCCTGCCGTGTTGAAGTCCTCGAATAAATCGATCGATCTAAATTCACACTGCAATCGAGTGGCACATAGTTTCAGGATCGTTATACTTTATTGGTCGCACGAAAGCCTTTTTACAAGGGGTTGTATAAAAGCAAGGAATTATTCGAACCATAAGCTTTTGTACCGTAACTCTTAAGAAACGTTCATAGAAACTACGAGGCTCGAGTGAAAGGATCTTCGTAGGGCCCTGAGTGGTCAGGGTGGATTCCTGGTGGAGGCATGATTGCCACACAAGCAGTATCGCGTGCCAATTCTCATCTGGGCCAGTACGAGGGTGGTGAAAGAATGATCGGCAGTGGTACCGGCGCCGGTAGTAATGGTACCAACAGTCAGGGAGGCGGCATGGACGCCCTGAGTGTCGGCGTCAACTCGGAAGGACAGGAGGCGCCGCGGCGCGACGGTTCTCCGCAAGCTCAACACACTATGTCGACCGGAATGCCCTCGGCCGGTGTTGATAGCGACGACGATGTCGACGACGTCGACGAGGAGGATGGGATGAGAGCAGCGGGCCGGGAAGGAATGACGGCAGCGACCTCAGCGTCGGCGTCGGCGGTTGCGGCGCTGACCGGCGACTTGCCGGGGGCGGGAATGGGGATGGGGCTCGGAATGGGAATGGGGGTAGCCGAAGGTGGGAGTGGAGGCGGCATGGGCGGCTACTGGAGGCAGAGTAGACCCTCTAGTCCTCGCATGTTGCCTCCGGAGCAGCCGGAGTCTAGGCCGAAGAGCCGACACGAGCCGGCTCCAGCCAGGTACAATAATCTCGGTTACTGGAGGGCCCGACGTGTCACCTTCTACAAGAATGGAGATCCTTACTTCCCTGGTGTCGAGTTCAGGTAAGAATAATTTTCGTTTAATAAGCTCGTCGTCGGTATCGTGATACCTACTTTTCTTTATCTTCTACGTCCATTGACTGGATTACTTAGGTTCAAACCTGGACGTGATATCGGATCTCTTGAGGCACTCCTGGACCGACTTTCATTGCGTCTGGATCTACCACGGGGTGCACGACACATCTTCTCCATGGACGGTGACAGAAAGATTAGCTTGGATGAGCTGGAAGATGGTGCATCTTACGTTGTTTCAAGTTACAAAACCTTTAAGGTAAGTCGATTTAAGGATCATTTGCAGAATCGCTGATAACAAGTAATCGATCAGCTATTCTGCACTTTTGAGAAATTAGGAGTAAGCAAATAGCCTATCAAACGTGACACCTGGGCAAATTGTCTATTCGTGAGAATTAAGACCGTTGTCGAATGATATATCGTATGTTATTAAGGTGCACTATGACGCTTCAGGTTGCCCCGCGAAATAGTGCCAACACTGCGATAAAGTGATTTATAATAAAACTGCGTATAAACCGTTAGTAGGTTGTGTTTGTGTGTATCTGGCCCAGATCAACGGCAACCTGGCGGCACGCAATGCGATTCTGTTTTGCCAGCTAAGAATAAGGAAGGTCCCCTCTCCCTGGTCCGGTTGCCGAGACCTTGTAGATCAAAGTCGGTTATGCGCAACCAACTAGCGATCCTTCAACTTCCGCTTGCATTTACACATTCCTCATTCCTATTTATTATGCATCCATAAAATAAATTAGTGACTGTGCGAATTCTTAAAGAAACGCTTGACTCTTATAAAATAAACACATAAGCAATTTGTACGTGATAAAAAAATCATTGCTCTCTATGTCCAGCTGCCCCAGTATAAACTACCCCATATTCATGCAGAATGCAGGTGAGGGATACTGAGGGTAGTTAGATAGCCCCGACACACCCTCCGTGATTTCTAGGTTTTAAGGTGTGCCATCACAGCATCGTAATCAATAATAGGTTATAGGTAATATCTGCTTTTTGCTATTATCCATAATACACCCTTCTTATAATCATCCCCGTCAGACAGTCTTCGTTACCGGACACCACACGAATAATATCCATACTCAACCCCTAGGTCATTTTTATCTGATTGATGGCTGCTGGGATTTTGAATGGGGTGAGTTATGGAATGAATAACTGGTATCAAGGACGAGGTCAGCAGTTGTCGAGTAGATGGGCGCAGCACAGGTACTTTGTTGATTAAGCGAGGGATGCGCTGATCGGTGCCTGACGACGTCCTGCCATCTAATGTTTACCAGCACCACGTGGCGAGCTGAGTGTAGAATGACTTGACAAGGGGATGAAAAGGGGAGAAGGGTCACCGATCGAACTTTGAATATGCTCTAGGGGTAAATGAGTGACTAGACAACGAGATCGTCTAGAGTACCGAACAGATATGCTATACTGAAAGTGGCGCAGGGTAGTTGTGGTTTAAGGGACCTCAAAAGTGGGTTGGCCGATTCGACAGAGGGGTAGACCTGCGCGCTTGCACCCTCTGCTTTCCTTACCTTCATTGAAAGTAGATCAAGCTGTTCTCGCCACCCTTATTTCTCCTATTCTCACCTTATGCTCGCGCCGGCAGCAATACTTTTGACTACTACCGGCCACCCCTTACTCCCACCCTTAGTAACTCTGATGACCATTACATTACCTCGTGCGACGAGACAGCTTACAGATCTTGCCTGGGGTGATTTCCTTGGCGGGAAGTCCAGACTCACTTGGAAGGCCGCATGAATCACACGAGGGTCCGACTGGACTCTGCTACCGCGTTAGGGTGGCGATTGGGTGGCGATATGATAGCGAGGTTGAAGGGGGGCGACTTCTACTTCCGCCAAGCAGGTAGGTGCACGCTGCACCCTGCACGATGGTTGAAGTTCTTGAGGCCACGAGGCAGTTCCCTTACGAAGAGGGTGAGGAAGAGAGAGAGAGAATGAGAGACAGAAGGAGAGAGAACCAGAGGGAAAGACCGTATCTCATTGACCGCTGGTCAGCGGTGCGGGGATCAATACACCCCACAAAGGCGACCAAGACGACGTCGTTGAAATCTGCGTCCTTCGTTGCTATATGAAATTTCGCACTTTCGAGACCGTGCAAATGATACGGCCAATTTCAAAATTTATCAAACATCAATTATAGGGTTTTTCACATTTATTTATTTATACGTACCATTATACGCTTTGGTCAAATTAATCTATAATTTTTATCATAATCGATAAGACATTACCTTATCTCAATATCTACTGTTTAAGGAAACAGACAATTCAAACGTACCGTCTTCGTAGTCATTGAAGTCTCCGTCAATCCTGACACACATAACAACACGTTCGTAGAATCCCTAGATTTTTGCATTTTGCGTAACGTTCTTAATTGCCACATAATTCTGCTCTAATTCCTTGATTACGTGTACGAATATAAACTGAATTAAACAATCCACGAAAAGGAAATGAAACTGGAGCAAGCAAAGGTACAACGTCCCGTTCCACGATTCTCGATTTCAAACGGATAAACAGTTGATTTAACGGATAGTGCGAATTAAGCACCATAAAAAACGTCGGTACTACAGTTTTCCATCCAACATTTAACCTACATACATCTGCGAGGTGAAAAGCGAAGAGACGAGTAAGATGATGTAGATGGAGGTCGTGTCGTTGTTGGCCTGGAAAAAGAAGGCAAGTCGTTAGCGATAGCGTTATAACAACTTATAAACGTTATCGTAGAGTCGTTGTGTACGCGAAGGCTTGCGTGGAATATTTTGGAGTCATCGAGAGCATACCGTCACGTACATGGAGCCAGATCCTTTCTTCTTCATTAACATATATGTACGTTACGAGTCCCGTAACAACGCAAAGCTGTTTCTTTCACTCTCGTTCTCATTCCTGTCGCCACTTCCGCAACGGACATGAAATCAAAACACTTTTTGTTTCGCACAAGATTTTCACCGATTCCAAGAATCAAATATCTTTCGTGACCTTATACACTTCGACTCTAATAAATATATCTTTTGTGCATACACCCTGTATAGCACAATCTTGTACCTATACGCCTTACTACCAGATACACCCCTGATATACCCGATTTACTCACGCACAGCTGATTATATCGATACGACACACGACTGTTCTATTTATATCGGCTGCTAGATGGCAGCTCAATCGTTTTTCTTAATCGAAAGTGCATGCTTGACTGCAATTTTATTTAATTGACATCATTAGGTCGATAATGACGTCAGATACAGCTGGCATTGCGGATAATTGGCTGCTGCTAAGAGGGATGAGAAAGTTCGGTAGGGGGTTGTGGTAGATAATAGGTATACCTATGTGTAGACAAAGGGAAGACTTCTAGGACACCCATTATACTTTTGAAATATGTCCAAACGATGCAGAGGGATTTTCTCATGCGTGAATTGGCCTTCCTGACTGATATGTAAAACACTGCGGAGTCTCGTGGTCGTTTCTACACCTCCTGGTGTAGGGCATAACTGAACCCAGGACAACCACCTTGTTCTCATGTATAATGTACCAAGTGGATTGCTCTGCCAGTAGTTCTTACTTCTTACTCGACACGCACTGCATAATACAACGATTACGAATTCACATTAGCATTTATGTTACACAGGTTCGCCATTGGTAACCGTAACTTAAATAAATAATAGAGCGTTCTGATTTTTCTTGGGATGGATTATTAACCAGTTTGAAATATACAAGACAGTGATTGATCGTGCCTTTATTCATTTGGTGTAAAAATTTTTTAATAAGACAATTTTGCTTGTGTTTTTAAAACTTTATCACAGTCGCACGGTCACGTTGTTGTGCTTTTCTTTGGAGCTTTCTTAGGGATTGTAGAAACGGTAAGTCCTATCGCAAGTAACTTTACGAAAGCTGCACGAACGTTACAGAACTTCGTAAGAGGCATTATCGCAAATTCGGTCAGTTTGCAAACCCTCTTATCTGAAAATTAGGCTAGGGTGGCTTGTTTCAAGGGGCGACGTTGCATGCAAATTCAAGGTGCACGACCGAGAGATGCAGGCCGAAAGGCCAAGGGTTGAGCACCAGTAGTAACCCCCCAGCTAGACGACTCTAGGGGTAACCTCGAGTACCATACGCGTGTCTAGGTGCTTTGACGCGGATCGACCTTGGCCCCAGAGTGGTTAGCTAGCCACTCTGATTGGCCTTCGCATTTCTCTGATTCCTTTGCATCACGACACCTCAACCCTGGCTGACCTGAACTGACTTAACGCACCCTAAAATTCTTCAAACTTTCTTATGAATTCAACACACCCTCTTGGTGCTTTTTTTATGCGCATCTCATTAGCAAGTTTTCTGTGGCTCTTTTTAAGGGTGGTACCAGTCTCACTAGGGATTTCATGCTTTTCTGGTAGCTTGTCTTAATTTTTGAATTTAAGGATTTGATGGTATAAAATATCATTTTACTTCACACTGGCTTCTAAATAATTAAATCTGTAGTCAAATCTTTATCCTGAAATTATTTGATATGAATACGTCAGAAATGTACTTTTATTCATTTTTTGTCATAGTCATCTATTTTAAGGATTTTGATTGGAGGATGCAATAGTGAAACATATATCTTGATCAGATATTGATCTGAAATGATTAGGTATCTGAATTCTGATCTAATTTTTCTTGTATTGGACCAATAATCGGCTGTCCATTAAGGTTTGAACGGGCATTAAGCCCTGCTATACCTTTCGTGTTGGCAATCTCGTTAGCCTCCTAGGAGTTGGGCCGAGTCAAGGAGGGCAGAGGTTGCGGATCACGGGGTTGGTTCATCGAGGCCGGAACGAGAAAAGGGTGAAAGGGAGAAAAGGGAGTAAACATCGAGGCTTTTGATTAGCATGCATTATACTATAGGAGCTCGCGCGGCCCCGATGCCAGGTCGTCGATGGTGCGGTACAGTGCGCCAGTGGTGTGTGGGCTGGCGTCAGTGGGGGTGTGGCGGTAACTGTCCTTGAGAACGAGCTCGAGGGTGGCTCGTGGGTGCTAGTGAAGCTAGGGAATCTAGTGGAGTCAGTCAAGCTGGTGAAGTCGGTGTTGAGAGTACAGTGGAGACTCTTGGAGAGTCTTCCAAGATCGTACAAGACACGCATCTCGAAGGGGTTGGGCGCAGGAAGTGCAAGAATCTCGACGACCTAGTGGGTTCGTACGAGTATGCGAATGTTCATCGGCTTAACGCGTTCATCATTGAGTCATCAAGTTCCTCGTACCATTCGGAAGGGCCGGTGGTTTACCGACCCATCGAGGAGAGCGACTCCTTGGAGGAATCTTTGGAGGTTCCGTTCTGCGATAATCGCGACAGTTTTGTCCTTTTGATGAGCGACTCCTTCGAGGTGATATCACTGCCGGCCGATATGCTCCAGGTGCACTTTACATCACAGGATGATAAATATTTATTATTTGATAAGCTCATCCGTCGCTGGTGAATTAGCTCATAAATGCTTCTTACAGCCGGCGAGCTATGGGAAGAAGAGTAATACCTGGTACGCGTCATCGAGCGTCAGTGGGGGTGGAAGATCTGGAGGCGCAACCGGAAACGTCGTTGGTCCAGGTGGTGGCGTCGGAGGAGGAGGCTGGAGCAGACCACCCGCAGTGGCGAGTCTTAGCAGAAAAGCATCAATCAGCGAAGAAGCTCCTCCACCAGGAGGTGGTAAACCATCGTCTGGTCGTGTCATCCGTATTGTTAATAATCTCGATCATACTGTACAGGTAAGTAGTGTATCTGGGAAACGATGAATTTTGAATGTAAGTGTACCCTATGAAATTTTGTTTTACAGTGCCGAGTACTTCTGAATCTTCGTACTTCTCAACCGTTTGAGGAGGTTCTCGAGGATCTTGGTCAGGTGCTTAAGATGAATGGAGCTAAAAGGATGTTTACCGTGACGGGTCAAGAGGTCAGTATTTAATATCATTGATATTTCATATCCAAGCCTTTGATTCGTTGGGTGATTGAACATCACATTGCGCAATATAGTTAACTATATATTTACCCAATCGTCTGCTGTAAAATCGATCGGACATATACTGGATTTTAGTTGCTACCAGTTAAGGGCAGATTGTACAGTACCTATCCGTGTTTGACATTCAGTACCTCAGGAGGTTTTTGTCTTCGAGCTGTATCAGTCATTTATGGAAATTTAAAAAGACGCAGCATCGCTCTTATAAAATCGACTCGAACATTGCTTTCCATAAATATGCATGTGGTACGGCAGACGCCTGTTTACATGACTGAAGGGAACCGCGAACCATTAACGACGTTCGAGGTCGGCTGAGGCTTGGGTGAGAGTGGGATAGAGCGATAGGGGTTGATAGGTGGCGAATGAGGTCGACTGAAAGAGGGTGGTACATTGAGTAATAGAAAGTTTCACCCACTTTTATATACATTATGAATTTCTTTGACTTCACTATCCATTCTGCATTCTCGGTGAACTTTATACGAAGGGTTTTGATACCAATCGACCCCATGACCCGCTTAGACAGTCATGTAGATAAAGGTCAGAGAATCATCGTTTATCTTTAACTCGACGAATATGAATTTCAAATTGGTTAATATTCGCGAGAATTCCATCGCAGGCCCTTCTAGGTTTGCGTTTAATGCAATTTACTTTTTTTCGAATTTTTCTTTTGCTTCTTAGGTTCGTAGCTTCTCTCAACTCAGGAACGAATTCGCGGACGTAGATACGTTCTACCTTGGAGCTGCGCCAGGAATCGGTATCAGCACTGTCACCGGTTCGCCAGCAAGACGTTCAAGATCTCGCGGACCTTCGACGGTGGTTGAAGATATTGGTAGACAACGAAGGGCACGTAGCAAGAGTAGACCTCGTGCACTCTACGTTCCTGAATCTGAGGTCGTGAGAGTTAACGGTGCGTGTTCATCTGTCACGCGTGAAGCCTGCATGTCTAGGTGCACTGTAGCGACTCCCTGCACTGATCTGTCGGTAGACTACAGCGTCGTCGAGGTCCTTCGCGAGGAACCAGCCAGGGTCACGATCAGAGGACTGAGGAGGTCGTTTTATCCACCTTCTCATTTACCACCCGTTGACAATTCACCGCCTGAGAAGAAGCTGCAACTCGAGTGGGTCTACGGGTACCGGGGTACTGACACCCGTAGAAATCTTTGGGTTCTACCTAGCGGTGAACTTCTCTATTACGTTGCTGCCGTTGCTGTGCTTTATGACCGGGAGGAGAATGCACAACGTCATTACATTGGACATACCGAAGATATCACGTGTATGGAGGTATGGTTTTCGAAAAATATTCTACAACTGTTTTTTAGGTCCAGGATACGTTTCTGGTACTTTTCTGGATCGAAGACATTGAGAGATTTTTTTTTAGGTTCATCCCAGCAGAGAACTCGTCGCTTCAGGACAGAGAGCTGGTAGACACAGAAAAGCTCAGCCTCATGTTCGCATATGGTCCACGGAAACTCTTTTGACGCTCTATGTATTTGGGATGTCAGAATTTCAAATTGGAGTTTCGGCTTTGGCTTTTTCACAGCTGGTAAGGTCATTTAATGGTTATAAATTATTATGAGATATTGGATTATTCTTTTGGCTATGCTTCAAGTCAACTTTTATTGCTACAGAATGGCGGAAGCTACGTTCTTGCAGTTGATTCTGGTAGAGAAGCTATACTGTCTGTATGGCAATGGCAGTGGGGTCATTTACTTGGCAAAGTAGCTGTAAGTTTTGATTTACATAGAATATTGATTTTTTGAGGAAACAATTGATTTTGTGGTTTGCTGTAGACGTTGCAGGAGGATTTGACTGGGGCAGCTTTTCATCCTCTAGATGATAATCTGCTTATAACACATGGTCGTGGACATTTGACCTTCTGGAATCGACGTAAAGATGGCTTTTTCGAAAGGACGGACATAATCAAACCTGTAAGTTCCTAGTGGATTAGGTCCAGTCGATATAGTACTTGATTGTACTTGATAAAGGTAATGTCGTTCTTCATGAAATTTCGCCTTATCTTATTTCACTACGTTACAGCCTTCCAGGACGCACGTCACGAGCATCCAGTTCGAACAAGACGGTGACGTCGTGACGGCGGACAGTGACGGCTTCATCACAGTCTACTCGGTCGACGCCGATGGCGCCTATTTTGTTCGTATGGAATTCGAGGCTCACAACAAGGGTATTAGTTCCTTGGTGATGCTGTCGGAAGGAACGTTACTTTCGGGTGGCGAGAAAGATCGCAAGATCGCTGCTTGGGATTCCTTGCAGAATTATAAACGCATCACAGACACTAAGGTTACTTGTGCCTTCATTTTTATCGCTCTTAAAGTTTAGACTCTTATTTACGCGAAGCACTCGTGTTGTTTAGCTGCCAGAATCTGTTGGCGGGGTACGTAGCATTTATCCGCAACGTCCTGGAAGGAACGACGGCAACATCTACGTCGGAACTACCAGGAACAACATCCTCGAGGGTTCCCTTCAACGACGATTCAATCAAGTTGTCTTTGGCCACGGTAGACAGCTCTGGGGTCTTGCAGTGCATCCCGATGACGAGGTCTTCGCCACAGCTGGGCACGACAAGAACATCGCACTCTGGAGGAGGCACAAGCTCGTTTGGACCACTCAAGTAGGATTCGAGTGCATCTGCATCGCTTTCCATCCGTTTGGTGTCGCCCTGGCGGCTGGATCCTCTGAAGGTCATCTTCTTGTTCTCGCTTCCGACACCGGTGCCGCTGTCGCAACCCTCAGGGTCTGCGGTTCTCCTCTATCTTGTATCGGATATAATCCCAGTAAGTCCTTCCTATTCAAGGACCTTCTTATCAATGAAAATCATATCTAATGCAAGCGAACGTTGATCTTTTATACAGCTGGTGAGATCATTGCTATGGGCTCGCAAAATGGTAGCGTCTACCTGTTTAGAGTGTCACGCGATGGCTTCTCTTACAAGAAAAGCAACAAAATACGTGGCGCGCAACCTCTAGTTCAACTTGATTGGAGCTCGGACAGTCGATTTTTGCAAACGGTCACGCAGGATTACGATCTAGTTTTTTGTAAGTTTTCATTAATCGATAGAACAAAATGAGATATCGTAACGACGAATTATTCTTAAAATTTTCATCATTTCTTATTTATTCTCAGGGGACATCAAGGCACTTTCCTCAGAGAAGAGTCCTCTGGTAATGAAGGATGTCAAATGGTATACTCATAACTGCACAGTAGGGTATATGGTATCCGGTAAGTCTACCCAGAGACGTTCCTGATTGTCGTAATCGCGAAGACGTCTAACTTGTCAATGATCTACTTAGGCATGTGGAACAATCGATACTATCCACTGACAACCGTGTTGACGACGTCGAGTCGTTCAGCGGCCCACGACATGCTCGTCAGCGGTGACGCCGAGGGTTATCTTCGTCTATTCCGTTATCCGTGCACCAGCACCAAGGCTGAGTACGTCGAGGAAAAGGTGTACAGTTCACAAGTAGCGACAGCACGTTTTCTCTACAACGATCAGAACGTCGTAACGGTCGGCGGTACCGACGCTGCCCTAATGCTCTGGGAACTCGTCGACGAGTAAGAGACTCCTGGTGACGGTCGACTGACCGTTAAAACGTCCTCGCGTATCATCCCCTGGAAAATTTTCAAGATTTTACCGACCTGGTGCACAGCACTGCACAAGTCAATGACATATCGTACGAAATTAAGTAAGCGAGACTGCTAGTAGAGGTTGCTAGTATTAATTTGCAAACAGTTAAATATTCCGTCAAAAACAAAGAAAAGAAAAAAGAAAAAAAAGAAACGGAGCGCTGGCGCTCCTTACACTTAACGAACAACTAACTTTCAAAATGACTACGTACTATTTATTAGTTCTTCTTGAAGTCTCACGACTCTCGTTAGTTTCTAGACACATATTGTTAATACGAGACATATGAGGATTACGGCGACATCATCCTCTTGAATTTCTTTTAAGATCCAAAACTTCTTATCTTTCGCATAAACATATTATCAGAACTGTTGCAGGTCAACACGTTGCCTCACGTCGACACATTTATAAAGAGAACGTAGTTTACAATATATATATATGCGCATATGCATACAGGCTGTATCGCGTCGTCTGGATATATTTACATATGTACGTATTTATTAATGGCGTCGATTACGGTGCCGTCCACAATATTAGCCTAGACGGTGATTTTTGGATAAACATAACTACATATAGGTACCCCCAAAAAAAAAGACAATGGGTAAAGACTTTCTTCGTGTTTCTTGAGGTAGTCGTATTATAAACGGCACGGGATCGTCACTGCCAAGTTTACGTAAAAGATTTTCGCTATCACCGCACAGCTTACATTCCTTCAGCTACCGTAACGACAATCCATCCTGACCTAACTTATTTCCTTTTTAAAATTCCCTTCCCCCCCCCATCCCTTCGTCTTGTCAGTTTAGATAAGTCGCCTCTCGAGCTATTCGATAATCGACAACATCGAATTTCGATTTAAGCCCAAAATGAAAGTGACGCGCGCTTTTCTCCACTAGCCGATAAGCAAAAATAGAATGTTTAAATCATATTGTTCTCTTTTTCTTTTTTTGAAGCGATTGGCAGGGTTTTGAAAAAGCAAATGGTCGACGAGTACGAATTTAACGTGTACGAATAGCTGTGTGTAATCGCCCAAAAGCATAAGCTACTATCAATTAATAAAGGTCTAGATTAGGTATCCATTGCGAAAGGGTTAAAATGATATTTTATTGTTTTACTTTGTTTACAGTATACATTCTTTCTGGTAAGTAAGACTATGTCTATATCCTTTCTCTCGAACACTGTGTGTAAAAGTGATAATGTGTGAATCGGTTTGTGCTGTTTTCCGGTATTTTATATTCTACCCCCTTCCTTCTTGTTTTGCCGTGAGATGTCCCAGTAGCGACCTTATGAATTAACGTCGTGTTAATTCGACTCGAGTCGAATTGATAACAGAAGACGGTCATATTGTACTCATAAGATGTCGCAGGTTTAATGGTCGTTTTCTCTTTAAAGAGAGTACACGGAAGGGAGCCGATTGAGAAAAGAGAAGAGGGAAAAAAGCTCGTTCGCGCGGCACCATGAAAGCGTGCAACGTGAAATTTTTCGGAGGCAAGAAGTAAAAGCTTAGGAGCGAATGAAGAAACAAAACGGAGAAAGCCTTTCTTCTTTAGGTAGTCGCGAGACTAAAGACAGTTCTGCATTAGTTGGACAAAGACTAGAAATAACAAAGAAAAGCTCTGCGGTGCCTTTATCTGCGCAAAAATCTTGCATCTTGCCTCATCGCAGCCTCCCCTTCCCCCACACGCCGCACCCTTGCAAATGATAATTGTTATATCAGCGCCGAAAAAAAATTCTTTTTTAAGGATTTTATAAGGATAATACTTTCGCCAATAATGACGATCGCCTTGGTTTTTTGTTTCTTAACGAATTTGAAAGATTCCTTTAAAAATAAATAACAACTATGAAACAACATATCGAAGGCTAAAATTACAGAAATTTACAATTTATATCCTAACGATGTCTTCTATCGTTTTTTTACTTCTTCCTTTGTTTAAATTGTCCCATTCATTTCAAATTTCTTTCTTTCTTTCGCTCGATCTTCCTTCGCCAATATCTTAGATCCCGTTGTTCACCATCTCACCTTTCACGCACGCCACTTTCACGAGCTGTACGAGAAAAGACACTTGTTGCTTGTCCTTTACGAATTTCAGACATGGGCACAAAAGAAACACGTAACGTAAATATCATTCTTTATCAATCGTTCTCCAATTTAATGTTTATAGCCATTATTATCATAACACTCGCCAACTACACTACTGCCATCTATCGCAAGTCCGATAGAACAGGATAGTATTAAATATACACGTAATATGTTCTCTATGCTCTAGTGCTTCCATCGTCGTACTTAATACCTTCTTTTTATTCTCTTCCTGCACATTTCCATCGTGTTCCTTTTTAAATTTTTCCTTTTTTTTTTCATTGTGTAAAGCCAAAAGTCAGTCTTCGGTTCAGTAACCTACGAAACACGCCGTGCTCCACTACTGCCAGCACAATGCAAAACTCCTTAGGCACGGTCTTTCAATATTATTTCTTTTTCCTATATCTTTTCTCATTCTCTTTGTCTCCCGCTCTCAGGATCTCGTTAAACATTTATACAGGCACAGCCAGTACGCTCATTCAGAGGTTTTTACATTTACGCGGACGTGCATGCATCTTTAACGCCTCCGAACAAGCACGCCCGCGTAAACAAGTATTATAATACAATCTAACTTGTACAATTAGCAAAGCGATCTCTTACGATGATCAACGAGCACTTGGCCCTTAGTCGTTCTCATCGGATTCACCTGAGAAAAGTGTCTATCTTGGAAACCGTGGCAAGAAATTTCAACCTGTCGCGTCGCAATCGTAAGTCACTGTTTCAAATGTTTTGTCATTTCGTAATTGTCGCCATTTTACTTGAGGCCACTTCGTATCAATCATCATACGTTCTCGTTTAAGCATTCTGGACAAAATAGATAACCCCATGTCACACTGGACATTTAATCAATCATCCGTTCACTTAGCTTCATTTCATCTCACAGGAATAACGGATCAAATGGAATTTTGACTAGTTTTCACGAACCGAATTACAAGTTGGTATGGTACAAAATTTATGGATTAAATAAGCGGGAAATCAGATGAGTTAACGTATAATTTGATTGATACGATTATGGAGCTTTAGCAGCCATAGCAGCACCGGTCGTTACTGTTACTTGTCTTTGTCTTATTCTTTATTCATACACCCTCGACATCCCGATCTCTCCTACCCTCAATTTTAACGTATTGTCTACGTGTTGTCTGACAATAATTCTCCTGTACTCGTTTCCAATTCCATCTTTTTATCATTCTTCCCACTGATCAACGCTTTTGACACGTCTGTGTTTCTTTCCGTACCCATATCCGTGTTTCCTTCTATGTCCATATTCACATCTGTCTTCGCGTTAGCACCCATATCAGCATCCTGGTCCATACTCGGATTTACATCTCGCGAATCCTTTGTCCCTTGGATTGTTTTTTCTGCTGCACTAGGTACTTTGTCAACGATATTCACTAGATCTTTTGTTCTGTTGATATTCTCATTGTTAAGCATCTTCCCCAAGACTGGATTCTCCACTGGAAGTTTGTCCTTCGTTTTCGTAACGCCCTGACTCATTGACTTTCCATCAGATTCGACCTTGTCCGACTGCTCGATACAAACATCCACGTAGCACAACTTATCAGAAGCCAAAGGCTGAGTATCATTCTGGTGACCTGGCGTGTCGTAACAAGGTGTAGTACTTGGTGCATACACATTCTCCAATTGCTCGTATTGGCTAAGAGATTCGCTACTCAATTGACTCATCTCCGACATGTTGCCTTGCTTCTTATCATCCTTGGGGAAGAGTTCGCGCTCGTATTCGCGTCGTTGAAAGTCACGTATCTGCTGATCATCATGATCGTGTCGTGTACTTGTGCTTGCTGTAGCAGTACTATTGCTGGGACTGGATTTTGCTTTTGTAAAGAGCTGTATAGGTCGTTGAAAACCCTTCGATGGATGCGGTGGAATAGAGACGACTTCACACTTGTCGAAGCCGACTTCAGGCGAGAGCAAGTACTGTGTGAATTTGTATGGCAGGAACTCGATGCTCTGGTAGTTCCGGTATATCTTCTCCTGTAACAGTAGATTTATTGATTAATTAATACGAGTGTAATTAGAGTATTATAATTAAATATACGACCGACTAGACAATTACCGTCAGATTCTTCTTCCTTCCATAACTCGCCCAACTCTGAGGTTCCAATATCAGAACTCCACCAGGACGTAATTGTGCATGCATCCGTTTAAAAGCCTGTTTAAGACCCGTGTCTGCGAAGTTCAGATGTATCCATTTTGTTATAGAAAGACAGAGGATAGTATCGAATTGAGGTTGTTCCGCCGCTAGAAGGGCATCGTCCTCCAGTACATAGTTACCCTGGGAAATAAGTAATGGATACAGTTATAAATTGCATTCGATTACGATAAAAGAATCGAAATTTCTTGTTTTTAGTATCTTACCTGTACGAAAGTGACGTTGTACGGAAAACCTTTGTGATCGTTGTTCTTAGTAAATCCAGGAATGTCAACAGGTCCGTAATTAATAGGCATGGACATCGGGTAAAAGCTGGCATCACTGTCCTTAGGGGGAACGCCAGGGTGCCCGGAAGTGGCGCCGGTGACGTTGTCGTCGTTACTGCCAATAGGTGATCTGACGCAATTGACATAGTGCTTTATGTTCTTTCTGGCGATATTTATGAGTTTCCGATCGATGTCAATGCCCGTGACGCTGCGCGCAGAAAATTCTCGCGCCACCGAGAGCGTGATGTGTCCAATATTACATCCTATGTCAAGGACGTCTTTACCATAGAACAATTCTTTGCGTTGAGCGAATATCGTTAATCTCGTATCTACGTCGTGATGCATATTTCGATATCCGTAATACCTATTATAATTTCCATACTGATAACGCGCATCTTTCGGTCGAAAGTTTGGCAGTCGTTGTGATTGCTGCTGTGGCTGCGGCTGCTGTTGTTGTTGCTGCTGTTGCTGTTGCTGCTGTTGTTGCTGCTGCTGCTGTTGTTGTTGTTGTTGCGGTTGCTGCTGCTGCTGCTGTTCCTGTTGTTTCTTCTTCTTATCCTGACTTGGCCGATGCTGCGGCCTAGGCTTCCATGCTCCAGGTTGTGGAATCACAGGACTGACGATTTTATCCTTCACGTCCATTTTTCGCAATCGTTTATCCTTTGTCTCCTCCAGGCCTTTTAATCGCAATTTATTCTTGTCCTTTTGTGGACTTTCTTGCTGTTTCGATTCACGAGGAGTCGCATTGCTCACTGGAGGTGGAGAGCTTGAAGGTACTATTTCTGTCTCTACAGGCTTCGCCGTGTCCACTGGTAATTTTTCCTCAATGGCAACTTCAGGAGCCTCTGCAGGAGGTTCGCTTTCCTTGCTTTTTGTTTCTGTGGAATCGTTCGCGTCATCCTTTCCGGATCCTGAAGAAGCTCTTTTTCTTTTCCGATTCCGCCGTTTGGATCCTTTTTTCGTCGGTGAGATCAGCTGCTTCTCGTACTCCTCGTTGTCGTTGCAATTACTGAGATTTAGAGGGTCGCATATATTTGGCGGTATTATTACTTCAATTGCTTCCTTTCTGTGTTTAGGTGTTGGCAGCGGACTGGATTTCGGTGTGACTGCGTTCATCGCCCTGTTCACTTCCTCATCTTGCATGCTATTTAAATTTAGAGGATCGCAGATATTCCCTCCAAGTAAAAATTTCGTTGGCGGAATAATGCCTTCCTTCTTTCTGCGTTTATACGGAGGAAAGAATTTCCCGTTTCCGGTAAAACTTTGCAAGCGCTTCCGTCCGAATTTAAAGTGACGCTCCTCGTGCTTGTGTTTTTTATACGACGGATTAAAGAGCTTACGCGACTTCTCATTCTCCTTTTTGTTGACTTGACCCACCTTCGTGGGACGGTCAACTTGTGCCGAGGACATTCTTCAGTTTTTGAAAATACTGTAAATAGAAATCGAACGTTCCCAAAAATGATTCTCATACAAAACCTTGTTAAATCGCTTTTACTTCAGAAAGATCGCAGTTTCAGCGATATCGTGCGCCAATACGAAAACACGTGCAATCCGGTATTACTTAGAACGTAATTCAAAATTGTTTTACTGTATTTTAAGTTTATCAAAACTGACAGTTGATTTAATTGCACGAAAAATGAGGCTAATTAAATTTTTCATTTTATATGAATAAATTTTCTAATTGTATTGCGCGCAAATTTATACCTCCCGCAAGTGCGCATGCGCAGTAGATGGTTTATGCGCCCAAAGAATGGACGGCTCGCAGAGGTCTGCAATTTGTTCCGAATTTTGTGGCATTTATGTACCCCTAGAAGGCTAAACTTACCCTCAAATAACTCCTGGTCACTTCTCCTAACTCCTGGACACACTTCCCACACGCATTTAGCACAAGAATACGTAATATTCCTTAAATATAGGATGCACCCGAATCAAGATATACGCTCTGCGCCCATCAACGATGGCGAATAACTGCTCCGCTTGCTACGTTCAGCCACCATTTTCCATGTGGGTAGCTGGCGAAACCGAGCGCATGCTCGTGAAACTTCGGGTAAAATCGGCCTCCCACCCAATCAAATTAAACTATAAGCTGTTAAATAAGCACTCTAGATGGCAGTGAGATCTAGCATAAGAATCGTACTTTGACTATCAATTAAGAGTTTTTAAAAATTATATCTCTTTTGCTGTTGCACGTGTCTCGTGGTGCATTTCGTTGCAAACAACATCATTCCTTTAGTTTGCACGAGTAATTTCGTTTTTGGTTTGAATATTTACATAGATCAGCGGCATCGATGTTTTACTTATGCTAAGTTACTTTAGAATTTCAAATTTTTTATCGATTCTTATTGTCATTTGTCTCAATCTGGAATAGTCTAAGCCTACTTAATTCATTCACATTTGTATTATCAGTATGGCGTCTACAAGCTTCGCGATAAGGGTAGTTTTGTTATAGTGATAAGTCTTCAACATATTTGCGTGTCGAAAATCATGAAAATTTGTCAGCATTAGACTTTTTTCGAGACAGTCATTGAATTCTATAGCTAAAAAATATGTCCGAGGAATGTCGAAAACACAAAAAGGCTTTGTCTTTGGATGTTCCATTCTCTGACATTGATCTGGTAGAAAAGGATGCTGCGAATGTCGTAAATGAAGAACCAGCTACGCCAGGATGTACCATCCAAAAAGTACCTTTTTGATTTCTTGAGTAAATTGAGGATGACGGGCGTTTTGAAGAAAAATCATTTCTTTGCAGATGAGTAGCACACCTAAAAGTAAACGATTGATTGTAGTACATTCTTCTCCTTCTTCTCCGCCAAGAATGGCTGAATTAACTCCTGTAACGCTTTTCGCACCAGTTAAAATGCGAAAGCATTTTCAGCGGTGCGGTGGGAACAAAGAGAATAAAGAAAATAGAAAAGGCAAAGATAAATTTGTTGAATCGAATAACAGTACGGAAGACACACGGGATTCACGCGAAAATCGTTCTGCTATTAAAGATAAGCTGAAATATTCTGTGGATCATCAAGAACGAAAAGTTAGGATTGCTTTGACTCATCTTCGAATATAGGATTTTTGACATGATAGGATATTAGGTTCAATATATATTATTTACAATGAGAGTATAACAATTTATTTAGTACGTTGTTTATTGGTTTTCTTATGGAAAATAACCTAGCAAAATGTATTTACAAATGCAAACATAATTTTAATGCATCAATCGTTGCTGTTGAGAAACGAACCTAATCGTGTTCACGGCTTGTTTATACATGTTATTGCATGTTATATTATGTTATTATGATTATGAAATGACGTCATGTGACGTAATCGCAGCTGTAGAATACTAGCACGTTATTGGCTTTTGGTTGCAGTATTATTTTGTAAGAACCAATCGGACGAAGTTTTACATTAACTGCCGTTTTCGCAGTGCTGCTCGTTGCGGTAAAATAGTGTACCTCGCGCATTAAAAATGGCCGATCTAAAGTCGTAAAATCTTTGAAGGCGAGAGTTTGACATTTTCGTAATTTTAATATTAAAACGGTAAGATTACCAGCTCTGTATGGCTATTGTGCATGGTTATAGTTGGATAAGGATATATTGATTCTTTTTGGGTAAAATTTAAATTCCATCATTCGTGTAAGAATGCGTTTCCAGCATTCTGTTCGTCCACTAACCTTCTGCAAATGATATTAGATTTTTGAAAATAAAATTTTTGTAATGATTACATTTTATGGTATTTCTATAGAGATGTTGTTTGTGATTATTCATTTTCTACGTCTGTGCAATATTAGGTCACATTGAGGTAATGTCAATGGAATATTAAAGGTTTATGCATTATTTTTATTTCTTTTTTTGTTTGTCTTGTTACAAGGTTCACGATGACCGGTGCCACTACTACGGAAAAATCTGCAAACAATCCGTTGGAACAGTTTGTGCTGTTAGCAAAAACTGCCAAAGGGGCTGCTGCACTCGAACTTATCAAACAGGCAGTTGAGACTCCAGGAGTACATGTATTTGGAGAATTGCTGGATATGCCTAACATCAAGGAACTTGAAAATGGACCTCATGCAGAATATTGGAATACTCTTAATTTATTTGCCTATGGCACTTACAAACAATACCTGGAAAATAAGGATAAACTCTTGGAATTAACTGCCACTCAGAAAAAGAAGCTGCAACATCTAACGATCGTAACATTAGCAACTAAACTCAAATGCATACCCTATTCTGTATTATTAGAAGAGCTTGACATAAAAAATGTTCGTGACTTGGAAGATTTAATAATTGAGGCAATTTACGCTGATATTATCCATGGCAAATTGGATCAGAAAAATTCTCAACTCGAAGTTGATTATGCTGGTTTGGGACGTGACGTTAGACCAGAAGATACTGGTGTTGTAGTGGATACACTAGCAGCTTGGGGTCAAGCTTGTGACACAGTATTAGCCTGTATCGAACAGCAGGTTGTACGAGCGAACAGTGAGAAACAGAAGGCTACGCATCACAAAGAGAAAATAAAGCATGACGTTAGTACTTATCAGTAGTGTACGTGGTTTTAATGTTTCTAGGATAAACTGATAATGAGGAATATTCTTATAGATTGCAACTATAAAGATGTCACTGGCTGCTCAGGCTGGTGGCGGTGGTGTCCAGGAAGCCGATGTTGTCGGAGGTGGTTCTGGTGCTGGAGGTAGTGAATCTGGCAGGGAAGCTTTGCCAGTTCTACCTGAGATCAAGAAGAAGCATACAAAAATCAGAGGTATTAGAGTGACTGGTAAGTTCTGGAAGACTTAATTTAAGTATTTAGTTGTTCTGGGTAAAAATGGACGATTTGTGCTCCTGGTGGTCGCTATGTACCACTTGTATACGAATATGTCGATACGCTAGTATTTGTTCCTTAGATATCATATTGTTATCCGGTGAATGAGATTTCTGTATACTGCGATGGTATATAAAAAATTAGATATATGTATATATATATATGAGCCTCCAGTGAACACAAATCATCATTCACATTGATTAATTTTGAAAACAATTATAAACGTGTCGGTGATTTAAGCAAGGGTTCCACGTCTCTAGTGTTATGGATTGTGTCTGACTGTTCATTTAAGATGCATGAAAATCTCAAACAATATATAAAGTACCTTTGAAAATATATCCAATATGGGATCGATCACGCTTTAACCCTTTGAGCAGTATTAATATACAGGATGATCCAATAATTTCACCAGAGGCTAACATTTCATAGGATATAAAGTTAAATTACTCTGTTGGATCATGCTTTATATTTCTAACCAACAATAACACACCCGTCAAAGTGGTCACAGGATCATCAATTTTATAGGCAACAAATGATGATTTGAAATAAATATTGAAAATGATCAGCCAATTATCATGTGACTGATACTGATATTTTTTTCAAAACATCAATTGACGTCTAATAAATGCTGGCTTTAAAATTCACGCGTGAAATAACATTGAAATTTATAATACATTACACATTCTACAATAATAATGTTCTGTACACAATTATCATATCGCAACAATCTGTGCAGCTTTCAGTATAATTTAACATTAGTATAACAAAGAAAATATACCTAACTTTTGATATTATAGGGAAAAAACCCACTCCAGGCGCAAGGGAATGACAAATGAAACCTACTGCTCAAAGGGTTAAAGATCTCTTATCCACGTGCTCGCGAGAAAAAGTGGGTTGGAAGTTTGTCTTCTACTTATCAAAGATATCGGAGGAGGACCTTGCTCTCCTCGATATATGTATTTAGGTATTCCAGAGGAGTCTGAGACAATGGAACGCGTTGCAGTGTAGGTTAAAAACCTATATTTATTTTCTTGTTGTTGTTTATTTACTTTGACGTGAAGCTCGACCGTTGAAACTTGTCATTGCCACGTAGACTTTTTATGATGTTATACATTTTATTTGCACGTTTTTAATGGTGCTAAATTTTGTACACAATTTTAAGGCTCTAAGTTAGGTTAAATACAGGGTACACAGTGCTGATGATTATTCGATAGTTGACAGCGAAGCAGTGAGAGAATAAGTGAATTTGATATTCAAGAAAAGGATGATAAATCTTTAGTCTTATCGCTGTCTTTGGTGTTATAGACTTGATGAGTCCCTTTTAATATTCATAATTGATTTGCCATTAATAATGTAAAATGATGAATTCCTTATCTATAAGTAATCGAATCTTTGAAAATTCATCTTACTGCTTCGCTGTTAACAATCTTCATAACTCTTGGTCTCTTCTGTTCGCCCTTATTTTCCAATTGACATACGAAAGCTGTGAAGAACGTTAAGACGTAATGCTCGACTGAAAGTGGTATGATGATAATCATACTGAAAGCGATGATGACAAACGTGGAATAAAATCTACATTTGTTACCGTCTAATCGCCCAAGCCTCCTCTATTTTTCTCGTAATCTATTTATTCTCTTTCTAACAAAACCTTTCTTTCTTAATGGGGAACTGTCGCCGTGCGTTTCAATATCAACGAACTAATTCAATTCCTGAAAAAAGCGTACGATTCAACTAGTCGAAAACAGTATGCAACTGGCAGTAGTTCCCAGCAATACGACGGACGGAAAAAAGAAATAGAAAAGAGTATAGGCATGTAAAAAGAAAAAGAACTGAAAAGCTAAAAGTAATGTCCTTCGACGTAGCCGTAGTACACGAAAATGTTACCGTAATCAAGAAGCGCTGTAATTGCTAATGGAATAAACGGAAAACAGAAAGAAGCAATTTATTTTGGCGAGGCTTTTCTACTCTTCACCGAACCCTCATGGCCTCTTCCTAACGGGTCCAAAAGGAAACCTCGGATTTTTTTTTCTCTTTTCAAACGATTACTTCAAACTGGATATATCCTTTGGACGGTCCCGCAATTCAAACAAGTACAGCCACAGAGATATTACAAAATATTTCATAGTAATTATAATAACTCCTTAGCTTCATTCTCGAAAGTCAAAAAAAGGACGTTCCAGAGGATAGACGGTTTCCTGATAAAAAAATTTACTGATGCACCTTCGCAAGAGGATAGATTCGTAGGATTTTCATCATAGATTGTAATCTGGTGGTCTTAACGTTCCTAACGCCTGTGTATATATATACACACATTTTTGATAAGAGCAAATATTAAGAAAAAGCAATTATCGCAAATCATACGACTAATGGGGATTTTCAGGACCTTCTACTAATCCACTAGGTGGCAGCATGAACTGACATTGACTCGGTCGTGTTAATCGAGAAGAAAAACGAGTGCGAGTGATTTTAGGTGAAAAATCTGATTCTGGCAATGACTGACCGATGTCCACGTGCGAGACGATATGAATACATAAATATAATATCCATAAAAAATATATATATAAATACCTATATCTTCGTATCTCTAGCCACAGTGTGTCGTTTAATTCTGTAACTTTTGTACTTTTTGAAAATAAATTTCACCCTTTCAAACGTCACGTATCCCTCGTCGTTAGTGACAAGAGTTTGTAACGTTGATACGACGATACCGTTAGATGTTATCATTAGACATGGGATCGAGAATGGATCTTGAGGTTCATAATGAAAAGAAAAAACAATACTACAGGATTTCCATTTTATTTAATATCATCTCTTTCCCTCACCCAACCCACCCCCTGTCCTCTCCGTCTCACCCCCATAGATATACATTGTTTAATTTTCACAGTGTACTCCGTTACGTTAAATCGTACGTATTTAAAATATTCTTAAGTCGTAGTAACACCTTTTTTTTTTCCTTATACAGAATTTTCTTTTGACATTGTTCTTGCATTGCATCTTCAATTTACTCGTCCCACCTTACGTTACGTTCAGTTAGTACGTTAAACGAGTGTACAAACTAAATCGCATTGTCCACTTAGGTTAGATTAAATTAATTGAAATTCGCTACCTATACGTTATCGTCGTCGTTATCGGTAGCTTAATCTTCCTCTCAAATATGTGATTCACGGTATGCATATACGTACATTAGTTTAAAAATGTATTTTACATGATTAGCAGTTATTTACAGTTTATCGAATGCCTTGCACTTCGACAAGGTTTGCGATATCCTCGTTTACCTTGGTGAAAAATGGCGTGAAGAATCATTAGTGTGTCTTGTCATTTTGCAAAAAAAGAGTAATACGCGGATTCTCACGTCACTTTAGGGATGACGCCAACAACGCGCGGTCCACAAATAAAGTTTTTGTTAAAAAAATTCTCTAGTTCTCGTTAATTATGTATATCTATAAGTACGTTATATATATATATATTATTCGTATTCTAGTCATCATCGCTTGAATTCGCAATTCGTACGAAAAGACGACTCCTACATGCGAAAACATCTTAACAAGGTAACGCGCAAATAAAATGTGCCTACTACGAGTCTTGCTCGTTCGATTCACGGAAATTCGTGATCCTTTACGTATAGAATGGAAAATATTTAGTAATTATCGTCACGGTGTCGTGAGGCGTCTTCGATTCTTATTTTTTTTTCAACAATTTTTTTCTGCACTCGCAGGCTAAGGGCATCGGGCTCAATTATGCTCGGAGCCTGCCGAAGAGACCTTCGCACATTTTCGAAATGTATTTCACAGTTAATGAAATCATACCAGTCATTCAAATGCCACTCGTTAGATACACGTCGGATAGAATAAAATGGCGGTCGGAAAGGATCGAAAGCAGCGTTTACGGTGCTTGTATCTAGTTATTTGTTTTTGGCAGACATTTTTATATTATTTAATGTTACAACGACTAATCAGCGCATTAAATGACTACGCTCATCGATAGTGCAATGAAGATAAGAAGTACGCTGTGAAAAAAAAATTGAATTCACTGATTTTACGTCGTAGGTTATCGTTTCAAAGAAATTTTATATATATGTACACCAGCGGACATTGGATATGTATATAAGATCACGTTTAGTGTGTATATCTCTTACAAAGTGCCTTTTCGAATTTTCTTCTATCACGAATCACTCTGATAATATCGTCCTTCGACGAATTATCTGTTCGTACGTCTTTCGTCTTTTTTTTCCGCGAACGAAACCGATGAGCATCTCGTAGCGTCGGCTCGCATTTTCTTTCACGTTTAAATCGTACCTCTAACTTGTCGCAATTCCTATAGTCTGCAGAGAAACGCCAAAAGGAAAACGTGAGAAAGTATTATGAACGAGTAATTTTTCGAAATCCCGCTTATCTTGCGGGACTTTATTACACGTTATTATATATATATATATATTTATATATGTATATACGTTTTAGGACTTATGTATATTACGTATTCCCATTGTCATATAGAACGTAATTAATTTCGTATTTACAGAAGTGGACGACAAAAGCCGCGTCCCTGTATATTACAAAAAAGATTCTCTCGTACTCTTTTATATCATAAATGTTATTTTCGTCGTGTTGGAATTTTCCTTGTCGATTCTTTTTCTTTTTTCATTCTCTTTTTACAGATAAACCACACAAATATTTTTAGCGTCTTTCGCGACGCGTACCATTATCGCGTTGCGTGATAATGTCTATATATGTATATATACTTTGGCAATTTTCATCTACGTATATTTTGGTTGTTCTTTAAATAATTTTTAATGTTTATTCTTATTAAACTAATCGATTTTTAGGTCATTATCGTTTGATTATTTTATATTTACAGGTAACATTGAATAAACGTGTATGTATAATGCAACGTGGGACATGTGCACATAATGATGTACAGTCGGTCGACGAATGTTTTTTTTTAACGGGTCGAACGCAATGCATTCCTTAGCAAATTATACGTAATTTTTGATAAAATCACTTAAATACATTCTCAAAGAGAAAGATATATTTCAGGGCAAAACGATGTACCTGTATACTTTGTAGAATAAATATTATGCAGTGATGCCTGGCGTGCTAAGGATTTCATTGTTTTCGAACTGTTGAAAAAACAGATTTTACTCGTGGACCGACTGTACATACGTGAAGAATAACGTCCAATATATATATATATGTATAATTAATTATGTACAGAATGAAGATATAAAATCGTCCGTCATCTCTTTATACCTATACCATTTTACTTTAATGATCACAGAGTAAAACCAGAGCATTGGTAGTTAAATAAAATATCGTTAACTTTTTTTGGAATCTTTGAAAATGCCTTTTTCTTTCGATACTCTGTGATTTCGTTTTTTTCTCGCTTTATAAACTTTTGATCGTGTCGCAACAACAGATTTGATAACGGGTTAATTTAATAATTTTGTCAAAATTCAAAATTGTCACTTCAAGTAGCTCGATTATACGGCTGTCTTTTGAGGTATGACAATTTTCGAAAAGATGCCTCTCTACTATAACTGTATATGAATATCTAATGCTAATCTCTCCAGTTCACTCGTCGAAGAACTGTAATTGTTTTTTGATTTTACAACATTAGTTCGCGACAAAAGCTGCACAACTTTGTTAATGTATGTATTGCTGACGTTAACGATCTTTGTCGCTATAAAGTTTTATGTAAACGTAATGCAGGCTAACTTGAGCGTCTATACGACCGAGTGTTACAAACACTCACCGGCCCTGTTTCGACTGCATCGAAAGGGAAATGACATTGACGCGATTCGTTAATGTGAATTGTAAATTGCGCTTACTGTGCTTTACGCGATTCTACAAGGAACATTTAAACGTCGCGAATTAGAAATTTCTTATATATTTTATTAGCAAGGAATCTACCTTCGAGATCTCGATTATTATTAATTAATGTAAATACTATCGACGGACGCGAGAGTTGTCGCGAATTGGAAACCGCCTGAAATATTGTAATCAACCATGTATTCGTAATACAGTAATGCGGATCTTGTTAGAATTTGTTTTAAAGTTTATTTATAGGTGCCACTATTTTTGGATTTAACCCTTTACTGGCTTGCGATGTCAAGTTACACCGATAACGAAGTTTAGGATGAATGCTTTCATGTTTTTTTTTCTTATCTCTCGGAGTCAAATACTTTCGTGAAGTTTGTGCCTTGTAATTTACTCTTTAAAGAACCGTAACCGGGAGAGTATAATATCGGCTGTAATTAATGTAAAATTTAATATTTAAATTAATCTTATTGACTTTTACATGAGACTTGCGGGTGTAACGCGACGGAAGGCAATTAATTATACCTTTAACTTGAATATTCAATAAAACAATTACCAACCCTCAGACGATCACAGCTTTCTTCGAGATTGGTTTCATGCTGGCTTGGAGAACCGTCTGCTCGAAAATGACTTTCTTCTGCTACAACGCAACGTCTGTTTGGCCTACGGGACCGTTGCCTATCCTGGCGTTGCTAATAGTTTTTGAGTTCGTAGAATTAGTGTCCTTTGCGTCCTTTATGTCTTTCGTGTCCTTCCCAGCATCCTTTGATGCAGGTACGGGTGGCGCAGGTGTTGAATTTGTTTCCTTTCCATTAATGAGAGTTTGAGTTGATCGTGTAATTAATGCAGCAGGAGGTTTTCCATTTTTACGGTCCTTCAGCTCCATGTCATAATCTATAAGAGATAAGTCAACTGATTATAAAGTGCCACCTTATAGGTGCAGAGATAGAAAGAAAAATAATCTAAGCGACGTTCGAAAATAATGTAAAATAATAAATAATAATAAATTATATTAATATAATAAATAATAAATAAATTATATTAATGATCTTACTCTCACTCTGCGTTGAGCAATCGATAGTACAGACAACGTGTCTCTTGACAGCTTTATTCTGATCGCAAGTGGCAGCTGTCAACGTGACAGCTGCCATCATACTCGAAGCGTTAGTCCCAGTGACAGCGGAACTCTTGGTAGTGCTGTATCTTGCAGGCATCATACTTTGACGTACGTTCCTTTCCGGTCGTATCAGTATTATATAGAGCTATAGAAAAAAAATCAAATTTAAAAATTGTATACAAAAAAGCAAGAGGAGGAAAAAAATTCAATGTTGTCCTGGGAGTCAGTTCGAGCACCTAAGGAACCGGATGCTTCCGAAATAACGGAAATCACAGGGCACTCACCTTCGGACTGAAGAGGCACGCTATGGTCACGGATGCCGAGAGGCTGATGGTTACGGACATGGAAGTGATCCTGAGAGCCACGTGATTTCCGGTACCAAAGTACAGCGGCACGAAAGCCAACCATATCACGCATGTCGTGTACATGGTGAAGCCTGCAAATAAACGGGGGAGCATGAAATTTCGTAGTGGAACATGATGATCGACCTGTTAAAATGTTGATAGAGATTTTTAAAATGGATTCTGACGTGTAACGGTACTCACCAATGTGTTTACTCTCATTGAAAGCTTCCGGTATCTTTCTTGTTAGCACCGCATAAACGGTACAGACCACTATCAGTATTATCGGATAGGAGAACGCTATCATGTAACTGGCATCGATGTAACTATTACACACTAGCAGATTATCTTCTCTGGTTGGGTAATGATGCATTGCTCTTGCGGGATCAATAACCATCCATACGCCATTGATAAGTATCTGGACGCCAACTAGTCCAGAGCATATGATCAGCTGTGATCGTGGGGAGATAAAGGATGGTCTCTTGGCGCTGTGTTTACCGGCGTTGAAGATTCGCGCTATGCGATTTGTTTTCGTCAGCAAAGCTGCGTAGACGACTGTGAAACAGAAGCCGGCAGCGAATCTGAAAGGAGAAGTCGGGTACACAGGTATATGAGAAAATTTTGTTATTCGTGCAATCACTTTGCGTAATGCTAATCTTATGTTTTCAGAGCACTTTTGGACGGTTAAGGATACATGGGATACGTCGAGAGCTTTTATTCCTTGAGAATAGAAATTACTGCGAACATTGCGATAACTTGATATTATGGCCGATAAAAGCTATGGGTGTTCTCTCACGCAGACAGTGTTGTTCGTAAAATATTGATGTTTTTGGTAAGGCCCCCACAGCGATAATGTCGTAACGATAAAATTTATGTTGGATATGTGCCTGATAGGATCTAAAAGGCTTTTTCACTTCATTCGAAATGGTGCTTTGAATCTTTTAGAATCTATTTTTGGATTTGATAAGGGGATTTATTGAATTTTCGAATGTGTCAAAGTCGAAGAATATTTATTAGGTTTTATTTAAAAAAAAAATCTATAAATGTCGCTGCTTTGTCGTCTTTCTGCAAATCTATACGCACTTAAATGGAATTCTTGTGAATCGAGGCGTGGACGTGAAATTCGTTTATATCGGCGTCTTTAAAATTGAGATACTTTGTGCGCACGTTTATGCATCATAGGGAAGAGGGTTGACAAAGTCGCGGGAAGTGTGTAGTTTGAAATAATTCTTTGAAAAGTCCTTTGATGCTGATTCAAAAGCAGAGGGTAATCCTTTCAGGATAATCTTGTTTGACGCTTATGAAATTACTGTAAGTCTGCCAAACTACAGGGAATCCTTTACCCCCTTCTTCATTCTGCTTTCCCTTTTCTTTGTCCCGAAGGCTTTTTGATACAAAGCACCAAAGCTTTTATGCCAATTGCGAAACAAACTTTCGCACGAGCTTTAATCTCTCATGCACTTTGATTTCTATGTATTCGTTGCTATGCCGACAGCAGAGTTTCGAAATTTCTTATCTTTTGTACGAGATACTTTTGTTTCCAGTCACCTTTGTATGCCACATACAATGTCCGTTGGTCTGAGCACGAGGGCAAAGGTTACCAAGTAGCATAAAAGTATTCCTGTTAGAAGAATATAAGACAATTCTCGTCCCGATGCTCGGACCACTGGGGTATCGTTATGCCTGAGGAAGACACCGCCGACGAAGAGTGTAACCTGTAAGGATAAAGGAAAGAAACGAGTGTGATTACATAATATAAATTTCGCTTGATAAGAAGAAATATTATAAATGACTTTACCAAGATTCCAGTGGAAGAGAAAGACATCGCGCCTATTGCCCATCCGCTCTCCAATTTGAGAAATTCTTCTGGAATGTCACGGCAGTAGGAATGCATTTCGTCAGGGACTGTACCTTGAGGGCAAGCAAGACACTGTGTCTCATCCAGAGGGTGTCTTATCTATAGAGAAACAGTAAAGGCTTAATAAAAGTCCTTAAACTTTCTCGTTGTTCCAAGTTACGCGTTTATTAAGTTTGTGTTCATGAATCCATTTGAAAATTGCTATGGCTATCTTCCCTTATTGCGAAGGTTAATACAAATGTTTTCCAAGGGCTGCAGGGGATGATTATGAAGGTGCCAATATTTCTGAAAACTTATGCTAATCGCCCTCGTAATCGCGTGCTTCGACCCTCCTAGTCGAAAGCACATCCCGTGCTTTGTAGATTAACGCGAACGGGGTGGCATCCGAGGGGTGCAGCTTTCACGGGAAACGCGAGCTTTCGTGCTTATTGTACGGTGGAGGTAATTTCTATCGTAAGTAGCTATATTATGGCTGTACACATAACGTTTAATTAATATCCTACCTGGTACTGTGTGCAGTTGAAGCAATGCCAGCAGCAGCTTTCACCCTCTACGTATTTCTTGGCTTGTCCGACTTCGCATGGCAACGAGCAGACGCTTTCCGGTGGTTGCGGATGTCCCATGCGGAATTGAATTTCTATGGAATCGTCGGTACATTTATCTTTAGCGTGCGTACGTGCCACGGATAAACGACTGACGATAATTCTATATTATACAATTCCGTAAATAATTACCTGACATGTTGAGACGCAATTCTCCTTCCAAGTATTTACCTACTCGAATCCATTTGTATTTTCCTGGTGATGTTTGTTTGAAGTGAATGATATTGTATCGGGCGGGGCCGTCTCCGTTTTTGTCGAATCTGAACTTGTCACCGCTTAGACCTAAATATTTAACGTGCGAGATAATGGGGATGGGTTTACTTCTTTTTTTTCTTATATTTCTTACCTTCGAATACTACTTTTCTTAGGTATCTTAGGAGTTCCGTTCCCTTTGTTGGTTTCATGGCTTCGCAAAGTCCCGCCTTGCCGTGGCATAAGTCCTTGTGCATGTCGCTGTAAAGGATTACGGAAGTAGTACATTTTTATCTATCGGTTTTTGCACTGGTAGACTTTATTTTATTGTTATGGAACTTACCGAAATGCATAGGCGAATGCCATCACAGCATCGGAAACGAATTGCAACTGATCTTCGAAAGCTGTATTCTGCTTTGTCAGACGCTCCTTTGTTGTACATGGCTTACTGTACTTTTGATTGTAAGGTGTCCACGAAGCGTTTGGATAACGACACTGAAAGTGATCCTCCCAGAATTCTGTAATTACAGAATGAAGGGAAAAAATGTTATCATTAAAAAAAATATAGCCTTAAGGGCATCAGGGAGCATGGATTTTCAGTAAGTTCCCTTGGGGTAAATTAACTGAGATCCAACGTGCATAATTTATTTTTTCAGCATCAAGGAAAAAGATATCGTGTTGCGTATTTCCATTTTCATTCTCGGTTAAGCTCTCTGAGCTTTTGTAGTTTTTCTGAAAAAAAAAAGAAATACTCAAGCCCATTGACTCTAATGAAATGATACAATTAATTCCGAGCACTGTATTGACGTTCACTGGCAGCGCAAGGGATGAAATGCAGAATTGCGTGAAACAGGCCAAACGACAGTTCAATTATTTAATGATAAAAACTTTGTATTTGTATCGAAATTTATCAATCAAATTGCTAAAAAATTGCCAATTAGTAAAAATTATGTGTGGCATAATTATTATGTTATAATGACGTATAAGAGCTGGGATAGCTTTTCTATCAGAAGATTTCGACTGCAGCCATAATAACAGTACCGTATTCAACATTGGAGTTTTGCGAGACACTATATTTTATAATTACTACTCGCGTTAATTAGTACAATCTACGCCGTGTCGCGTATCGAATGAATAGTCTGAAGTGATGGAATATTACTATAGAACTCCTTCCAAGGGTGTACTTCATTAACGAAGCTTACTAATTTAACAAAACATGGCCAGCTGCATAATTGTAAAACCACGTTACTAATCAGTATCCGGTTTTAGTGCGATAAACATTTATCATACTTTATGGCAAACGAGAAGCACTTTGTTCATTACGTATAACGCAGCGTGAGAATCCAATCTGAAGTCACGATTCTTATCTAATTTTGTATCGTGAATATAGGACGAGAATCCTGCGGAGATTTACTCCTTTGACCTTTTCGATAAAAGACAGTCCCATAATGCAGAAAAGGATGAGGGGGAAAGGTAAATAAAATATCTTCACCGCGATCCCATATGTCGTGTCATTTTTTGTGATAAACGAGTTCGATATTTTACCTTGTGGACGACGCGAGCACGAACCTTGGAAAAAAAAGTTGTCTTTTCGAGCAGCGAACTTTATGCCTGGGAAAAAGTCTATTACATTTTCAAATACAGCTGTCGTGCTGCCGTGACTTTTTGAAGAGCTGCTATAAAATTTGAAAGATTTTTCGAATAGGATATTTCAGTTCTACATGTTTTTCGATGCATCAAGGATCCCAGTGAAATTCAAATACGTATACTCGAAGTATTGTAGACGGAATATTATTGTGTAACCGCAGAAGAGAAAAAAAAAGAATCATTGTAGAAGTTTAGAGCAATTTGTAGGTTTCATGAGGCGACGAGTAGAGAAAATCTGCATTTTTCAGTTTTTCACGATTTTTCCTGCTTAACCCATTTCATCCGGGCCGGATGAATTCAGGACTCGTTGGAGCACTAGGATAATGTATTATTCAAAACTTCCCGCGATGCTGGCTGTGTTTCGTGTTTTTCGCACAAAAGCGCCAGGAGCGGCTGTTCCGGGTGGGAATGCACGACATCCTCTATTTTCAAGAACGGAGTCTATGCAAACGCGGAAACGGCTTGAAAACGAGTCGGAAATGGCAGTGTCAACACTCGCACGTAGACGCTTATCGCTACGAGGAATTTCGTTTAAATTTTATAAAAAAAAAATTACGCAAAATGTTTAACGACAATTAATTTTTTTTTACTTACCCACGAACCAGGGATTTCTTTTATTGTTTTCCACCGTCAAATTCAGAAAGTACTCCTCGAATCCGTTCACCTGATTTGCTTGCGGCTGCACCGAAAGCGTTCCTTCGACTTCAGGTTCGTTTCCGTCGCTCACCAATCCCCGTGCACTCCAACCGTCACTACCGATCCATGAAAACGCCCCAGTAGCATTGCATCTTCTAACCGCGCGCATCACGCCAGCTACTTCTTGATCCGATCCAAATATTATGCATCCTGAATGTATTAATGAAAAATATACAATTAATTAAAAAATGTATAATTCATTATAAGTACACTGTACGTTTGTACTCGTTAAATGAGATTTTAAGGACATGTTTATGAGGGAATGAAAAAAAAATATTTACTTTCATCCTAACGGCTAAAATCACTGGAATTACTCAAATAAATTCCCAGACCAATTAGCGAGACGCGATATGCGCTGTGTTTGTGCGTCTGTGAACTGGGTCGTAGAAATTTGAAAATTTCCTCGGAAAATATGATAGAACCACGGGCGTTGATGTAAACGTATAAAATCATGGAGTTTCGCGTAATTGAACTTGGTAGACCTATTCCTTTACCTTACTACGTACTTCCGTTCCGTTCGTTAATCCGCGAATCTGCGTAAAACAAACTGCTACCCCCCCACCCTACCTCATTCTCCCCTCATGCCACTAAATTACAAAAATAAAGCCTCAGGCTATACATTTATGGTACACTCGTATACAAGTAAGATACGTACGTGTTTCCTAATATTTTGCTAAACAATGTATCTTTCAGATAATTCATCCAAAGTTCACCATAAGTAAATAGCAGGAGATTCACTCGAATTGAGTCGAGATAAAATTTTATCTCGACCGTAATCCTTTAGCGCGTAATAGTCATATATAGTACTTAGGCATTATTAGCATTTAAAAAAATTTCCCTAACGTATTGCCAGGTAAAATTTTTTCGTAATTCTATATCATTTTAGCCCTATGGATTACGTCATAAGTACAAAATGATTCGGAGCTTTTGGGTTTTACGAGAATTTGTAAAATTTTATCACTCTCATCTAAATGGAGAAGGGTTATAGCAAAGTAACGTTGTATCATGATAATTTTGCGAATTAACATAAACACGATGTGTATGTACCCCATAAAAAATTATCCTATTATCATAATTGCATTGAACGAATCTTTTTAGTTTTTATGATATCGATAGCAGTCGTAGCAATTCTGTACGAATTCTTTCGCAAAGCGACAGCCGATTAAGATCCATTTACAATGCGCGATTTACGAGCGCGACAGGAAGGATTTTCGCTGTTTTCAGGGAGATAAGGAGTTCTTATGTAAAAACACGTGTAACAGCGACGAGTCCCGTGGACGTTTTTAAGCGGTAAGATTTAAATGGATTCCCGACCAGTTTTACTCTACGATTTTATATACGAGCTATTCCGTAAGAAGTATCCTGATTTATGGTAGGATCAATGATAAGAGCTAATCGTTTTTCAAGCAGACAGTTCCGTCGAAAAGGAATCGAACACCCAGGTATTTCCTTATCTGCTGGTTTCTTACACAAGCAATCCTCGTGAATGATAGTCGGAGCCGTCAGTGCTTTCGCCGGGAAGAGAAGTAAAAGTTTTGTAAAATCAAACGTCAAATGAGAAACGTTTATCTTTTGAAATTTTTTCGTTCCCTAGAGAATCCCTGGGTTTTCCATAAGCAAGAAAATTCCTCGACTGTTTTTTTTGTAGTTCAGGTAATCCCACCGATTACAGCAAGCGCGCGGCCCTTGTATAAAATTATGGCGTCGAACGATTTTCTCATGCAAATTTTTCTCTAGCGTTCCTCTTTTTTTTCCTTTTTTCTTTTATCGCGAGCAAGCATATCCAACTACGATAGATAGGATTTCGTGCTTTCTTTTTTGCTTTACGGTACTATACGTTCTAATCAGATTTCTAGGTATTGCATTTGGTATATGTACATATATACGTGGTTATTCAGGACTGACGAGTACTCAAATATTACTGGTGCATCGACGCACCAATTGAAGTTGGCTAAAGGTGGTCCTAAATTTTTTAAAAATATATTCAAATATATTAAACCGTCTTCTACCACGTTTCACGCTTAATGGCTTCGTATAAAAATTCACTGATATATTAATTATTTTATTGCACTCTACGTGCTCATTGGCAAATCTTTGTATACAGATAAAAACAAAGCTTTGCTACGCAGTGAGAAGTTTCAGTCGATCAAGTGGAAAACTAAGTGGAATCAATATTTCGTATCCGTTGGTCCATTTCCAGTGTTCATCTTTTATCCTTAAGGATCCGGGTACCCGTATCTCAAGATTACAAATATTTCCTGATCGAGGTTATTTTATTTAACTTTTTCACAACTCTCTTCGCGGATCGTCGCAATCGTTTTGTCGATTTTACCTAAGACCATGTACCAGTGAGAAGGAGCTCTTGAATTTTCATGACCATTCCGATTTGCATGCCCTTACCGAAAATACTCCCTTCACTAACGGCCCTCTTAAATGCCATTTTCTCTGGAAGGTGTATTCCAGGGGAATTCCCTCGTTATATTTTACCCACGGGAATTTCGGTGAGCGAGACACTCTCTTACCTAACTCGACTCCGGCTATTGGAAAATGTGAAAACTTTTCATCTCGCAGTCGAAAAACGGAAGCGTACGGCGTCGACTTTATATGCATGAAACGACCGGAACGCGATACGATTCTGTATTGAATTTCGTGTAAGGTCCTTAGTTCGACATTTTTTTTTCTCAGTCAAAGAACAGACGTACGAGGTAAGAGTGAAGTGAAGTCAAAAATAAATAACGACGCGTTACATTGAATAATAAAACACTCAAAGTATCACTTAACCATCCGTGCGACAAAGACATTCAATTGTAAATGCAATTACCTTTTTTTCACGGTGTTTTATTTTTTTATAAATATCATATAAGATATAGGTATATATCAGTTATTGTAATATATTTCTACGTTTCAATAGGGACGATCAAGAAATATAACGTAAGTCACCTCAATTCGTACAGTTTAATTATTTGTAGTGCCGCTTAGCCGGGCTTTGGAAGGACTGAAAGTTTGATAATTTTGGAATCCAGTATGATTAAGTCCATTAATGCAGAGAATTGATGGGCTCCTTCTGAAGACTCGTAGATATATTTGTACATATGTATATCGAGTAAATGGATACCAAGTTCGAGGATGTGTCACGTAATTCCCTGGATGATCCGTTGAAACTGGCGGATAATTAAGGTCGAATTGACAGAACGGCTTTGAAACTTTGAAGCTGCTCAAATCTGACTGTTCCAGTTTCTCGGTAGGATATATACGTAAGCATTCACTCGTCTTTCCAGGACAATTTGTTCTGGTAAGATCCTGGAGCGTCGAGGTAGAGCAAGGATAACGAAACGGTTGGATGGAGACGTGTTGCGTTTAATAACGGCTGTATAATGCAAACATAATTTGGTCTACTGTGCCGCTGGCTTTAGCTGTATATGCGTACGCGTACTCACGTACGTAACTTGAAACAAGAAACAGGAGTTACTTCTGTGTAGGTTGTCTACCTGCCTCCCACCATTTTCTGCCTCTCTCTCTCTCTCTATCTACCGTATACGTTAGGATCTCTCATCAGCTGTACCGCAGACTCCATTGCGAAGTCCTCTAAGCAAAACCTAGATCTGGCTAGTAACTGCGAAATAGGCTTCCTAGGTTGTAACGACAGTTTCACTGTTTGGGATTAATTAAGCTTTTATTAGAATTCACGAGCTTCTGTTGGGGGGGTTAATACGGTTTCCGTTTTGTGGCTGAATTATGTTGTTGGTTTAGACATGATTTTCACGATGGATAAATTTAGTGTTGAATGTCGTTAGCACTGAAATTTATACGCTAAGTTAATTTAATTGTTTTATCAGCCCCATTATATTTGGCGTATAATAAAATTATTCGCTGCATTGGAAATCTTTCGACTGGAGCCTCCTTGAGAATTGATTTTATTGGGAATGTTAATAATTAATATTCTTCCTAGAATTTTAGGATGGTGATAGATATCCTTAAGGATTTTTTAGCGACCATTAAATTTTGCAATACTTAATGTCACTTTCTTAGGGCAGCCTTTTGGGAGCGTCGTTGTATTAGTTTCGCAAATAAAATTATTCGCGAATTTTCATGGCGAGCGATTCTTTTCGCAAGTTCTACGACAATTTTCGTTCTGTCCGTTAAGCTAGACAAGGACGAGTCCTCGGGATTTTCTACTTATTCTACAGGATGCCATACCGGAGTTAGTCACTTTCTTGGTTAAGTCCCGAGGGTGTAGTTCTTGGTAAGCATCCCTTACAATCTTCTACGAGACTCTGGAAAACCTGGATTCAACCTAAATATTTAACAGCTGTTGTACGCAGGAAGAAGAAAAAAAACTTTGTTTCCCTTTTTTTTCATATATATATTTCTTCAAAACCTCTAATCTTATCGCACAGAATTTTCTTTTCTTTGGTCATTATTATCATTGACCTACAGACCCTTGCACTTTTATGGCTACCGTTTACTTTGCTAATATTGGTACAGCGTCCACGTACCGAGAGTGATGAAATATTTCTTAAAGGTTCGCTCATGGGAATATGCAGCGTACATGGGGTGGCGATAGGGGTGCACATTTTTCTTGGTATATTTTAGCGAGGTGAAAAGTGCAGGGGTTTCTCCCTTGAAAGTCCCAGGGGACTTTAAGTGTCTCGAGAAAATTGCTCTCCAGCTGCTAGGGGATGCAGCAAGTCGGTGAACTTTCCTCCCTCGCATTGAGTATAGCTGAAGGTATAATATTCAATATTATGAGTGTAGGAAGTGAGTAGGGGGTTTCCACCCCACGATATAGGACCTTTACTCAAATTACATGCTCGTTTAGAGAAAATATTTATCTCTATCGCCAGGCGATTGGATTCCGTTGAATGGATAACGCGTGGGTGACATATAAATTATTTTTCGCTTTTTATGAGAAAAAAAGCCAAAGTTAAATCCTTAGTTTGCGAAAAATTTTAATTGGAATTTCCCCGAAGTTATTACGTGACTTCGAGACACTTTGATTCTGTGGATATATACATCTTTACGGATTTCGATATTCGAATATCATTGTTATTGTCATGAGTTTATATTAAAAAAATGTAATTCGCCTCGGCGAAAGCATTCAAAACCTCGTCCAAAATCTCTTTTCCCGTTAGCAAACATTTCTCTTGATTCTCTCTCGAGTTGTGCGAAAAGGCGAAAAAGTTTCTCGTTCGATAATACCGAGTCTTATTGGCTATTCGTCAGTCGACGAGAGACTAGTTGAGAAATTTATAGGCAGCACTTTGCGTGGACGTTAGAGGAATTTACGAGATTCTCACCCTCAAGGTTGAACTATCAATTTTGACTGCGTAACTTTTTCAACAGGGATAAGGATTTCTTTTCTTCTTTCTTTTGTCCCTCTTAAACTATTCGGTATGGAGTCCACATGCTTTACGTTCATTTTTCTTTCTCTTTTACTGGTAACGTTTCGCGATGTCAATCGGACGCTTTTCCGTGTTTCTTTGGTCACGTCAGAGATTCAGCCAGGCAGGATTCAATTAACCGAAACATCCACACCATTTTACTTCATTATTTCTGGATGGATCCAGGGAAGGGATCTTTCGTCGTGGTTAAGGATCTTTTATTTCTGGAATTGCGTCAAGACACGGACCAAGTGAGAACTTCAGAGGGGAAGTGAGAGAGAGAAAATTCTCGCGTGTCGTTGAGTGAAATTGCGGTTAGGCCTCCGAGAAATCCCAGGATCAACTGGGTTACGTTTACTCCCTCCTTCTGATTGGATTCATCCAAGGGATGGTAGGGATAAACGTGTGAAATACTGCACGGGTAGAAATCGACTTTATCCCCAAATTGGTAGAATTTTCTGTTTTTCTTTCTCGATTGTTTCATTCCCCCTTCTCCCCCCTTTTCTTGTACGTATGCTCTTGCTTAATTTTTTTTTATTTCCGACCCTCCTCGACTAATAATTCTTAGCAACCCCTGGGTTATATCTGTTTCACAACGGATTTATTATGAACCTCCGCTCATAAAGGAACTTCGGATATATCTTCGAAGTTGTAGCTTTTTCAGGCTGGCGGGAACCGACCTGAAGTTTCAATCGGATTCTTGCGGGCTAAGTGCGAAATGGCCATAATACGTTATCCTTGAGGTAGCACGAGTTTCAGCGGGCAAGCCTGTTTTATATGAACAGAAGGAGAGAGGGGTAGTCGTAGCGCGTGATATTCCTGTGGGATGTGATACTAATCCTCAATGGGAAGTCAGAGTTGGACTCAGCGTTAGAAATCGGGAAGCACGTATATCGGCATAGGGAGAGCACAAAGGGAACTGCCAGAGTGGAAAGACGAAGAAGAAGTTGAAAAAGTTTATTTTTTTCTTCATCTTCCAATCGCAAATCGTCTCTGGAAAATTCTTCAACGCGAGAGATTCAGTCTTTGAAGTAACCTGTAATTGAGTTCTCGTGGAAAACTTCTCGACCCACGAACCTCGTCTATTCCAAGTATTTATCGCGCAAGAGTTATCGACTCTCTTGCAGCATCCCTGTTAGTTATGAAATTTTTGAGCCTAGGAACCGTTTGATGAAATACCACGTATCCAGAATGTTTTTCGGTCCCCATAGGATCTCTGTGAATTCAATATCGATCGACACGAAGTCATTTTTTGGACAAATATATTTTGATATTACAGCCTTACGTTTCTTACGTCACGTGTGTGCAATTTTTTCCGTCGTGGAAGAATTCAGGATCACGAAGGACGTAGGCGTGTTTTAAGAGATTCCAAAGGATCCAAGGATCCACTTTTTCGCGAGTGCCTTGTTTCATTCTGACTTACCCCTAGCTCGCGGTTTTGTCAGCAATTTCTGCACGATATTGTCATAGGCTGTTTCTTCAGCAACTCCCGAGTCCTTCACCAATTTTTCCTTGATAGCAATGCAAATATTGTACTTGGCCAGTAGCTCCTCGAGCTCCTCGAAGGCCTGTAAAAAGAAAACGATAAAATCAGCATTACCTTTTATACAGGATTATGGTACGGGGGTTGAAAATTTCAAATAAACCTCTCAACCTCCGTATAAGGTCCACGGTATGTAGAACGTCTACGTATACATGTAAAATCTTATATAGGAAGTTAGGATGATACAGGGTGGTATGGAGCTTGCAAGGCACCATACTAGAGGGGTGAATTTCGATTATCACCCCCGGGACTTCCTACCAGCATGAAGTTTACTGATGACGGACTCGGCTTAGTCCTCGTTCTGCTTCAGTGCTACGAAGTCAACGTTGATGTTAACTCGTTAGGATAGCAACGTATAGAAGCGATCTCGTGGAATATTAAAGATTGGTAAATGTCAACGTAAAAGACGCCTATCATTCGTCTGGAGCAGTGGCGCAATCATTTTTCATATACGGACGGTATTTTTTTTCATTACCAAAAAGCAAAAGCTTTGAAACAATGTACAAAGTTCCTTATTCACTTTGCAAAATTATACAGGGTGAAAATTGACGTCTGAATCATTCTTGTTTTTTTTTTCTCAATATTAATTTATGTTTCGGCATGGTGGAAATTTTTGAAATTTTTTTTCCACCCGACAGACTCATTCGTTTCAGGGAACTTGCTCTAGATTAGACACAGAAATATTCCATGAACGTGATGGCCCCCTGCTGAAGGTTTCTTAGATAAGATCGTTGCTGGATTAAATTTCTTTAAAAGGAGGAACGGATAACAGGACGTATTCGTTCATTAGCCAGACTCCTGACCAGAGGATGGATCGGTGTAATTAATCATTGGTCTCGATTAAGGCACGATCGAAGCGCGTACATTAATGCGAAATTTAATTTGCACTGCTAAAAAAATTTAGGCCAATTATGTACGTCCCGATAACGTCCATGCGTATATATACCTATACCATAAACGATATAAGATGGAAAGTATAATTCACTGAAAGTTATCCCCTGTTTCACACCCTTAAATAAAAGGCGAAGTACGTGCAATTAGTCTAACGAGTTTTTCTTACGGCGAAGAATTCAATTTCTTGGCGAATATAAATTAGAAAAAAGATTTTTACTTCACCTTGCGAAGTAAAATTGTATACGACACTCGTGCGAAAAACCTTTTCCAAACTCGTGCGATTGCAACACTCGCCAGAAAAAAATTTTCGCACTTGTATCGTAAAGTACTATTGGTCGATCTGGTCTCATCCACTTTTATCTCTTTTTGTTCTTCGTACTTGGACTGCATCGTGTCGCTCCCAGTGAATATTTATCGAACTCCAAGAGATCCTATTGTATTTCGCAGTGCACTCCTACGCTCATCGAGGGTGGTTGGAAGATAAGTGTACGGTGTGAGAAAACAGCGCTATATCCTGTTTACCTGGCTTTCTCATTTTCACTTATATTTATGCGACAGTTTATGCTAATAGCACTGCCGCGTCGGCCAGTAAAATAAACTTCATGATTATTTATAATTCTCTTTCATATACATTCCAGCCATTATTTTCCGTAGCATCTACGTCCGCGACCTCCGCGTATAATATTTTCCGTGACGTTCAAGATGTTACTGAAAATATCACGTACCACCCTTACGTTAATACACGGAAAGGGATAGTGAAAAAATTAGGGCATTACGGAAGTTTCCATGAAATATCGTAGCTGCCATCTGCATCATTCGCATAAATCTCATGAATACTTGACAGCGTTGAAAAGCCCGCCTGAAAGCGTATATCTGAGGTCTGAGGTATGACGCGGGGGAGAGGGGGGGGGGGGGGGGGGGCCCGGCTTTTAATAAACCAATAGGAAAACAC